>JAKOGI010001450.1:183184-233129 GCA_029747015.1 Carnegiea gigantea | reverse complement strand
GTCCATATGTATATATACATGTATACATATATGTATATATATGTATGTATGTATATATGTGCATACATACTTATATATATATATATATGGACGCCCCAGTGAGGGGCTTGGTTAAAGTGGCTTTCATCGAAGATAAGATGAGAGAGACAAGACT
Source organism: Carnegiea gigantea (assembly GCA_029747015.1). Lineage (NCBI taxonomy): Eukaryota > Viridiplantae > Streptophyta > Magnoliopsida > Caryophyllales > Cactaceae > Carnegiea > Carnegiea gigantea. The sequence goes on along the minus strand of JAKOGI010001450.1, from coordinate 232,975 downwards.
TAGATAGTTTGGCCATGTGAAAAGAAGGAATATGGACGCCTAAGTGAGGAGCTATGAGAGAATTAACACCTCCGTAGGTAAAAGAGGGAGAGGTTGACTAAAAAAGAGTTTGGATGAGGTGATTAGAGAGGATCTGAAAGTTGTAGGATTGACGGAGGACATGGCTCAGGATAGGAGTCTCTGGCAGGATAGGATTAAGATCTTAGATCTCTGATTTTTTTGGCATTATAGTTGCCTTCCGGTTGCAGTAGGGCAGGTTTGGGGGTGGGTTTCGTGTTGTCATGTGGTTTGCAGGTAGCATTTACTTCTAAGAGAGTCATTAGCCGCCCTCCATAGATAAGGTATGATTCCTCCCTCTGCTTTATTGTTCCATTGTTTGGATAGCTTCAACCTCCCGTTTTATTTGCGTAACAGTAGTTTTTCCCATTTATCTTTTTCTCAAAACCTCTCTTTTCAAAATGTTTTCACAAAATCTTATTTTGTGGGTCTTGTGGAATCAACCTCTCTACGGATAAAGATGCCGATAGAGATAAGACTGCCTACATCTGGATCTCCCTAGATCCCACGAAAGCGGGACCTACACTGGGAGGTGGTGTTGTTGTTGTGTGTATATATATATATATATATATATGTGTGTGTGTGTGTGTCTGTGTGTGTCTGTGTGTGTGTATATATATGTGTGTGTATATATATATATGTGTATATATATACACATATGCATATACATACATGCACACACGCGTGCACACACATACACACACACACACATATGTATACATGCATACATACATACATACTTACATACATATCATATATATATATATAATAATATATATATATATATATATATGTATGTATGTATGTATGTATGTATGTATGTATATATATATATATATATATATATATATATATATGTATGTATACATACATATATATATATATATACACACACACTTATTTTTTGGTTTTAGCATTGGGGTTTAAAGATGTGTATTAAATGTATCGTTTATTTGTTTTTGTCATTAAATTTTTTTATTTTAAGGCATTTAAAATTTGATTTTTTTTATTGATCAATGTTCGCATAATTGTATAATTACAATAAGAAGACCAGTAAGGTGTATGATGCGTTGTTTGGATTTGTTTCTTTATTTGTATATGATAAGTCGCAATTCTTGAAGTGCCATTAAAACACTGATTATTGTCGCCAAAACTTAATAGTAGTCAATTCAAGATATTAACCTATAAATTGTTGCAATACAATGTAAATCTACCAAATAAAAGCCATTAATTAAAGCTAGAATATCAGAGAATTTAGGATAAAAAAGGATTACACGGTTGAATGGATCGACATCTTAATTTGTTTTTTTTCTTCTTCTTTCATTTAGCTTCCTTCCTTCATTTCTTTTGAATATTTTCAATGATGATAGAACATACATAGTAGTAGAATGCTAGAATTAGATTATTATTATTATTTTTTAGTATTGCATTTATCTTTGTTTGCATCTACTCTTTACTATCTTCATTTTTTCAGATACTGTATAGTTAGCCATAGGTTTTGCATTTTTATTTTACATTTGTTTGGATTTATATTACAATTAGTGCTTGGTTCTTAGTACAGATCTTCATCCCAAATTATACATTTTATATATTTTCTTTTAGATTATTTCTGCCAATTCATGAATAAATTAATCAAATTGAGTTGGTGTTGCATTATATTTTCTCAATACAAAATCATGAACTAAGCATATTACAAATATTAAACCCATAAATGTAAAGACATAAAATTTTAAACAAGTCCATGCAAAGAGCGAGCGCAATACTAGTTCTTGAATAAAATCGTCTCACATAAGAGTTATGATGAGACATACTTTTTCAGGGGTGGTTTTTTGAGATTTTGTGATAACTCATAATATATTTTGGAATGACTTTTAAATTTAAAAATGACTAATAGTTCATTCAGGCATAACTTTAATAACAGCCACCTTTATATGAACTGTTAGTTGCCCCAATGGATTGTCAATAGTCAGCATAAAAGTATCTGTCTCATGATATAATTTATGTAAGGTGATCTCATACAAGACTTAGCACATAAAGACAGCCACAATACTTACCTACAAGTAACTAAATGCTTATTAATACACTAGATAAATGCTTATTAATACCTACAAGGCTACAACCCAACTAGGCCTGGCAACGGGTCGGATTTGGAGCGGGTGAAGCTCCACCCGCATCCATCCACTCCACCCGATCCACCCGTCATCCACTCATCCGCTCACCCGCATCCAATCCACCCACCACCCACGGATGAAGCGGGTGGTAAACGGGTGAAACAGATGAAACGCGTTCTATCTCATTTTATTCGTTTATCGCTCAAATAAGGTTCAAAAACTTGAAAAATTTAAAATATACAAAACAATAACTAACGGAAACCACATGCCCTAATCGTAAACATAACAATTATCACAAATGATAAAGATACCAAACATAAGTTTTATATGTATATACACACACACACACACACACACACATATATATATATATATACACATATATCTACAAATATATATATACATGTCTATACATATACATACATATACATATATATACATATACATATACATACCTATATATATATATATATATATATATATATATATATATATATATATATATATATATATATATATATATATATATATATATATATATATATATATATATATATATATATATATAGCGGGTGACGGGTCGGGTGACGGATCGGATGGACTGTCACCCGAATCCGACCCGATCCATCACCCGATTATCCATCACCCGTTTAGTCGGATTTTCACCCGATTTTTCGGGTCGGGTGAATCGGGTATCTATCGGGGTCGGGTGAAATTGCCAGGCCTAAACCCAACCATAATATTAACAACCTACTTGTTTATCTTGAACATTAACACATTACTTATCTATCTTACCAAATAAATACTTATTGGAATGATGTAAAATCTATAAATATACCATAACATGCATCTCTATAGTAAATTAATGCTTGTCTAGACACCAAGAAAATGATTGTTGACGTACCAAGCAAATGCTTGTCATGGCATACAACTATTCGAAGTCAACGTTATTGATAGGCCAAAATATACTAACAAAAATGCTAATCTAAAAAACCAAAATGAGTATCCGAAAACAATCAAAATACTTATTTACGTAGTATCTAAATGCTTATTGCCATCTGCATGCTACCTATAGTGCTTATGTCTATAATTTGGAAATGGTTACCTAACTACAGAATAAATGCTAATCTCGAAATGCTTGCATTGTTAATGTCTTTGTTTTAGTGAGGGTTAAACAAAAGATTTGGTTATGGATCCTAAATGTTTATCATCATGTATTTAGGGAAGCCAACATTGCAGTAGATCGGATGACATGACTTGTCCATTCCATATCAAACACCATCATGTGGATTTCTAGCATTGCTTTTGCTTTTTCTTTCATTTTTACTGATGATAATTTGAATAGAACTCTCATCAATAGGTTTATCTAAGTTCCTTTGTATTTTAACCCTTTTTTTGGGGTTAAAAAAAGCTTGTTAAATGGGAATATTGTAAAAGCCTCTTCAGCCCACGGATAGCAATCCATGATTGGGCCCAATGATCCATTGTTGTTTTGCGCTTGCTCCAAGGTCCACGATTAGAGAGGATCACAAGTTGGATCAAGCCCATGATCCAACTCCTACTGTAACTTTTATTTTATTTTTTTCTCAAAAAGGTTGTGGATTGTTGAGTGGATTCATAGAAAATATTTTATTTAATTATCTAAGTTGATGATTCATTAGATGTGAAGATAAAAGGGATGAGGGAGAGAAAATTGGATCATAGGATAATGTGAAGGGACATACCCTTGCTTATTGATGCAAAAAATAGATTGACTAATTAGGAATGCTCTAAGGTTGTAATTTGGTTTCTAATTGCACAGGATTCAAATAAGTAACTAATCAGTTATAATAAACTATGCGCTGGATAAAATTGGTGTTTGCATATGGATTGGTTCTTATTTCTAAGATTAACTATTGATATCAAATTTTCTGATGTTAGTTGTGTGGTCCTCCAAACATGGAGAACGTCTATATCAGTTAAGTCATCGGCCAAAAGCAAAGCTTGTTGTCCCAAAAATGCTTTGCAGCCGTGGTCCTATTGCCTCGTCCTGTAGTCTGCCTCACTGGGGTGATATGTTCGCACACCCATTGTTTCGTTTTATCGTCAGCCCGACACTAATGCATGGACCGATCGAAACTTTTGTTCTTATTCTGACCGTTCGGCGTTAAGTTTAAAAAATGTAGCATTATTATTAGAGTTAGGTAATAGGTCGTTTCAGGTCGGGTTCGTATTCGTGTCGAACTTAAACGGATTGAAAATTTCTCGACCTGAACCTAATCCGTTTATTAAACGGTTAAAAAACCTTAACCTGTACCCATTTAATTTTTAAACGGGTTGACCCGCTTAACCCGTTTAAGATAAACAAGTCAAGTTCAGTCACCTAATTAACCATTTACACATTTAATATCTTCAACTAATACGTAATTATAGTGTTAGAAATTAAGTTTACATATCACATTAAATAATTACTCTTTAAAATTCCCCTGATTCGTCATAATTCACAATTTTTAAAAAATTTTATATTCTTAATTATCTAATAAAAAGTAAATGGATAGATAACAAATGGAAAAATGAGTTGAGTTATTTAACTCATTTAATTAAACGGGTTAAATAGGTACTTTTTCGTGTCGAGAATCTCAACTTGAACCTAACCCATTTAATTAAGCAGGTTGAACGTGCCAACCCATTTAATTAAACGGGTCGAAAATTTATACCCAAACCCACTTAACTTCGTGTCGGGTTCGGGTCGGTAATCGTGTCGGGTCATCTTTTTCCAGCTCTAATTATTATCATCGAACCCAGATGCTATTGTATTCTTGTAGTTTTTTTTTGTTATACTATTCTATTGTATTTTTTGACGTCGAAGTCTTATATATTTTTTTAAGTTGAACTCACATGTTGTATAATTTTAAATCGAACTCTTGTTATGAATGGTGGACTACTACCATTAATGACAATAACTGTATCAACATATAATACTTCTATAATAAGTATCTTCTCATAAATTTCAAAAAAAAATTCACTATTAAATATTAATAATTCATTTTTTTAAAAAAATATATGAATTATTTTTGTACAATCTATTCATACAAATAATAATACTAAATAAAAGGTTAAAACTAAATAAATATGTTCAGTGGTAGGGTTCATGAAAAGTATTTTATTTGGTGATCCAAGTTAGTGATCTATTAGAGGCACTAGTGGAGAGAAAAAAAAAAAAAGTTAAATTGTGAAATGATATAGATGAAGTATGCCGTTACTTATGATCCAAAAGTATGGATCACCAATACAAGTTGCGAAATTTCCCATCAGAGCTGTTGGTGACAGTAATGTTCACCTTTGAGAGCATCATAGCAGCAACAATTGCGTCAGTGGTTGAAAACGGTACGTCGGTACCTAGCGTTTGAATACCAAGCGTTGATCTCAAATTGATTGCCATCATCTTTGGGGCAATCTGATTATTCATTACATTAACATAAGCTACCATGTTGAACCCCCCCCCCCCCAAAAAAAAACATTGTCTTATGCTAACGTTGTCCCTACCAATTTGACAAAGGTCATCAGGGTTGGTTCTTAAAGTAGTAGCATATCCTTGCCGTTAATGACCCAGAATTCATTTGGTACTGAGTTAGAATTGATCAGCGCCTCCTTCATAGAACGTACTTAAAATGTTGTTATAGTTTGGGTGCAAATCAGAATTCTAATAATGTAGGATTTTTTAAACCAAGTTACAACGATTTGATGTCATTGTATCCATATGTGTTTCCTTCATTGCAAGTGTAACTAAATCGAAAATCAATAGCAATTTATATATGTTTCGGTCACTCTGAATGCATATTGTAAAATCTCCTTTAGGTGAGAATTGTGTTTTGGTCGCTCACCTCCATCCTGGAGTTACCATTGCTTATGTAATCAAGTGTACACCATGCAAGTTACAGAGAAAAGGAAACTAGAAGCATACAACAGAAGGAAACTGCAACCTAGAAGATTACAACTGAATATCTTAGTTTCCTAGTATATGTACAGAATAATATGATCACAGTTATACCAATAATAGGACTCCTAATACTCCCCTTCAAGTTGACGCGTGGGGATTGAGAATGCTCAACTTGCCTAAACGACAATGGAACTGACGGTGACCCAACGCCTTCGTAAAGATGTCGGCTAACTGTTGTGTGATAGGAGTATGTTGAGGTTGAATCTCTCCTGAAACTCTGCGTTCACGGACACAGTGGCAGTCCACTTCGATATGCTTGGTACGCTCATGAAAGACCATATTGTTGGCAATGTGAAGAGCCGCTTGATTGTCACAATGAAGTTGGGCAGGAGGCATAGAGTAGCCAAGAAATTTCATAAGATTGCGGATCCATATGACTTCACTGGTAGCACTAGCCATAGCACAGTACTCTGCCTCAGCGAATGACCTGGATACAGTAGCCTGCTTTTTAGTTTTCCAGGAAATAGGAGCTTGCCCAAATGAAGTAAATAACCCGGTGACAGATCTTCCGGACATAGGACAACCTGCCCAATCTGAGTCATAATAAACTTGAAGAGTGAGAGAGTTATCAGTAGGTAGGGGTGTTCATGGTTTGGGTACCCGAACCAAAGGAGATTTCGGTTCGGGTACCCAAAATTTCGGGTCGGCAAAATGGTGATCCGTATCCGAACCGAAACTTTCAGGTAACCGAAATTCGGGTACCCGAAAATTTCGGTTCGGATTTTTGGTTATCCAATAACCCATTTTTTCTAAAATATTTTTTTCCTACTTTGCCTAATAATTTTGTTGTACCCCATAATATAATTATTTCTATTTATGCTATAAAACGTTGTCGTATTTAGCTAAGTTGCACTTTAAATTATTACACAATATGACAATATAACCGGATATCTTATCACCATTCACATTTCAATTAATCCACACTTCTATAAGGCATAAGCTTGTTAACATCATATTCATGCCCAACGCATTCAAATAAAACAATGCAACGAAATCAAAGTACTTGTCTTATTCGGGTTTGGGAATACTGGGCTTACAAAGTCTTTAGGAAATGGATGATATAAAAAAAGTTTCAAAAAAGTTTTAAAAAAGTTTCGAGTTTTCGGGTACCCATATCTTCAAAATACCCGAACCATACCCGAACCAATAACCGGAAAAAAATATTGGTTCGGGTACTCGAACCAAAATTTTCAAATATTTTGGTTCGGATACCCGAGATTTCGGATTAGGTAGCGGGTTTTCGGTTCGGGTTATTGGTTACGGATATTTTTGAACACCCCTATGAGTAGGTAGAAAAATTCCTTGACCCAGGCAGGACTTGAGGTACCATAGCAAGCGGATGGCAGAGTCCTAATGACCCTGACGAGGATCGTGCATGAACTGGCTCAGGATGTGGACTGAATAGGTGGGTAAGATGGAGTAAACGACCCACCAAGCGACGATACCTTGACGCATCAATAATAGGACTCCCAGAGTCATAACTAAGACGATGATTCTGCTCCATAGGAAAAGACACCGGCTTGGCACCTAGCATGCCACTTTCAGATAGTATATCTAGAGCGTACTACGCTGACAAAGAAAAAGGCCATGTGGCGAGCGAGCCACTTCAATGCCCAGAAAGTACTTGAGGGGCCCGAGATCTTTAAACTTGAAGCACTTATGTAAGTATTTCTTGAAGATATGACATTGCTCGAGACTGCTACCTGTGAGAACCAAGTCATCAACATAGATGAGAATAGCTAAGAAATCATTGTCAGTACGATAAACAAACAAGGAATGGTCCAAGGGGCATTGTCGAAAGCCATAACAATGCAAAGCAGAGGCAAGTTTAAAAAACCACTGTCGGGGTGCTTGTCGGAGCCCATAGAGAGACTTTCGGAGCTTGCATACAAGATTGGGTCGCAGACGTTTAAATCCCGAAGGCGGTTTCATGTAGATCTCTTCATCTAACTCTCCATGAAGAAACGCATTGTGCACATCCATTTGATGATACTCCCACCCTTGAGTAACCGCAAGAGACAGGAGGCAACAAACAGTTTCCATTTTGGCCACCGGAGCAAAGGTCTCCTGGTAGTCTTCACCTTCGACTTGAGTATTACCAAGGACCACAAGTCTTGCTTTATACCATTCAATGGTCCCATCAGCATGATATTTGATCTTGTAGACCCACTTACAACCAAGGGCTTGCTTATTGGATGGTAACAAAACATATTCCCATGTGTCATTGTCCTCTAGGGCAGAGATCTCCTGTGCCATAGCCTGTCGCCAATTTGGATCTTGCACTGCTTGAGAAAAATGCCGAGGCTCATGGTGGGTAGTAATAGCGGCTAACAAAGCATGATGGTTTGCAGAAAACTTATCATATCCAACATAATGTGTTAAAGGATAGGACGTACCTAAGGAAGTCGATGGATTAGGTGATGAGAGGGGGGGTTGTAATAATATGACAGACATAATCGTGAAGCCGCACAGGAGTTCTTCGATTCCTTAGAGGTCGTACCGAATGGGAGATGTCTGGCTCAGGAAGCTCCTCCTGAGGTCGCGCATTGGGCTCAGTAGTGGGCAGCTCACTGACTTCGTCACCTGCAGTCTCGCAAGGCACGGATCTAGGCCCAGAATAAGGCGCTTCTTCATGAAGAACCTCAGCTGTTGGGGTTTATGCCTCAGGTTGCACAAGTTCATTACCTTGTTGGACCAGAGTGAGGTATGGAGGAGCTGAAACGGGAGAACTAGCAGGGGCATTGGTGTTACCAAGGTGGAAAATGTCATGGGCTGGGTCATCAAGATATTCAGTGCACGGTCTAGATCCTTGCCTCTGGTTCATGCTTTCTTGACCCAAATAATGTGAGTTGCTTATCCCTCGCTCAAACAGGAACACATCCTCATAGAAAATGACATCCTGAGAAGTAAAAAATTTCTTTTTCTCCAAGCCATACACACACCTAAACAAGGTAAGGTCCTATATCACACAAAAATAAGCCCCATAAATAACAATACAATTTTCAGCTTCAGGTAGTTGTTGAATAGATATCAAATTACACATGAGCGTAGGGGTGTATAATACTTCTTTTAATATTAAACCACACCCTAGGTCCACTGGTCCAGCCTGTGTGGCTATAATTATTCTTCCATCAGGTAGAGTAATATTAATGGGCTCAATCAAAGCATCAAAGTGACAAAAACATTGATATTAGAGGTCATGTGGTGTGAAGCACCAGAATCGAGAACCCATTCAATTTGACCCCACTTATCACTCATCTTCTCCTTTCTCTCTCTGTCCTTAAACAAGGTGTAGAGTGCTTCTACCTGCCTGGAACTTAACCTAGTAAAATTCTCACTTGCCTAAACCTTCTTCTCACCATCACCATCCAAACGAGCTGCAACAAAGGTCTCTGCTTGCATCCCGATGTGGTTCACAGCTCCACCTCGCCTTGCATGATTCCCAATTTGGTCGGTTTCATCGCCTTCACTCCCCCTGAATTTCTGCTCTCAAATCGAAATCCTCCTTGGTTGACTCGATTCGGACAGTGCCTTTGCCAATTTGATGGGTAGCCAATGATTTAAAAGCATTGGCTCCGTTCGTGTCCAAGTTTCTGGCAATGACTACATTTGGGTCGGTTTGGGTTTTTGGATCTGTTTGCTGATGATGCTTTGAAGGCGGAAGCCTCAACAGTCATCTTGTTCTCCATTCCCTTCATCAAAATTTGCTACCTTTCCTCCCTAAGTACTGCTGCATAAGCTTTATTCAAGATGGGCAATGGTTCATGGTCAACAAATTGGATCTGACCATGCCAAATTGCTCGGTATCAAGACCCATCAGGAACTGATGCACGTGTTCTCTTTTAACAAATCTGTTGAGGTTTAAGTCTTTAGTGCAATTGCAATTGAGCAGGGCCAGGTAAGCTCCGAGCTCGTCCCACAACGTCTTCAATTTTGTGAAGTACTCGGTTACAAACGAGCTTCCTTGACTTGTAAGAGTAATATCTCTTTGATGTAGGACACTCTAAGAGCAATTTTTACACCTAGAAAATCACACAAGAATTTTCGAAAACTCAATAATTTAATTCATTCAAGTGTATTTTCCCCCAAGGCACGAGGGGGTTTATATAGGAATCAATACAACTGAAAAAAGGAATATAAAATAAATCTAAAGATTACGATAAGATTATGATATCTAAAAATAATCTAAGAAAATAAAAAAAGATTTTATCCTAAAAGAGAATTCCTAGATTACGAAATCTCTTATTCTTCCTAGAATGCACATTGCCATAGAACTCTTTAGGAGATACGACATCATTCTCCCCCACCGGAAAAGAATCCGACGACGACGAGTTGTGTTAGAGGTGCCACTCTGAAAGAGTCGAATTCATATCACGGAACTCATCTTTAGTTATCCAAGTAGCATCTGACTGGGGCCATCCTGGCCATTACACCAGGAAGCATCGGAACCCACTGCGAGAAGAGGACACAAACTCATCATCCAACACCGCTCAATGTCGGTCTGCGATGGTGGCAAAGTTGGGAGCCTAAGGACCTGAGTAGCTGCAGAAACCCCAAAAGGAAGGCAAGGAGGCTCGAAAGTACCTCGATGAAGAGTGAGATCCTTCACATTGAAAATAGGACTAATACCTAAACTGTCAGAGAGATCAAGTACATATGCGTGAGATCCAAACTTCCGAATGATCTGGTAAGGTCCCATGGCATGAGCGTGAAGCTTTTTGAGGGACTTTATGGGTAATCATTCAGGTAGAATCCGAGCCATAACAAAATCACCTACCTCAAAATTCACAGCTCTGCGATGCGTGTCAACTGAATGCTTATATCTGTCATTGCTCAAAGCAATCTTACGTCGAATCTCAGCATACAAGTCATGAATATGCTGTGCAAATGTGGATACAGGATGTGACACGCGGGCATCAGGCGGGAGGGGAATGAGGTCAGTAGGGGTACGAGGGGAGTAACCATGGACAATCTTAAAGGGACTCTTACATGTGGTCCTATTGACCTCATTATTATATGCAAACTCCACAAGGGGCAACGTCACATTCTAAGTGCCTTGTTTCTCGCCCACAACACATCTAAGTAACTTCCCTAGACTACAGTTAACAACCTCAGTTTACCCATCCGTTTGAGGGTGAAAGGCTGCAGAAAATTTCAGCGTAGTACCACACAGTTTTATAAGGTCTTCCAGAAATAGCTCATGAATTTGACATCTCTATCAAACACTATGGGAGTGGGAAGACCATGCAACCTAACAACCTCTCGAAAGGCTAACTTAGCAACAAGCGAAGCGTCATCTGTCTTGTCACAGGCAATAAAGTGGGCCATCTTAAAAAACCTATCAACCACAACTAACATTGAATCAAGACCCGATTTGTGCCTAAGGACAAAGGAGTACTCACTAATATACTCAATCCACCTAGCCTGCTTAGGATTGATACTAGACTGAGAATTCCAGTGCTTAAGGGCCTCATGATCTGAATATACAACAAATTCATGCGAGAGAAGGTAATAGCGCCAATAATGAAGGGACTGAAGCAGAGCGTACAATTCTTTCTCATAGGTGGTATACTTGATCCGCCTAGATTCCCTAAGCTTTTTGCTGAAGAATGCTATGGATGTCCCTGCTGACTTAACATTCCACCAATGCCATATCCAGAGGCACCGCAAGCAACTTCAAAAACCTTACCAAAGTCAAGATGCCTAAGGACTGGAGCAGATGACATCATCTCCTTAATCTCCTTAAAGGCAGATGCCGCTTAGGAGTCCACTAAAATGAGCCTTTCTTTAAGCAGTCTGCATAGAACTGAAGTGTTTAATAAACCTCCTGTAGAAAAAGGCAAGGCCATGAAAACTCCTAACCTCAGTAAAGGTCTTAGGTTCAGGCCATTCTCTAATGGCTCTAACTTTATCGGGGTCAGCGAAGATACCTTGAGCGGACACAATGAACCCTAAAAAGTGGACTTTGGTTTGAAAGAAGATGCACTTCTTTACATTAGCAACCAGCTTGGCTTCTCTAAGTGCGCACAAGAGTTGCTTGAGATGGTCAACATGGTCTATTTTAGACTTGCTATATATCAAGATGTCATCGAAATAGACAACCAGAAATTTTCCATAAATGGCTGAAAGACATAAGTCATGAGTCTCATAAAGGTACTAGGAGTGTTGGAGAGCCCAAAAGGCATCACCATCCACTCAAATAAGCCTTCTTGGGTCTTAAAGGCAGTCTTCCACTCGTCTCCCAGTCTAATGCGGACCTGGTGATAACCACTATGCGAGTCTATCTTAGAGAACCAGCTAGCTCCACGAAGACAATCAAGCATATCCTCTAACCTAGGAATGGGAAACCTATACTTGACTATAATCTTATTGATGGCTCTACTATTGACGTACATCATCCACAATCTGTCCTTCTTAGGGGTAAAGAGGGCGGGGACCATGCAGGGACTCATGCTGTGACGAACAAAGCCCTTAGACAATAGTTCATAGACCTGCCTATTCAATTCTGCTCGTTCAGTTGGATTCATCCTATAATGAGGAAGGTTAGGGAGTTGGGAACTAGGAACCAAGTTAATAGCATGTCGTATGTCACAAAGGGGAGGGAGCTCACTAAGAAGTTCCTTGGGGACAACATCGACAAATTCTTTAAGTAGGTCATCAATCTCAACTAGGAGATCCCGGAGAGACAGGTTGCTCGAAGGGGCGTTAGGGAAGACAATAGAGTCCAAAGCTAGCTCCCTAGCTAAGATTGTCAAGAAGAACTTGTTAGAGTTTAACAATCTTTCCAAGGGTCTATGGTGAAAGAGGAAATAGTTCCCCTAGGAGGAGTAGACACACTGTTGGGAGAGGACAAGGTCGGGGAACATTTGGGACTTGGGGAAGACAGCAACTCTCTAGGTCAACATGGATTAAGAGTGATGTTCTTATTCATTTACCTAAAGGTATAAGTGTTCTCTCTCCCGTTATATTAGACATTCTGATCATAAAGCCAAGGACGGCCTAGGAGGATGTGAGCGACATCCATCGGGAGGACATCACATGAAACCCCGTCCATGTAACCACCAATATGGATCGGAATCTTGCATCTATGGGTAACTGTAAGGTGGATCTTGTTGACCCAGGCTACTTTCAAAGGGTGGGGGTGAGGTTCTACCTTAAGATGACAACGACTTACAACGGCCTTGGCAATAACATTCATGGTACTGCCACCATCTATAACCATTTTTATAAGAGTTTCCCCACACCTCACAAGAGTATAGAAGATGGCACTATGTTTCTACTCATCGTTCATGACTGGGTTGGCTAAAAGGCATCTCACAACTCCAAGATGTGCATAATGAAGAAGGCTATTCTCGACATCAACAAGATCTTCAAAGTCTAAGGGTCGACAACCTCTTCCTCAAGTTTGGGTGGTTCAAATGACTCATACTCTAGGGCTAGGGTACGGTAAGGGCACTTAGAAGCATAATGACCCCTCCCACGATAGCTAAAAAATTGGATTGGGTTACGAGCTGTACCAGAGGATGCTCCATGGGGGGCTCCTCTAGGAGGGATTTGAGGGTTATGACCTTTAGAAGTTGAAGCACTCACAGAAAACTCATTCATCTTAGGACAGATTGGCCAGGGGCCCTAAAGGAAAGAGCAACGTCGCACAGGGTAAAGCTTATCAAGTTTTTCAACCTCTAAAGCTTTGTGGTAAGCCTCATCGAGAGTATAAGGTGCAGATAAAGTTACTTCCCTCTTCAGGTCAGTTTGTAAGCCCCGAATAAAGAAGGTCGTGGTAATGGAAGGATCCTCTAGAAGGTTGCAACGCTGAGTCAATTCCTCAAAACTATTGATGTAATCGGACATACTAGAGATAGATTGTCTAAGATCTAGCATCTGGTCAACAAGGTGTGCCTTATGGAAAGAAGGAAGGTACTTTTCTTTCAACCTATCCTTCATGACTTCCCACTAAATGATGGAAGGTTAACGCATTCACTCAAGGTGACTTGTGATAGTTTGCCAAAACTTCCTAGCAGGTCCTACAAGTTTCATCTTGGCAAATCGAACCCGCTCAATATCAGACATCTCATACCAGTCAAAGTAATCCTCCATAGCAACTATCCAGTCAGAAAAAGAGGTACCATCTATCTTCCCATCAAAAAAGGGTACATCGACTTTCACTTTTCGAGTAATATTGGAGTAACCCTCATGAACACTCATACGATCAGTTTCAAATTCTACATACCTAGGCTCCCTATAGTTACCCATCCTCCTATCATCTCTAGGGTTGTCGAACCGACAGTTCCTCTGGTCCCCTTGGTCATGCCTCAAGTTACTCCCCTCCCCTTGCACTCGAGCGTTAGATGGAGTCTATGATTCTGGTTCTCTCTCCTCAAGCTCATTAGCTTAATTTAACTTATAAATGACCCACTGGCGATGATCATCCCCCCCCCCCACAAGTAGTTTAGGGTAAAATTGGGGTGGGGTTTGAGGTTGGTCAAGCATAGGTAATTTCTCAAACGCTCTAGTAAGTTTGTCAATCTTGGCCTCGAGCTAGTCAAACCTAGCGTCTTGACGGCCAAGCCTTTCAGATAGGGTGTCAATCTGGGATTGGTAAGACTGCTTGGGTGAGAATGACATGGTGGATAAAATATGAATGTAAGATGTAAGTGCTGAGATTTAACTAAGTTGCAATAGCAACTACAGTGATAAAGAGCCACTACACACACAACAAAATTAAAAATTTTGATATGGATTATTGATAAGAATCGATCCAAACAAAAGTTAAGGAATAAGGGAAAAAAAACTCAGGATCTAAGCAAGTACTCAAAATCCAAACAATTAGGTATTCGGCTAAATTTGCCATGGGGGATCAAACTCTTATCAAAGTAAATCGAGATCCTTGTACTTCTTAGTGCGCCTGAGTTCTGGTCGATGGCTCATCTCCAGTGCCACGCTGATATGAGACTGCTAGCGACAATTACGCAGTGTTCGTCTTGGTGAAGCACACAACAACGCAACAACAATCAGGGTAGAACAGCAAGAATAGTAGCATAACCAAAGAAACAAAACAATAAGCAGAAACGAACTCCGAGAATAATTGCCGGTGGGAAGACTGGTTGGCTGTGCCAGAGATTGCTGGCAAGAGGGGCTCGGCCTTCGTTGCTAGTGGACACAGGCGCGAATTACGACAATTGCCAAGAGTTTCTCGAATTCATGACAGTTGGCCTAGAGGAACGGACTGGCGCTGTAATGGGCCAGAATCCCCTTGATTATCTTGGGCTATAAGGGCGAAATACACTGGGAAAGCGAGGGGGAATGTCAATTTTGGATTCTTGGCTGGATTGAGGGCAAATTTGAGGGTTAGGGTTCGAAAAAATTGAGCAATTCGCAAATTTGCGAATCGTGATGTGTGGGATTCCGGTGATGATGCACCACCGGCAAAGGATGTGTGGTGGTCGACAGGGTATGGCGTGCCTAGAGGTGGTGGCCGATGGCAGTGTTCGATGGTTTGATGGTGGTTTGAGAGAATGGAGGAGCGCGCCTAGGGTTAGGGTTTGCCGAATTGGGGAATTGAGGAGGCTTCCGGCGACGACAGGTGGCGGTGGAGGTCCAGTGGTGGTCGGGCCGAGGTGGTGAGCTCGTGGTGGTGGTCGGAGGTGGTGGTGGCTGACGGGAGGGGGACGTCGAAGGCTGGCAACGAAGGTTTAGGGTTTTGTGGTTTGGTTTTCTTTTTGGTTTTTTTTTTGTTTTTTTTCTGTGGGTTTGAGCGAGAAAGGAAAAAAAGGGACGCGAAAATAGCAAGGGTAGTGCACAGATCGCAGACTCTGATACCAAATTGATGTAGGACGCTCTAAGAGTAATTCCTACACCTAGAAAATCACACAAGAACTTTTGGAAACTCAATAATTCAATTGATTTAAGTGTGTCTTTCCTCAAGGCACGAGGGGGATTTATATAGGAATCAATACAACTGAGAAAAGGAATACAAAATAAATCTAAAGATTACGATATCTAAAAATAATCTAAGAAAATAAAAAAAGATTTTATCCTAAAAGAGAATTCCTAAATTACGAAATCTCCTATTCTTCTTAGAATACACATTGCCATAGAGCTCTTTAGGAGAAACGACATCACTCTTTTTAGCTGATGTATGCGAATTTCATAACCCAACGAATAGCGATCTTTTAGATCAGACCACAACTCTTTGGCACTCTCGGCGTAGGCCACAAATCCGTGAAGGCTTTTATCAAGCATGTTATGCAACCAGACTATCACCATTGAATTGCATCTCTCCTAGGCATGTCCTTCTAGGGTGTCAATTCCCGGTTTGGCTAGCGTTCCATCGATGAACATGAGCTTGTTCTTTGATTTTAAGGCCTTGATCACTAGTTGACTCCAATTTGCATAGTTGTCTCCGCTGAATATCACAGGGCAAATTATATTCCCTGGGTTGTCCGAGGCGCACAAATAATATGGTGATTGGGGATCATTAATATTGATCTCAATTTTGTTGTTTTTAGTTTTGTCATTACTCATCGTGAAAAGACTTCCTTGGATTACAGCTTTGGCTCTAATACCATATAAGATCTCCTTTAGGTGAGAATTGTGTTTTGGCCGCGCACCTCCGACCAAGAGTTACCATTGCTTATATAATCAAGTGTACACTATGCAAGTTATAGAGAAAAGTTAACTAGAAGCATACAACAGAGGGAAATTGCAATCTAGAAGATTACAACTGAATATCCTAGTTTCCTAGTATATGCACATAACAATATGAGCACAGTTATACTAGTAATAGGACTCCTAATACATATGTTTCATTGTTCTCAATAACAAAAGTATGAACCCAACTCTTTGTTGATCATTGATCATTGGTTTTAAAATATTTATTGATTTCAGGAATGTATGATCATTGATTTCAAATGCAAGCGCAACTCAACCGTTCAAATTTCATAAATTTTAAAATATTTAAACAACAATTGTTGATTACCCCGCGTCGGCATTGCTCTCTCGCACTGCATTAACTGTCCACAACGCACTTTCTGTGAAATATCAAATATCCCTTCTCCAGTTGCTTGACTCCCGATCTCTCCTTTTCCTAGACAAGTGACGAAAAATAATGTTATCATAAATCTACAAGTATTTAAAAAAAAAAAAAAAAACCATTCCCCATCACCTTCTCTCTAATGCACAACATCGGTGAGGGGTTCATTTCTAAAACGCAAACGGATCCAGTCATTTATCTGCATCATCAATGATGTGTAATTAGGTATGATCTTATTAAACATTTTGTATATCTCAGGTTTTGACTTTAATTTTTTTGATTATGGGTTTAATTGTGTTGTTATACTAATATCAATTTTTTTATGGAGTAGAATTCTCAGTCACTTTTCCTTTTTTTGATGTAGATATGGGGACATAAAGATGGATGAGGTCATTTTCAGTGAAGTAAGTTCTCCATTTTATTTTATTTTATTTCCCTTCATTTTCCTTCTCTTATAATCGAATTTTGGCAAGTACTTGGCTTTGTTCTTTTTTTAATCACTCAACTCTAACTGGGAATTAACTATTGTGCCACTCTAATTGAATTGAAAACTTCATCAAGAAATTAATATTCTTGCTTAAAGCCAAACTATTTTGTATAATAAGGGTCTGTTCTTTTCGCGGGTAAATTGGGCGGGTAAAAGGATAAAGTAGGTTCAGTTGGGTTGAGGTAGGTTGAGGTGGGTTGAGGTAGGTTGAAGTTGGTATTTTTTTTGAGGTGGGTTGAAATAGGTTGAAGTAGGTTGAAGTGGGTTGAAGTTGGTTAATGTAGGTTGAAGTGGATTGAAGTTGGTATATTTTTTATGTGGTGGCTTAAAGTGGGTTAAAATAATGAGAATGTAATTAATGTGTGATAATTTATGAAGTTATCGAAATTTTGTGGAATTTTTGTTAATTCTTTTTTAGTTTTTATTTTTTTATTTTCTAATTTTTATTTTTTATTTTTTACTTGCTATTTGTTAATTTTTATTTGTTCTGTTTATTTTTTATGTGTTAATTGTTTTTATTTTTTA
This sequence comes from Carnegiea gigantea, assembly GCA_029747015.1. NCBI lineage: Eukaryota > Viridiplantae > Streptophyta > Magnoliopsida > Caryophyllales > Cactaceae > Carnegiea > Carnegiea gigantea. Next base: position 214,784 of record JAKOGI010001450.1, on the reverse strand, counting down.
TTTTTTATTTTTTATTTTTTGTTTTCTATTTTTCTGTTTTTATTTTTTATTTTTTATTTTTTATTTTTATTTTTATTTTTTGTTTTTATTTTTTTATTTTTTATTTTTTAATTTTTTAATTTCTTGTTTCTTATTTTTTCATTTTTCATTTTCATTTTTTATTTTTTATTTTAAATTTTAATTTTTTAATTTGTTATTTTTTATTTTTCATTTTTTTAATTTTTAATTTTTAATTGTAATTTTAATTTTTTGTTTTTGTGTTTTTTATTTTTTCATTTTTATGTTTTTATGTTTTTATGTTTTTTTTTTTATTTTTTATTTTTCATTTATTTGGTATTTTTATTTTTTATTTTTTATTTTTTATTTTTATTTTATTTTCTTTTTTTAAATTTTAATCTTTTTATTTTTTATGTTTTTATTTTTGTATTTTGTATTTTTCATTTTCCATATGTTTTTATTTTTTTATTTTTTTAATTTCTTATTTTATTATTTTGTATTTTGTATTTTTTAATTTTTAATTTTTAATTTTTAATTTTTTATGTTTTTATGTTTTTATTTTTTATTTTTTGTTTTTTATTTTTTGTTAATTTCTTATTTTCTAATTTTATATTTTATATTTTATATTTTATATTTTACATTTCTATTTCTTATTTTTTGTTTTTCATTTTATATTTTTTTATTTTCTGTTTTCTATTTTTATTTTATTATTTCATTATTTAATCTTTTTATTTTAATTTTTTATTTTAATTTTTTATTTTTTGTTTTTTATTTGTTATATGTTTTCTTTTTTAAATTTTTTAAATTTCTTATTTCTTATTTTTATTTTTTATTTTATTTTTTATTTCTTATTTTTTGTTTTTGATTTTTGATTTTTGATTTTTAAATTTTTATTTTGATTTTTTTATATTTTAGTTTTAATCTCTGATTTTTAATTTTAATTTTTAATTTTTTACTTTTTACTGTTTATTTTTTTAGTTTTTTACGTTGTATGTTTTTATTTTTGATTTCTTATTTCTTATTTCTTATATCTTATTTCTTATTTTTGATTTTTGATTTTTTATTTTTTACATTTGAATTTTATTTTTATTTTTATTTTACATTTTAACGAAAAAATAAAAAATAAAAAATAAAGCATAAAAATAAAAAAGTAAAAAATAAGAAATGGAAAATTAAAAATTAATAAATTAAAACGTAAAAAATTAATAAATAAGAAATAAAAATAAAAAAATTAAAATTAAAATGTAAAAAATAATAAACAAAAAATAAGAAAGAAGAAATAAAAAAATAAAAACATAAAACATAAAAACATAAAAACATGTAAAAATAAAAAACAAAAAATAAAAAATGAAAAATGAAAAATAAAACAAAAAAAACAAAAAAATTAAAAATGACAAATAAAAATTAAAAATTAAAAATTAGAAATCAATGTAAAAAATAAAAAATTAAAAAATAAGAAATACGAAAGAAACACGTAAAAGCATAAAATCATTGAAAATGAAAAATAAAAAATAAAAAATAAAGAATACAAAAATAAAAAAATAAAAAAAAACCATAAAAAGTAAAAAATAAAAATTAGAAATAAGAAATAAAACATAAAAATAAAAATACAAAATGAAAAATGAAAAATGAAAAATAAAAAATAAAAAATAAAAAATAAAAAATAAAAAACAAAAATAAGAAATTAAAAAACAAAAAATATCAAATAAAATATAAAATATAAAATATAAAACTCAAAAAATATAAAAATAAAAAATAGAAAATAGAAAATAAAAAATAGAAAAATAGAAAAATAAAAAAATAAAAAATAAAAAATAAAAAATAAATCATAAAAAATAAAACATATAAAAAATAAAAATAAGAAATAAGAAATTAAAAAATAAGAAATTAAAAAAAATTAAAAAAAAATAAAACCTAAAAAATAAAAAAATAAAAAATAAAAAATAAAAAATAAAAAATAAAAAATAAAAAAATAAAAAATAAAAAATAAAACATATAAAAAATAAAACATGTAAAAAATAAAAAATAAAAAAGAATAAACAAAAATTCCACAAATTTTCGATTAAAAAAATAAATTATTACACATTAATTACATTCTCATTATTTTAACCCACTTCAACCCACCACATAAATAAAATACCAACGTCAACGCACTTCAACTTACATCAGTCCACTTTAACCTAGTTCAACCTATTTTAACCCACCTCAAAAAAACAAAATTACCAACTTCAATCTACCTCAACCCACCTCAACCTACTTCAGCCTACTTCGCCCTTTTACCCACCCAATTTATTCACGAAAACAATAGACCCTAAATCTCACATGATACTTTACAAATTATTAAAATTATGAAAGGAGTGGGTTGAAGTTGGTTGAAGTGGGTTGAGATAGGTTGAAGTTGGTTGAAGTTGGTATTTTTTTCAAGTGGGTTGAACTAGATTGAAGTATATTGAAGTGAGTTGAAGTGGATAAATATGGATTGACCCATGAAAAGAACAGGCCCTAGGTGGCCAAAAAAGAGTATTGCGAGGGTGATGCAGTATGTGATCTAGATTGCCAATGCACCTAACTCAAGATTGTGCGAAAGCCTTTCTAGGATCTTATTTTCATAACTAAGTAGTAATTTCTTACACATTGTTTTTTTGAGAATAGATTTCTAGTTAAGATTTTCTGTGCTAGGTATGATTAGATTTCATTTTAAAATTGCTGTTTAAATTTCTTAAATATTTTGAGTTTGAAATGTCATAATTGTTTTTCGCACATTGATGGAGCTTTAGGGCTGCTTATGTTTCATCTAATCGTGCTATGTCTGTATTATAAAATTTTCTTTTTTGGCACATGAAATTTCATGGCCTCTTCTTTTGCAAATGCATGTTCTTCTTAAGATTTTCAATATTTTGGTCCATATTGATTCATCCAAGTTTTCTATAATTTGTGTAATTTGTTCATAGTTTTGTGACTGCTTTTTGAATTCCCCGCCCCCCTCCAATCTTTAATTCATTCCTTCGGCTCCAGAGCACCTTTTTGTATTGTGCTACATACTCTAAAATTTTTATGTTATGCTAGTGACATTATGTTGTGCAATTAATGGCATTATGAACATGTCATGTTTTGGGGGGATTGAATTTTATTTTTTTACAAGTTTGTAATATTCGTGTTGAAAATTTTCAAACATTTATTTTCATCTCTTTTGATTTCCTTCTTTATTTTAGCCATCGTCTTGACCAACATTCTTAATTCCTCAAGTATAATTACCTAATTTCCTATAATTTTTGGGAAGTTTAGGTTAGGGGGTCATTAAAATGTGCAATACCTATTATGTACACCTGGGAGTTTATACTCCCATATACAGGTGGACAAAATTGCCATGTAGGATTCAAAACAGAATTTTCAGTCAAAAAAAAAAATAAAACAAAAAAAGAAACCCCCACCCCTGCCACTACAAACAACAAATAAAACCTCCAAGAAACCGCCAAGTCGGTTCACTTTCGTCTCCCCACTGCTAATGCAACTACACTCCTTCTCTCGCTAATTGTCTTCGTGCATCATCAAAGCAAAGAACTTCACAAATTCCAGGAATAATCTCAACAATAAGGAGCATCATAATACACTTCCATTCAGCCCTAAAACAAGCATCAATGGCAGAGAGAAGTGAAGGCATGCATGTAGAATATGGTAATGAAGCTGAGAACGTAATGAATGACAACACAAAAAGACAACCTGGAGTGACAATTACATATAAGCGAAAATCAAGGTAAGCAAAAATCTAATTTCTGTTCTAGATTTTGCAACAAGATACACATTTACAGCTTCGGTAGCTTGTTTTTAGCGAGGATTGAGGTTTCTTGTCAATTGTAAGTTGGAATTGTATGGTCTTCATTATAGTGGTTTCTTATCAGTTGTAAATTCAACAAAGTTCATCCTCATAGTGTATTCTAACATGTGTGAGTGAACACTAAAGTGAACAATATTCAATAATTCAGTGAACCGACCCAAAAAACTAGTGAACTTGTATTTAAATTTGAGTGCAGTTATATGCTGAATTTAATTGCAATTCAAAGCATGTTCTACAGTGAACCGTACTCAATATATCAGTGAACTACCTGTGGAAGAGGCAATGAATTAGGGATGCTATTTCTATTGTCAATTTTGCAATTAGCGACAACTTTGGAGGTTCAGTTGCTTGATGTTAGCGGGGATTGAGGTTCTTGTCAGTTGTAGGTTGGAATTGTATGGTCTTCTTTGGTGTACTGCTTTTCTTGTTAGCTATAAATTTACCAAATTTCGACCTCGTAGTGCCTGCTAACATGTGTTGGTAGAAACTAAAGTGAACAATATTCAATAATTCAGGGAACAAATCCATAGAAACTAGTAAGCCTGTATTTAATTTTGAGTGCAGTTTTATGCTGAGTTTAGTTCCAATTCCCAACAGATTAAATAGTGAACAATATTCATCAAGTCAATGAACAAAAACAAAGTACATGGTGAATGACAATCTATTTTAAATTCATTATTTCTGCTAGTGATAGAATATCGTTGCTGGCCCTAACCTGTAAAGACCTGACCTTATAATAAACTTGCACTTAATGGTGAAAATTTGCGTTCAGTTTATGAACAAACTTAAGTTATATAGTGAACAATATGAAGGCACATAATGAACATATTGAGTATTTTATCTGTTCACCTTGTATCTCAAATTTGGTTGTTCCAAAACTTCATTTAGATCATATTTAAGCACATAATTATTCCACTTTCATTCCACTAATAGTGTTCAGCTGATCTGTTTCAGATTGTGCACTCATGTTTGCTAATCAATTATCGTAAATTTAACATTATGCATCATATTTGGAATTAATGTCTATGAAGTTGATCATTGAGCAAAAGAAATTTATTTATGGGATATATAGAGGCTATTCATTAATCCTAGAGAAATTGTTCATTGTATAATACTGAGGTTGTTCACTATCTACGGCTAGTTTGTTTTCTATAATAATTTGTTAAGATAAAGATTATTCACCGAGACTATGCAATTTATTTATTATGTATGTTAAACTGGTTCACTAAACCTTAACTTCCTGTTTTCCAGAAGGCTAAACGATGTCCCAGTGAAGTAGAACACCAAAGATTATAAACAACAGCCAACAGATGCCTCCCAAATAGTAGCAACAGCAGAAGGATTATGACAATTTGGATTGATTTTTTTTTTTTTTGGCTCTATCATGTAAATGGTCAATCAAACAATATGAGAAGATTTGAGTTTAGGATAATATTTTTACGATTACTATTTTTTGGACCAAGTGTTAAGTTGACTCTATTGAAGCATGTATTTGCCAATCATGTACATATTTTTGAATTTGCTTGAAAATATAACAGTTGTGAAACTCGTTCATTCATCAAATAGATATTGTTTATCTATCAGTTTTTATATAGGACATGCGTGCATAAGTGGTGTGTACTAACTACCAAGTCATATTTTACAAAGAATGAATGTGATTAACATAATGAATAAATTAAATTCTCATAATGAACACCCTTCAATTATCCAACAAATAAACCAAATATTTTGCAGTGAACAACCACGAGTTAATGAACACACCAAGTTTTGTTAGTGGACAATCTTGAATGACTTAAGTGACAACAATTTTTGTTTTCATAAACTAATTATTTTTCATTGAACAACCTCTAATTAGTTTATAAACAAATCAACTTTTGTTAATGAACAATCTTGAGTATTTTTTTTGGGGGATGAGTAGCAACCTTAAGTGACTTGAATAATAATAATTTTTTTCCCCCTAAACTGAAGAGTTTAGAGTGAACAACCTTGAGTGAATTAATGAACACATTGGTTATTATTAGTGAACAAGCTTGAGGACTTATATCAAAAGGGTTTTGAACTTATAGGAACTTAGCAAAAGGCACAACAAATACCAACTACCACTGTAGGAAATGCGAATTAAGCAAGAGTCATCAAATACTTGTTAACTACAATAGTCAACATTGTTCATTATACAAAAGTCTGCACTTTATGAGTCATATTGTTCATTACACAACGTAAGATTGTTCAATAAGATTTCACGACTTCAAATATACTTATCAAATAAACACATTTTTTTATACTAGTCAATGTCATTCATTAGAGTATTGAATGTCATAATCGTAAGTTAACACCTAGCAAGAGTTAAGATGGGGGGAGGATTAGACGGAGGTAATTATGACATTGTTCGCTGCAATATTCAACTTTGTTCATTAACAAACAAGGCAAACATTGTTTGGTTCCTACCAAAATAAGACTATGAAATTTGGTTCCTACCAAAATAATCTCTATTGATCCTATAATTGGCTTCCGACCACAATAACGCTCTAAAATTGAAGAAGCTGCCCATTTCCAGCCAAATTAACACATTCCTCATATCAAACAATCTAACATTGAGATAGAAAATGGTGGCATATGACAAATATGACAAAGTAATCAAAACAACACCCCCCCCCAAAAGAAACGAAGATTGTGATCATGCATGAACCCAAAAATAATGTCAGGTTGCTGCTATGGGTTGGGATGACAAACCTAACCTTGCAAAACAAGAGATAAGAACCGAAGACAGACAAAAAAGCACAAACCAAACGTAATAGATGAACTTAATATATAACAAACAATCCAAACTAACATTAGATACAATGGATACGAAAGAAAAGCATGAACAGTGTAATAATTCTTGAACACAATGCATAGTGTCCTCACATCTACATTTGTATGATCCTTGTGATTTTGACCTTTATCTAGCTTGAATCCTGCTTCCCAACAACAAAACTGACGCATGCATCACCCTCCTCCTCTGGATTTACATCTGTAGCGTACCTTCGAATATCGAACACTGAAGCCAACCTCATATGTATAGTCATTGTACATATGAAACACTTCACGTTTTGAGTTAGCTGTTGCCCCAACCAACACATCTTGCAAAGGTTGAAATTTAGTAATGGCGTGATCATTGAACCCAAAACCTAAACTACAGATAAAAAATATAAGTGAACAACATTGAAGATAATAATGAACTTTAAAGATTACAATAGTGAACAATAACACCACAAATTGCATAAAATTGCCATAAATAAGAAAAATAGGGAACAAATGATAATGAACAGACACAAGCTCCATAATGAACAATACCACACTTTTTATAAAAGTGACATTATAATAAGAGTAGTGAACAAACAATAACGAACATATAGAACGTCCAATAATGAATAATGACAATATCTCAATTGTAAGTGGCTAAGCAAAAAGCCCTATATAAATAAAGTCCTGAAAGCTATCAAGTTATTTTTCTCAAAAACCAAAATAAATTATTAATAGATGATAATGAGCAAATAGAAGTTGCATAAAGAACAATACCACAAATTTCATAAAATTAACATATTACAAAAATAGTGAACAAATGAAAATGAAGAGATAGAAGCTCGATAATGAACAATACCACACGTTTTAAAAAAGTGACATTATAATAAGAATAGTGAAGAAACAATAATGAACATATAGAACATCAATAATGAACATATAGAACATCAATAATGAACAATACCATATTAATTAGAAACGATAATGAACAAACAAAATCTTGATAATGAACAATACCACACTACATAAAAAGGTGAACCTTATTACCATAATAATGAACAAACAATATGTTCAACACATGATACACTCACAAGACATGTCTTTAACTCCTTCATCAACCTGAATATCCAAAGATTCATCATCAAACAAAGCTACGAAAAACACGAAAAGAAACTTGTCAATACACTTACGCTCGTACTTCCACGGGAAAAAAAAGATCTCTTACGAACAAATTAAAAGTATAACAACATTAAGCCATTAGTGTACTTATGAATCAAACTTTTTGTAACTGTACGTTCTTCAAGTTCTTCCTCTCTATCTTCCACAATGCCCAGGTCGGTATTAAAATTCAAACTTTTCACTGTATCTTGAGAGACCAACTTGATCAATATACTAGTAATGAAATTAGAAGATTGAAAATGCGATAACTTGTAGCATCTACCCACCCAAGCTGCTGCCCAGTGAAAAGCTTCAGTCATAGAAGTCAGGCACTAAACGTGAAAGAGAAACAGTTTCCTTGGCCATCAACACCATCATGCAGAACTTCCATCCATAACTGATAGCAATTTTTTTTTTTACAGCAATTTTTTTTAAAAAAAAAATGTTGAACACTGCAATGCTGCGATGTGGCACGTCCAATTGTCGTTGACATGGCCCGACAGCATAAACTCTCAGGTCTACATAATAAATTGCAGCAATTGCCCGGGGGGTGTCATGCTACTCTACTCACTTCTTTGTGCCTTTTGTAAAAATCTTTATTTGCATCTTTGGCCTTGTTCAGCAAAGTTAATTGTTTAGATAACGAATAGCGGTAGTAGATAGTTGTTTAGATAGTGGATAGCGTTTCTAATTTAACTATTAGCGGACAGCAATTTAGATGGGCGGTTGAAACTAATGTGTTCAGTAAATTCAGCTGTTATGCTAGCTGATTAATGTAAATTAACAAAAAATGATATAGATAATTTCCAAAGATAAAATTTTTAAAGGATATTTTTTGGCTAAAAATATGAAATGCTACTTTTAAATGTCAAATATTAATACTATTAGCTTTTCAAAACGCTGCTTAAAATGCTAAACGCTACTTAAAATGCTAGTCAAAATGCTAGTTTACCGAAATAAAAATTAACTAATTAGTGTATTGACTAGGTCAAAACACTAAACGCTATCCAAAACGCTGTTACTGAACCCGACCTTTGTTATAGTTGCAGTAAATTTTGTAATATTTGTGGTAGATTTCATGTATTCATTTTCATTTACTTTTCTTCATTTGTTTCAGCCACCTTCTTTACCATTATCGTTTATTTACTAACATATAACTAGTTAATTTCCTAGCATTTTGGGAATTTTCTTTTTTTGGGGGGGGGGGGCATTGGCGAATGTCGGGGGAAGGGGGATTTGGCAGTGGTGGTAGTACTTAGAAATTGGCTAGCATTGCAACAAACATATGACAATGAAGGTAAAAGTGGTTATGGAAATAGGAAAAGGGGGGGTTGATACTACTCTTCTTACTAATACTAGTCTGGACCCGTGTGTTGCACGGTGCATATTAAATAGACACTTTGAATATGTGTGTGGGTGTGTAGTCGAAATAATAGAGGAATATTCATTGTAGACAAATTAATATATAATTTAGAAAAGAAAACTCAAATTTATTGAAAAATATGAATAGATAGTAATTTAATACACAACCATTGAAACTCAACAATTAAAGCAACCTACGATTATAAAAGACGTGATGGAAAGTATGATAGAAATTGCAGGTACTCAAAGTAAAACTAAAAATCATGCTAAATGACATGATGACACATTAATTTATGTCGCTAATAATGAATAATCCACCTCCTCTTCCTGTACCTACATATAATTGTGAAATTGTATAAATTCAGATATAATTTTACTTGTGCACCTTCATTGTGCATATCGTATGGATGGACCACGGCTGGGAAATATATTTTTGTTAAAGAAATGGGGAAAAGGAGAAAGTGCGTTTTCGTTAGTGTGACATCTTTTGTTTTTCTTTTTTGGGAAAATATTGGGGGTACAAAGAAACATACAATTAACTTGCTCTAATCAAGTTAACAATATCTTTTAAGGAATTTTGTATCAAAATCTTTAAAGGAATTTTGTATCAAAATCTTTACTAATACTTAAGTCAATGTTGTGGGTCCCTCTCATTTATCTATTTATTTATTAATTGCAATTTTTAGACCTTTGGATAAATTATCAATTGAATTACAACTCTTATATGTACTTAAAAAAATACATACAATATCTCAAGAGGGAAAAAATAAATTAAGTGTATAAAATTATTATCAATTTTCCAATATTATGCACAATATTCTAGGAAGAAATTCAAAATTGAGATCCAACATAATCAATCAAATCAATTTGTTTTTATTTTAATTTTTATTTGTTTTTATTTCTTCATTTTGTATTTTTGTATTCAAAATTGTGATGTCAATATAATCAATCAAACGGATTTCAGTTATAACACATAATTAAATGGAACTTTTATCCAAAAAATAAAATAAATAGATCCTAATATTATTATAGAAATATTAATTCAATTTTTGGTTTCATATATATTACACATATGTTATTACTCTATATCAAGCATTATATTTCCAGTGACAAAAATTCATATCAAACTATACGTAATCTATCTTAGGGGTGGCTAGAGGAGGTATTGCATGAGTGCAAAATCCGTGCATTGATGTACTTACAATGGATTTGCATTAGTTTCCATGAGGATCCATTTTAAATCTCATGAATAATCAACCACTTCCTTTAAGCCTTAATTTTATATAGTGGCTTTATATTGTTCAAAGAACCAAATTAAGTGGGTAAACTAATATAATAGAATATTTTTTTATTATGCTTAATTATCCTTTTCCAAATTATAAAGATCCTGATCATATGAATTATAAATTACTTTGACATGCTTATGCTTAGATGAAAGAGTGTCTTACAAAATCCCATAACTATTTAGTTAATTAAAGATAAAATAAAAAGGATTTAAAAAAGGACATATAATTGTAGCTAAGTGTATAAATTCAAAGATAGTTTTTCTTCTATGCCTTCATTGTTCATATCGTATGGATGGAGTAAGGTCACGAAATATAATTTTTTTTGTTTAAAAAAAATGGGGTGCATAAAATCCAAGAGATAGGGGAACATACCTTCACCCGTATATTGTGTCACAACATATTAATTTATGAGTTGTTTGTTAATTACGCACCCTAATGTTAAAATCCAGATATCATCAAGTTAATTATGCACCGGTATGTTTTAGACACATATCAATCTTTTCTGGGTGCACCCCATTTTTCTGAATTTAGACAGCATGTCAATTTTGTAAAACTAGGGTGCACACTAATATCAACGATACCGGAAGTCCCAAATTCTATAATAGCTACAAACAACTACTTCTCTACTCTCCAATTCCAATACAATCAGTCAACTAAAGATTAAGGAGAGAGAGTGCTTAGAAAATCATATATGCATACACACACGCAAGTAGATAAGATTAAAAGTTTAAACATTGGTTGAAAAGCTTTCTTAATTTTTTATTTCTCTTATTGTTGTGGGTAATCCGCACGTAGGAAAGAATTAATAATATGAGAGTGTACATATGGAATTGATGAAGACATCTTTCTTATTATATCTTGATCCCTACAAATTACAAAAATATAAAAAGAAAAATGAGTGCAAGAAAAATATAAACATCGAAGTAGAAGAAGATGAAAGAGGGGGGAGCAAGATGGATTTTTCCAAATCGATCTCACTCAATACAGACATCTTCCTTACTGAATGTTGATTCCTATAGATTCAAGAAGAAGATAAAATTAAAAATGAGTTATTTTACAACATCAAATATTTTAAAGCTTATGAAAATTCTATCTTCACATAGAGAGATAGTATTAGAAGGAACAATTTGATGTGAATGGTATGTGATATAATCTAAATAGTGTATACACAGCTTGTGTATAGTATGCAATATAACCAGGACGTGGGCTTAGCATAACCTAAATGTGTGAAATTTGATGCCGCGTGGTAATATAGCAAAGAATATAACCTAAATATGTGGCTATTGCAATGTAATATGGCAAAACTTAATAGCTAAGCATTAGGAAAGAATAATAAAGGATATACAATATGCGAGGTTGGCATTAGGAGTAGGAAAGCTTGCAAAGACCACGGCTAAATGAAACAATTTTTTTATATCACAACAACAATTTTATTTTATGAAGATTCCATAATCACTTTTCATTATAATTACAATCTCCAAGGTCATTATAGTTTCCTCTTTTGGTTGATTATATAATTACGTGTTTTAATCTACCAATAATAATAATAATAGCATTGACATATGCGAATAAATATGACGGAAGTAATTTAGGAAATTATGAAATTTATTAAATATAATCAAAATTGAAGTAATGGATGAGATCAAGAGAGAGATTGCATCCAACGGTCTAAAAACTCTAATTTATGAGAATTTAGGAGAAATTCACATCATCACTACATTACTATTATATAATAGTATAGATGTGCGTTCTTTATTTTTATATTTGGCATCTTTGTTGGTAATTGCACTAAATTATTTTTTCCTTATTACATTTTTAACATGCAAAAACTCTTCTGTAACTTAATTGAAGTATTTTATTCCCAAATCCCTAAGTTCTTAATGAATACACATCTAACATTACTACCAATCTTCATCTCTCTCTCTCTATACTATTTAGTTTCATCCAAATTCTTTGATGCTCCGACTAATACAAATGTTGCCAAGTTTATCAAATATGAGAGAGATGGAAGAAGAAAAGGGTGGGCATGTTGGAGGGAAAGGGTATAAGAAATGTAAATTCGTTCAAACTTAACGGGGTTGGAAGACGGTTGGGGAAGCAACGGGGAGTATTAGCTTAATGGAATGTGCACAGAGAGGTAGGATGAATGTTTTATTTTATTTGAACTATGTGTGTTTCCTAATTGTTTGATTTGATAGAAGAATGGCTCATCCAACCTAGGAGCCTATGCCTTGTATTTATAATCAACTGTACAAAATAAATTTACATTTATATCCCTAGTATATGGGGTTTTAAAAAGTAAATTACCTTCATCTGGCGTCATATAGGATGCTGTAGCCGAATCAGGATACCAGACTTGTTCCCCAACATCAATAGCATTGAAAGTAGCATAGGCAAAAAGCACTGGTTGCTGAAGAGGCTGATAGCGATTTGGGCATGCATCAGCAGCATGACCAGGAGAATGACAAAGCTGATAGATAAGGTTAGGGTGTGATCCTAAAATCCCTTCAGTTTGGTTACTACCTATAGATAAAAGATTAGTTCAAGAGACAATGGTGCGCTAACTAGATGACCATGAAACAACCGAATCACATAAAATAGAACCTGCAGGCATACTCCTGGAAGAGCCTGATTGATGTTGATTCCGTCAATTATTGCCTCGATTATTGGTCTTATTGTAATGACCCTCTCCTCCTTTATTAAAATTACGACCACTATTGTTCTTACCCTTATTATTGGTGGTTGATTGCTTATTAGCAACACCCCTTGAATTAGATGTAGCAACAGTAGCTGCAAAAGCCTGATGGCTAGGAACATCGCGCACCTTGCTAAACTTAATTCTTCGCCCGAAGAAAATTAATTTCGAGCGAAGATCATCAAAAGAATGAGCACCAGGTAACATAGATTATGCAATAAGAAAACCCTCATAATCCGAAGACTTGTGTGACCCGGCATTACTGAATCAATTCCAGGTCAGAAGCGGGCGACTGAATGGCAGCCAAGGAGTTAGCAATGGTCTTAATGGTTCGCAGGTTATCATCCATGGATTGAGCATCATCTTTGGTAATATTGGTAAGCATTTGTTTTAAATCAAGGGCACAAGCAAGATTAGCAGTATTAAAATGATGATCCAGATGTTTCCAAATATCAAAGGCATGAACTAAATCACGCACTTCACACAACAAGTTCTTAGAGATAGTGGAAAAAATCCATGAACGAACTAACTGATCAACACGGACCCAATAATGATAACTAGGATTAGGTTGTTGAAGACCATGCATATATGTTACAACTAGAGAGGGAGTAGGAATCGTATCATTGATATATAATACCGCTTAATTGATGAATGATAAGAAAAGAAGAGAATTGAGTGCACCAAGAGAAGTAATCATCAACTGTAGATAGACCATCAGTGACATATGAAGTAACATTTACTGTCCAAATATTTGATGGCAGAAGAGGCAGGCCACCCATATGGGGTTGGGACAGAATCAGTCAAAATCGAGACCCTACTAAGGCACCGAGTCAATGAAGGGGAGGAGAAGGGCGCGATAGTAGTGTAGCCACTGCGGACAGGGCTGGGCACAGTGGGGACGCTCGTCGTCCAATGCCGGAAACCACCTTGAGTAGTGGGGAAGGCGAACAGTGAAGAGGAGAGGAAGGGCGCCAGTGTAGGGGAATAGGGCGATGGTGGTGGCGGGAGGAAGGAAGAAGAGACACTCGGGGCAGAGATAAGCAGGGGATTGGACACCAGGGTTGTCACTGTCTGAGATGACTGCAACTCATCAACTTTCGGTGTAGAAGGCGTGGAGGAATCCACTATGTCAAAACTTGCCATGGCTGAAGGAGAAGGACAAGGCAGCCGGAAGAGAGAAAGGGGAATCGGAGCTAGGGTTCCGGGCTAGGTTTTCGGGAGGTAGAGGAGATAGCATGAGAAGGAAGCTAGCGAACAAAAAATCTAGATTCGGGACCTAGGATCTAATACCATGTGTGATTTGATAGAAGAATGGTTCACTCAACCTGGGAGCCTATGCCTGGTATTTATAATAAACTGTACAAAATAAATTTACATTTATATCTATAGTGTATCCCCTATTACTAATCTTTTATCATAATTTGTCAAATTTTTTCTGATGATGGACTAATCCCTTTTTAAATAAATAAATTCTCCTCCTTGAAGATGCTTAAGCAGTAATAAGCCCAAATGCAACAATTGAATGTTGAGCAACACCCTTTTGTCTACCATTCGAGTCTCCTTAAAGCTGCTAAGGTTCTTAATGTTGTCTTAAGGTTTTTTTTTTTTTGGGGGGGGGGGGGTTGCGTAGGATTGTTATTAATCCTCAGTTGAATACATTTTTGGATGTTCGTCTATGAGTCATCAAAGTTTAGATCTATAAAAAAAATTACTTTTGTCTTTTCTGTCCTTTTCTGCACCTCTCCTCTTCATTCATTGAGATAGTAACGAGTGCAGTTTCGATACCCAGGTTGAAAAGGGCATGTGGGAGTATCTCTCTTCTGTCTCACTGATAGAAAACCGAATGAGCCCAGACATGATTTTGTTAAGTTGTAATTGGTATTTAGAAGTTGCTTATACATACAGTGGGTTTTCAATCTTGTGTTCATTTTTTTCCTTCATGCATTTATTTTGTGTAGTGCATTCTTATTGTCAACATATCATGTCATTATTTTATTGACCTTTTTTGTGATGGTCTAATTATTGGGTTGATCTTTAAATTTACCTCCTTTCTTTTTGCGTCGCAGCTGCGAACTTTCTTTTCCATGCAACTCTGCTACGACCCTCATCCTATTTCAATTGGATATTTTGCAAGCTCCTCTTTTTTCTATAATTATTTTCAAAACTGGCAAAACTGACCCGAGACTCGAAATCAAAACTGAACGACTCACATCCATACCCTAATTAATACCCGAAATGGGTGAACTGATTTGGACCCGAACACTCGAAGTAAACTGATCCATAACTGAACGAAACCCGAATTGTAGCATTAACTGAAATGAACCACACCTGAAATAACCCAACCAAATTCAAACCCGATCCGTAGTGATCCGACCCGAAGTGAATCGAAAATGGACAACCTGAACCCGACCCGAACAGAACCGTACCGAATCTAAAACCGATCCGATTCTTACCCGACTTAATTTTTACCTGAATAAGTAGTAAATTTTTTTTGGGGTTTTAGTCTTTTCTCTTTTGGGGGGAATTTTGAATTCTTCAATCTCAATTAGTTGAGTTTACGTGGGAAAAAGAAAAACAACTTAAGAGGGAATTTTTACAAATGAAATGAATTAAAAACTTAACAGTAAAAAATAAAATATTTGATAGTTTTAAATTTTTAATTTGATAGATATGTAGTAAAAATATAAGAGAAAATAATATTTGTCACAATAGGAATTTTGAAAGCATTAGCATAATTAACAATTTATTAAACTTATTAGGATCTGGCAATCCTATTTTACTATTTGGTTCACTTAATGCAATGCATAGTTTGATTATAAATTTATAATATCATTCTGTGACTACTGTTAACAATTCCGCACTATCGATCTATGATTTTAAATTATCTTCATAACATGTTTAATTCTACAAAATCATATTCAAGAATGTATGGTTGCATATGATCTCATAATAATGTAACTCATTTCAATTTTGGACAATTAAATTTCAAGTGTCTGGTTTTGATAACGAGTATTCACAATCACATAAATGTAATACTAATTGATACATACTTATATATTGCTGTTGCTTTTTAGTTTTGACTCATTGAGCAAATGCAGATCAAGTTGTTAATCTCATAATGACAAATCTTTGAATTTTGATGTATAATCACCTAACGCGTTATCAAAGAACATTGATTCGATTATTGAAAATGTTAACTTGGACCAACCTGTTTCTATTTACCAACTCCAAATATGACAAACGTGAAGTTATAACCAACACTAGGGTCTAAATAAAAATTTCATTATTTTCTTTATTTTTTTATTTTTCAAGATATATTTTGGTATTGGGGCTCACAAATGAGACCATTGATAAATAATTTGCGTTAGGTTGGTCCACTTATTTTGTCATCGCATGAATTCAATTGAGATTCTTGAAACTTGGCTTAACGACACATAATTATTTGGATAATTGCATGGCGCATTTGATATAGGGGTAGGGATGGGTTGTAGACTTGTATTTGTAATTTACGAACTTTCTTAGTAAATTTAGAACTAACCCTATACAATTTTCCATTAATTATATATATATATATATATATATATATATATATATATATATATATTATATATATATATATATATATATATATATGTATGTATGTATGTATGTATGTATGTATATAGGGAGGGGTTCAAGTAAGCACCTCCCTTTAGGTGAGCACCACTCTTTAGGTGAGCACTTTTAATCTCAGTCATCCATACTTAATCAATCTTCATTCAATGACTTAAATTAAAAGACACTTTTTCAGCATTAAAAAAAAAAGAAAAATCAAATAGGAAGTGTAGGGGTTGTTGTAACCAATTTTTAGATCTGCAAAAAAATTTCTCTTTGCTCTCGGTTCCCTCTCTCTCTCTCTCTCTCTCTCTCTCTACCCGGCTCCTCCTTCGTTCTCACGCCTCTCTTGCTCTATCTGGCTGTCTGGGAGTCAACTCTGGCACTGCAACACTCCTCCGCCGGCGACACGACCGTCCTCTATTGCTGTCGACACTCTCTGGGAACTGCCCATCGTCCAAAACTTCGAATCTCTCTCTCCCAAATCATTTTGCCGCCTCCTTCTACCGCCCCCACAACCGAACCGCCCAAATGGACCCCTTGTCTCCACCGCCGAACTGCCCAGACGTCCCGCCCCCCTCGTCGGAGCCAGCTATCTCTGACCCGGAAACCCGAATGGGTAATCTCTTTTGGCTTTTTTTTTTGGTTTTAAGATTGAATCATATATGTGTATGGTTGATGTATATGCTTGATTTTTGAAAAAAAATTGTGCATATGTAATTGATTGAATAGTATGTTGGTGGTCAACATAACGAGTTGGGAGAATTGTATATGTCATTGGTTGAATTATATGTAATTGGTTTACTTTGACTCGAGATAAGTGATTTACTTTGATTCGAGGTAAGTTACATAGATACCAACTATCAGGAGACTTTGACGTGAGATGATCATAGCACACATTCTGTTGATTGATGACAATTTACAAGTCTATTAATACCTATTTGAGAGCCACCGAGCTGGTCCCTCTTTTTAATTTATTTTCTATGATTGCTGTCCTATTCCCATCCCCATTCCTTAAGTTAGAAAGATAGTACAAAACATCACATTCTTCACCAGTTGTAGGAATCAACTAAGCCTACTATAGTTGCTGAGCGGGTATATGGTCCTACACTTGAGATTTTGTGTAAAAGCCTACATTGGGTTGTAAACTCTAAAACCAGTTGATTTGATGTGCATAGAATGCAAGGCCTCCCTTGCCAGTAACTACTCGGTGCCACTGAGCCGACTCATCAACTGATGCTAGTCGAGCAACCCAGATAAGCAACCACATTTCGACGAGATTGTGGCAGTTTTAGAGAGTTATGCTGAGTCCTTATGTCAGGACCCTCAATTCTTTTCATCATTTAAGCCTTGTCATGATGGGAAATTGTTGCGGTGCTTGCCTAAGTGTATTGCTGCCCATAAGCTGCATGCTTCTTTATGTGATTAAGGATCAATGCAAGGATATCTAAATTGGATCATACATTCTATCAGATTATCAAGAATGAAGGGTATTGCTGGTGAACATGTTGGGGTTTGTAACATCTTGAGAAGTCTTCTTTCTTCTTCTTTCTTTTTAATTTTAAAGTGGCTTTCGAATATTGATTCAATCCATTTGTGGTATAGCCATAGAAGTTCTCATGGCCGATGTTGCTATGTACTTTACTTTTTTCAAGTTCGATGGCCAACTGGACCTACATATTGATCCTTACTTAGAGGTCTCAGTCTAGATCTGAACAACTAGTATATCCTGACCATGTATGTATAATTCTGATCGCAAAAGCGTAAGCAACCTTCCTTAATTTAGGATGCACGAGTTTTATTTATGATGCTTGCATTCTCGGATTCTCATTAGTTTACAAGAGTGTTTAATATGGTATACCTAGGATTTGGATTTAGATTCTGTCCTACTTTTCCCTTCTTCTATGTACTCAACCACAGGTTCTTGTCCTTGACCAAAATAGCTATGGATCCAAATCAAAGCATAAAAAAGGGTGGTATGCGTTATAAATGTGACATTTCTTTTTAACTGGAGATCAATATACTAGGCATAACGATCAACTAATGCGTATATCAACTCAAGTATATACAATAATTGATACTCAGTATGGCTCCATAATAGTAGGCTACAACAAAATTAGGCTTTGGCAATGGGCAAAAATGTTGCCTTAGGAGTTTAAACCGTTGCCATAGGTCTAATGCAACACTTTTTCAGGCGTTGCATTTGATGGGCATTGCATTAGACGTAATGTAACGATTTTTAGTTCTAAAGCATCAGTTCCTTTAACTGTTGTAGAAATGCGTGAAAAGTGTTGCCACAGGTTGAGTTGTTGCAACAGTTTTTAGTGAATGCTAAGGCAACACCTCCTATATCTCTTCTAACACTTTGAGTTAATACAAAGTCTAACCCCTTTTAGTTAGTAACTATACCTTGGAAACATTATAATTTCTTACAATCTATCATTCATCAAAGCTACAAGTATCAATCATGCTTGCAAGTTTGCTATATGTCAGTGAAAATTCATATATTATACTTCACTAATACATTAGTTTCTCCATACAGAAATTCACCACTAAGTCTCTTAAATCACTGTACATATATTATAGTTCAAAATACAATAATTTTTTCCTAAATGACGAAAGGGACAAAAGACAAAAAGAATCCTTCAAAACAAGCCTTCTTACTTTTGTGGATGCATGGACGACCAAAATATCTTCACAATAGCACCTAATTGGCATTGAATACACACCAAAAAAACAAAACCAAAAAAAATTTGATTAGACAAGAGCAGTATAATAAATATAACGTGCAAATAGTTTCAGAAACTTTATAAATAATGAGTATTGTGTTTCTAACTCCATCCAAGTTCGAAGAGAAACATGCATATTTAAATTTTATGTCTCTTTTCAATGTATAAAGGACAAGCAACAATGCCATAACATGCAAAAGCTCAAATTCCTCAAAAGAATGGAGCCTCAATAAAATGTTAATTTTTACTCTTAAGAGGATCATTTTCACATTCTAGGAAGAAGATCAAGTGTTTCCCAACAGAAAACTAAGTACACAGGTCCATGAAAAATTGGAACATATATATATATATATATATATATATATATATATATATATATATATATATATATATATATATATATATATATATATATATATATATATATATATGTATATATATATGTATATATGTATGTGTGTGTGTGTGTGTGTGTGTGTGTGTGTGTGTGTGTGTGTGTGTGTATACGTATATGTATATATATAAAGACCCAAAAGCAACCTGTTCAAAAAATTCCATCAAATCTTCAATCAAATGAAACTCCTCTAGTGTGGATTTAAAAGCTAGTATTACTATTTTGATGAAAGTTTTAAAAAGAATGAGAACCAAATTCTAAGAAGCATAATCTAAAGTTGATAAAAACTTAACCAACACAACTTTAAAGTTGCTCTCCAAAAACAAATCAAAGAAAACCAATATACTCCAAAATTATAGATCAAAATATGTTAACACATATATATAGCTGGCAATAACATCAAAGAGTTCCATAATATATCAATATTAGCCAATGCAACAAAAGAATATTTGAGCATTTCCTTCACTTACAATTTAGCTTTGTCGACCATTGGATTTGGTCCTCAATGGTGACTCAAAAAATTACCACAAATAGATCAATCCCCAAAAGAATAAGCTGTCTATGTAATCAAACACAATATTCTAACAACTCTAGTTATTCAAACCCATTCTTAGTGAGTTCAAACCTTCAAAATTGCAATCAAAGAACAAAGGGAAAAACAGGGAGACACACACAACTTGCAGACATGTGATGAGGCCAGTAATAGGACATGCAAAGAAAAAAATTAAAGGTAAGATGCAAATTGCTACAAGAATCTTAATTAGGATTACAACAATACAAAATTGCCAATTTCAGCTATGACAATTTATGAATTTCAACAACAAAGATTAGACATGGGGTTATAGGAAGTAGGAACACCAAATAACCAATTTAATTTGGATTGCAATAATTTACGAATTTCAAATCGAGACCCAACCTAGAGTTACAGGAAATCAATTACCAATTTCAGACTGCTACAATTTATGAATTTTAATGTCAATGTCAAATCTAGGGTTACAAGAACAAGAAATTACCAATTTGAAACTAAATATGCATTTCATAGATCTACCTCGAAGTATATGGCAATAAATTACCTGGTTGATTGTCAGTGTGCTAGTCAAGATAAGCAATTCGAGCCACTTGATGAAAAGGATCAGATCTTCTCTATAAAATTTGAACCAAATAATTCGTTCTGGAAAACAAATAAGGTTCAAATCCATCTGCGATGTGGTGCAGACCGTTGGGTAATAAATGATGAAAACAAATCTAGATGAAAGGTGTGATTAGATAGAATGAGGTGATGAGGGGAGAGAGAAGGGGACGGAGTATCTGTAGGATAATTTTGAGTGTAAAATAAATGCCACAAGTATACGACTATCGTCATAGTACTTGAGCATCGTCTCCTAAGGGACGAGAATGAGATCAAGGTCACTATCAACTAAATTATCTTAAACAGAATTAAATTCTCCTAAATAATGAAATAGACAAAACTAACTATATTAAACACAAGAGTCATGATATTAGCATGAATTTTATTCATGGCTAGATTTTCTAAGGAATTCAACCAAAACTTATAAATTCAACTAGGAAATAAGTAAACTTGCAACCAAAAAGGCATTTACTAACTAATGTCATCAAATTGACACGTACTAAAATCAACAGAGAAACAGAGCAAGCAGGACTAAGTTGAAATGAAGCATAACAGCAGGGGAGGGGGAGCAGAATAACCAAAATAGATAAAAATAGGGGAATCGAGGTTGTCATCAAAAATCAACCTAAGCAATTCAAGACAAGCAAATTAAAACAGAAGCCAACCCAAGACTATGAGAATGAGAAATTAGTGTCATTAAGCTCCATTAATGGCAACCTCCATGACTGCCAGATTGAGCGACAACAGAAAACCCAAAAACGTTCATGAAGAAGACAATCCCAACTTCAACAGAATCCAATAAAAACGCAGAAAAATTGAACCATCAGCAGCTTCCAACTTGAAGCAATTTCATGAAATTCGAAGCCAAAAATCACAACCCTTACTCAAAACTCAACAAAAGTAAAACTGATTCCACTAATTTTGGCTAAACACACGTAGATTAAGAACGAAAAATAGAATAATTTCGAACGAAATAGAACCCTAACAAATCTAAAACAAAACTTGAAATTAAACCCTAAAAATCTAACCCTTATTTGCGAAAATCAAATTAAAACAACTAAAAACTCTAATTAAAACCTGTGAAACTTAAACTAAACCTAACCTCCTGGCATCGCTGCATCCTTCGATTTATACTCGACCTTGGTCGGTTCTTGGTCGTTGATTTGTGGGATGGCGTGGACAGTGGAAGAGCATGCTGTGCTAGCATTAGATAGATGCTAATGGTGGATGAGGTTCGAGAGATGAAGATAGCGGTGTGTGCTGGTGGTCTGTTGAAGAGAGAGAGAGAGAGAGAGAGAGAGAGAGAGATGAAGATGGTGAAAGGGGGAGAATCGGGTCTTGGGTTCCTGCTGAACGTAACCGAGAGGGGAGAGAGAAGGAGAAATTGGGGCGGTAAGGGAGGTCACGTGCTTGTCACATTGGGGGGAAGTGGGGTAGCTTTAGGATTTTTTTTATTTTTTTGGTTTTCTTGCCTTGCTTTTTTCCAATTTATTCAACACCTACAAAATCAAATAAAATCAAATAAAAATCCAAAAATAACAATTATTACGAAAATAAATTAAGCATAAGGGTATTGTAAAATAGTATATTTTTGGCGCAAACAGTATCTTTGCGCTATTTGAAAGAAAATGGAAGACCTGCTTAGGAAGGTAAGAAGGATGGGTTTGGACTTTGGATTGTGGGGTGTGTTTTTCAATTATTTTCATTTTGACAATAACCCGAGCCAAAACAAGCTACAGCAAATTTGGCAGTGTTGCTATATTTATCTATGGCATCGCTTATATGGTAGTGTTGCAATAAGTAAAAACCTTAGGCAACACTTATGGAAATTGTTGCAGAAGATGTCTATTGCAATAGGTTTCCAAATCGCTGCATCTTGGGTGTCGCCATAGGCCACTTTTCTTGTAGCAGAGTTTGCATCTTTAAATGTACTTTAAGTAATATTATTATTGGCAACAGAAAGCATAACCTATGATAAACACAATCAACATTAAGTTGAATAAGTCCTATCAATTAATCACATACCCCCTGTATGCTTTTTTTTTTTTTTTTAAAGGAAGACGTTCTGTTTTCCTAATATTAATTTGAGGCGCACTAATCATAAAATAACAGTTTGGGCGAGTGGTCTAAGGCACTAGATTTAGGCTCTAATCCAAAAGGGCGTAGGTTCAAATCCCACTCACAAACCTTGCCTTTTTATTTGATGACTTCGTTCCACTTTGCTGTCAAATAGCTGCATCCATGTTGCCACTGTAGAGTCCATTCCCCTTCCTTTTCCTTGTAGGGGCGTTTTCTTAGTGAAACTAGCTCGTTCCTCCGTTTTTTTTAACCTTTTTTTTGATTTATTCTTTAAAATATTTTCACAAAATTCTTTTTTTTGATTTCGTGAAATCAGTCTCTCTACAGATATTTCTATCCGTAGATATGTTATGTGGTGAATTTATGAACGTTCTTCATGAGTTCAATACTGTCTTTCCCACTATGTTTTTTTATTTCATTTTATATTTGCAACTGTGCTATTGTTTTTCTTGATTTGAATTGCCACTCTTTTACCATATCGAGTGTGGTGTTACTAACATAATATAATGCATTATCATAATTAAATATTATCCCTTTTTTTTTTTGGAAAGAAAATCATCCAAGTTGTAATCAACTTTCTCAAATCCTTTGATGTTAAAAGCCTCAACATATATACACAAGTTCAATGAAAAACCTCAACATATATGCTCAATTTGATGTCAATAAAGGAATAGTAATTAGCAACCCACATTTGATGTCAAATAATTCAACCAATTACATATAATTCAACCAATTACATACACAATTCTCCCAAATCGTTACGTTGACCACCAACATACAATTCAATCAATTACATATACACAAGTTTTTTCAAAAATCAAGCATATACATCAACCATACACATATATGATTCAATCTTAAAGCCAAAAGAGATTATCTATTCGGGTTTTCGGGTCAGAGATAGCTGGCTTCGACGAGGGGGTGGGACGTCTGGGTGGTCCAGCGGTGCAGACAAGGGGTCCATCTAGGCGGTCCGGCGGTGCGGATGAGGGGTCCATCTGGGCGGTTCGGCTGTGCGGGCGGCGGAAGGAGGCGGCAAAAGGATTTGGGAGAGAGAGATTCAAAGTTTTGGATTATGGGTAGGTTCCGGCGAGCGTCGACGGCGACAGAGGACGGTCGTATCGCCGGTGCAGGAGTGCTGCAGCGCTGGAGTTGACTCCCAGACAACCAGACAGAGCTAGAGAAGTGTGAGAACGGAAGGAGCCGGGTAGAGAGAGAGAGAGGAAACCAAGAGGAGAGAGGGGGAACCGAGAGGAGAGAGATTTTTTTCCAGATCTGGAATTTGGTTACAGCAACCCCGGCACTTCTCATTTGATTTTTCTTTTTTTTTAAAATGCTAAAAAGGTGTCTTTTAATCTAAGCCATTTGTTGAAGATTGATTAAGTATGGATGGCTGAGATTAAAAGTGCTTACCTAAAGAGTGGTGCTCACTTAGAGGGAGGTACTCACTTGACCCCTTATATACACACACACATATATATATATATATATATATATATATATATATGTGTGTGTGTGTGTGTGTGTGTGTATATATTATATATAAATATATATATAATCAATTAATTATTAACGTATGAATTAAGTAAGGAATATAAAATAAATGGGTTTGTCAAATTAAACGGTTTCTATATTTTAAATTCAATTTAAGAGTGAAGAACTAAAGATGACTATATTGAAAACATACGATGCTTCGAAATTAACCTGACTTGATGTATACCCGATTCGACTTGCACCTGACCCGATATTGATCCACATGTTGAACTGAATTCCACCGGACCCAAATTACGTTTGATCCATACCCGATCCGAACCGGACTGTGGACAACCCAAAACAGACCTGATTCGAATTCCACCCGAATCGAACCCATACCGACCCAGAGGTGGTGCCCATAAGTAACCTGAACCCGAGCTAAACCAAACTTGACCCAAAAGTGACCCAAATCCGAACCGAATCCGAACCCGACTCGAACATAATTTATCTAAAAGTGATCCGAACCGAACTTAGACCCGACCCATACTCGATTCGAATGACCTATTTGTCAGGTCTAATTATGTCCCCGATTTATGCTTTCCTTGATATGTATTAATACTCAAGGATCTATGCTCTTATGAAACATTTTGACAATTCACTTTGGCCGATGAAATTTGTGTCATGTGACTATTCGAGTTGTGAGTAACCTTTGGAGCACTAAGTTCCACAATATGGTATATTATTTTGACAGTCTTTTTTATTTTTTATAACATTGGGATAGGTATATGAGTAATAAGTATTCTAATATTTTTTTTCCTATGGAATTGCTACTATGTGGGGCCCGGCTACATGAGAGGGACATTATTAGCCTTTTGGGGCGACTAGGTATACGGGATACCAATTGTTTTCTATACAAAGTAAGACACATTATAAGAGGACTTTTTTTAATAGAAAACTTTTGGGTTTTTTTCTTCATTTTAGAACTAGCACATACCTACGTGTTGTCCTAAGATTAACTTTGTAAATGATTATATGATAAATTGAAAATATCATTAACTAATTGTTCAGTCTATAGAACACTTAAATTAAAATGTACCATGAATTACAACTCAAATTTTTTTGATTAAAAATTTCCAAATCAAGTTGAAGAAGATCAAATACATAAAAAGGGAACAAAAACATATTAAGAGTAGTAATTGAAAGTACTATAGGATAGTTTAACTCTTTGGTTTTATTTGAGATGTCCTTCTAAATTCATGTAATATATAATATAATTATGCCCAATATAATTATGCCCTCACAATACAGTTGATGTTCGTGAATTGGATGTTAATTGTTTTTATTCATACGACAACAAGATTAAGCATTTGTAGGATATTAAAGATGTAAATTGACAAACCAGCCAATCAGAAGTCCTAAATAGCAAAATGAGGGAGTGTACGTGAGAGATATTTTGTAGCAACTCTCTTATCTTTGTCTGAGTGTGATTTTTAGAATTATAGAGAGCCTTGATAGGTATTATTTTTTGCATCGTTGTTGGTACATTTGATCTCTGTCGTCTTGCAATTTAGATTAGTTTTATAAACACTACTACCAACAATCATTTCTTCCATTTTTTAATGTAATATTAATGTTGGGTTTGATTTTGTTGATATTTTTGCTAGAATTATATTTTGTCCTTCATTTTGACCTCTTTGATCAAAAGAAAGGGAGGGCTCTCCTCAACCTGACGACAATCACACTCGCATCACTAAAGCACTAATCCGGCTAATTATGTTATCTAACCCACAGTCCTAACGCCTCGACAGTTGGATATCTATCGTCATTTTCTTTAATTTATGTTGATATGCCCTCTGGTCCTATCTCCTTGGACATTGGATGTCTATCATCATTTTCTGTAATGTATGTTAATATACAAATTTTTAGGTGAGACCGTCTCATATGAAAGTTACTGTGAGACGGACTCCTCAAATGTCAAATTTTTTGAGGTTATGCAGTGATTAATAATTTGTTTGGAGTGAGCTTTTAATTCATGAGTAACTAATGGCATATCTAATAGTGACTTTTACTACATTCACTTCTAAATGCACTATTAGTCACCCTAATTATTATTAAGAGTCACTACAAAATATCTACTTATGATATGTCTGTTGTAAAATCGGTTCACACAAGGCTTACTGATGTCAACATATGTCTTCCTACTTACAAGATGGTTCTTAAGTCATGGTGATGTTATGCTTAAGGGGGGTGTTGATATACACCTGTTTTCAAAGTTGGCCTGTCTGCTAATTTTTTCATATTCTAAAATAATTTATTTCAAGGCTATCTTCCGCCTGCCATCTCCCTTTCCCAAGCAGTAGGTAGATCTACAAAAAGTTTGGCGGACCTTTGCTTTGCCATTAGTTTTTAGGTCTTTGATTACCTCATTTATCCTCTTTTCCCCTACAATATTATTTTGTTTAATGCATCTATTATTTTTGTTTTTGTGTGTTTGTATATAAATGCACGAGGTGCAAAGGTCCACGTAGGTAGGAATTGAACCAAGGACTCTAATAAAAACTCGTAAAGAGAATTGCTAGTTGAGTTAACTGATACCCACAATACGTTTGTTATTCGATGTAGGCGTTGCACCTGAAGATGGAAATCAAGGCCCCAAAGGCTATTCTCGGAGCATGAATCATAAATTATGGTTAAATGAAGTGTTTGAAAAATCACGTTGGTTTCTTTAAAACACATGTGTTATTGCTACATATATTCAACATCTTTGATATAATTTAGATTTATATTTACTTTGTTGATGCCATTAACAATAATTTTTTGATGTCTTATTATATTTTTTAATTTTCTCTTCTTAGTTGTGACATTGAACAACAATTTAATGATACTTGCAAAGTATGATATATTTATATAAAAAGTTAATCCGAAGCAACACACGGATCTTAGTTAGTAGAGTATTAAAAAACGAACATGGAAAATACAAAATTCTTGCGAACGTTTCAAACTAGGAAGTTAAATAAATTAGCTTGTAATACACCTATAAGTTGAAATCATTTTGCAGCCTGTGATGACATGATATTTGATATGATCCACTACCTTATGTCGATGTTTCTGACTAAGGAAAAAAATGAGCTCAAAATTTGTTAGGAGTTTCAATATCTTAAGGCATGATCCTACTTCCCTAAAGTAGCTTTGTAAAAATTAACAGAAGATAATGGGGGTGGCATGAGAATGAAAGTAGGTGACCTCTATACCCTTTTTTTTGCGTCCCACTTGCCTGCATTTTTCAAGCAAATTGAAGATACAGGAATCTCTTTACATGAGTCTAGACCTGGCAAATGGGTCGTTCAGTTCGGATACGAGTCGGATTTAGTTTAGATCGGGTCATTTTTCAGGTCAAGTGACATTTTGGGTCGGGTCAGTTTGAGTCGGGTGAACTTCAGTTCAGGTTGACTACGGGTCAGGCAATTTTTGGTAAAAAAAAAAAAGCAATTTTATAGAAAATTTTGAGTCAAATATGGTTCGATTTGGATCAATTTGAGTTTTGGGCAAGCTTATTTCGGATGTCGGGTCAGGTATGGGTATAGATCGTTCGGTTCGAATTTTGGACTTTGAGTCAGTTTTACTAGATCTACATGAGTCACTGAAATTGCTCATCCCAAAAAAATAAAAAACATGAATAATAACCTAAATTAGTTCAATTGGTTGGTCACCATAATTGTGTGGTGAACCAAATTTTTCTTACTGTCCATAATTGTGTGGTGAGGGGCAAAAGCAGCTAAATTCTTTCTTTTTCTCGACAAATATATGGTCAAATCTTTAGTAAAAGAAATCATGAATTCCCTAGACTACTTAAATGGGTAGGTTGTCATAATGTGTGAGCAAACCTATTCTTCTTTATCATCCGTGATTGTGTGATAAGCATGAAAAAAAAAAAGGATAAATTCTTCTTTTTCTTTCAATGTTTTTTCATGAGTTAGTTAAGTAAATCAACGTGTTTTTTTTTTTTTTTTTTTTTTGGGGGTTTGATTGCGAGGTAAGCCACCTACTATAAATATGGCACCTACGTGACTGAAGTGACCATTTGTTATACTCGGTCACATATAACATAGCTACTCCATAGCCAGTTGGTATATCATCCACCCGATTGTACAAATGTAATTGTATAACCGAACTCACAAATTGCCCCCACGTACAGAACACAAAGAAAATCACCGAATTTCGGCTCACTAAAAATACCCTATAACTCACTAAAATATGCTGTTGTGCATCCAGTTGCGCTCACCAAAAATAATGTATAACTCACTAAAATATTTTAGTGAGCTGAGATACAATTTTAATGAGCTAATACATACTTTTAGGGAGCGGATAGATCAAACTAATGCATCTTATGTATTTTAGGTTTCACTTAGTAAAAATACTATATAATTTATTAAAATGTGCTATTGTACCCAAAAAAAAAAAAAGTGTTATTGTGCATCTGAAACTCACTAAACTATATTCTAGTTGTCTATATTTTTTTAGTGAGCTATGTCATATATTTAGTGAGATATGACATATATTTAGTGAGTTGCACTATATTTAATTAATTTACTACATTTCTATTATACTCACAAAATATAATACAAATACCCTATGGTATAGTAAAAAATGATTGAGCTGTAACATAACCGAAGAACTTCACAATATTATTTGCTTGCTATCTATACTATTCTTTTTAGTGAGCTATGTTATTTATTTAATGAGCTATGATAGATATTTGGTGAGCTATAAAATGCATTTTGTGATCAATATGGTTGAGCGTGGAATACTAATCATTCATAATAAAAAAATGAGCGAACAAACAATTTTAGTTAGCACATATACTTTTTTGCTCATATTTTATGTTATGATATATTCATCTTTTAGTGAGGTATGACTTATATTTTGCGAGCTATGACATACTTTTAGTGAATTGGACTATATTTGTATTATACTAACTAAATATGTATAATATGAATGCGCTTATGTCATAATAAAAGATAATATAAATATTTTTTACTAATATTGTATTGCTCAATAAATATATTATATAGCTTACGATGCGCCTTTGCCTTTTGAAACACTAGTAGGATTACACAAAATTCTAACATAATAATCAACATCAACAGCCTCAGTAACAGAACAATCTAATGTAGATATGAAAAATGAAGTATCATTTGCAAAAGTAACATAATTTTTGTGGTGAGCTATAACGCATAATTGGTGAGCACAATCTTCATTCTAGTGAGTCAAATGCTTCTATTAGTGAGCAGAAATGCTCTGTAGTTTAAGACAACAGATTTTTTATAGTGAGCTATTGTTTTTCCTGTTAGGCACAAGATTAATTATATTAATTATATTTGGTGAGCAGAGAACTGATTTATAATTGGTGAATACAAGCCCAATACAAGTGAGCTAAATGTATCTTTTTAGTGAGCCAACGACTATATTTAGTGAGCACATAACTCATATTGGTGAGCTGTTGTTTCTCATATGTACATAGCAACAATGAAAATATCATCTGGAAAAACAACCATAACATTTGTGATGAGCTATAATGCAATATCGGTGAGCACACATGTCAATCCTAGTGAGTCAAACATTTCTTTTAGTGAGCAAAAACTGCTTTGTAGTATAGGATAACATATTTTTTATAGTGAGCTAAATGTATACCTTTAGTGAGCCAACGACTATATTTAGTGAGCACATGACTCATAACGGGGAGCTATCGTTTCTCATATGTCGCAAACCAAAATTTACATAATGCAATCCAGTTCAAAAATCTCGAAATTAACTCATCAAAATGCAAAATTAACGAACAAAACTTCCAATCCCAAAAACAAAAATCGAGATCAAAAAACACTATCAAACTTGACGAACAATTCCCGTTTTATGAAGATTCAACATTAATAGCGACGTTAAGATCAAACCCAACCATTCAATAATTACTAAACATTAAAGCAATCGAAGCAGCGAAGAGTAATCGAACAATGTAGAGAATGAAAACTGCGATTTCAAAAAATTGAGGAGAATGAATTTTTTTAAAAAAAAAACACCTAGGGCTCGGCATTTGAAGAACTCAAAACCGCTGTTGGTGGACCCGGGTGGACAATTGAGTTGTCCACCCGGTTGTAAGTAATAAATTACGCTCCACCGCAATCTCAAATATCCCCACCAAAATGGCAAACCCACTGAGTCATGTCCTGTTCCCCCAGATCTTGCTCCATGTTTCCAGTACTCCCTCCTCCGCATAGAAACTCGACCTCTATCACCATAATCACCTTGAAACTGTCCAACACTTAAGCCTTGTTTAAAACCAAGTACAACCAAATTAAAGGGAGCCTGGTTAACTTTCGTTTGCATTTTATAACAAGACTATTCATCGAGATTAAGCCCACAAGCCGTGTTCCCCCAATTTTTGACACAAGTAGCAGCTGCTTTGCATTCAAAGTGAGAGCTATGAAACATGCATACCCTCAAAAACTGTGTACAACGCTTGAAGCATGTTTTTTGAGACGCAGTGCGTCAACCGAATTCAATCTCAATCATGCCAGAAGGATGGGATACCAACTACTATGTGCCTTTATAACTCTTGATATATATATATCAAGAGTTATAAAGGCACATAGTACTTGGTATCCCATCCTTCTGGCATAACTGAGATTGAATTCCGTTGACGCACTGCGTCTCGAAAAAAACATGCTTCAAGTGTTGTGTGTGTGTGTATATATATATATATACATACATATATGTATGCATATATAATGTGTGTCTATATATATATATATATATATATATATATATATATATATATATATATATATATATATATATATAGAATATATATATATATATATATATATATATATATATATATATATATATATATATATATCCAAATATATATATATATATATATATATATATATATATATATATATATATATATATTTATATATATATAATATATATATATATATATATATATATATATATATATATATATATATATCTATATCTATCTATCCATCTATCTATCTGTCTATATATATATATACATATATATATAT
>JAKOGI010001450.1:50000-183084 GCA_029747015.1 Carnegiea gigantea | reverse complement strand
GTGTGTGCGTGTGTGCGCGTCTTGGAAAAATATATAAGGACTTGCCTTGATGCGGAAATGTTGGAATCTGCTGCTCAGGAATCGCCCACGATTATGATTGAACTTGGGTTGACGGTGGCTACTAAATCCACCTTAATTGTCACACCCCAACCCCCAACCCAAATGATGGTAGGGCTAGCGCCAGAGGAGAGACAATGAGGCCTGCTATTTTTGGTTTGGTGCTACACCTCACGAATGAGGTCCCTAAACCCTTTATAAATAGCAGCACGCAGCTTGTGACTGACAGTGAAAAGTTAATGGGAATGATTAATATGCAATTAACCATTTCGTAGCTGCCTACTTAATGTGAGTTATTAATGTGTCCGTTAAACTCGATCAACAGCTCCCCCTCGGTCACATAAACAATAAATTACATTTTTTTCTTCCAATTGATCTCTTCACGCCTCATACTGGGAATATGGTGTGTGACCAGAGAGTAACCAATAGTGCTATATTAAGTCACCATCTAACTAATATAACACTTATACGAAATATGATACTCCAAATCATCCTCAACATCACCAGCAGCATACATACTACCTTTATGCCATATGATATATCATATGATTATATACTCAATGTAATCGTTTGGTCTGATATGGTGATGATGGATAGATTTTTCCTTAAACACTTATTAAAATTTCATCTCAACTTAACTGCTTTTTTAACATGTTCTCGCTGAACCATATACATCATGGCCCTTGAGAAATACATTAAGGTAGCATCACCAAGTTTCGACTTCGTATTATAGTTTTAAGTCGAAGGGTCATCATCCATAGGGTGACACAGTGACAAGAGATAAGGAAGTCAATTGTTACTCCATATATGGGTCATCTTATAAGCACACACAATGCGAGATGTGTGTCATGGCATAACTTCCACTCAGCTGGGTATGTCACTCTTTATACCATGCTAATCGTCCGTCCAGATTTTCACCCAAAAATCTAACCTGAGCCACTAGATTAATATGCTAAATGGTAATCTTGACACTCAAGAATCGACTTTTAAGGCTTCAATATGAAATCTTATTTCATCATCGTCTCCCTCGAGTCTCATCTTAGACTCACTAAGGTGACCATATTTATTTTACTCATACACTTTCAGTGTGAGTAATCAATGTTACACACCTAATGCCAATATGATTCCGTCTCATCTTGCCCACTACTCAAGCGTCAGGGCGATTGCCTGTGTGACTAGGCCAATCAGAAGCCTATGACATTTCAATATGCCTAACATGCAACAATAAATCATGAGCATTTTGCTCATTCACAAAGAAGCATGTCCATTATATAACAAGACAAATATAAGTACTAAATCTTATGAATTTCTAGAGTTAACAAATGAGCTTTGAACGCATCACTAGAAATTGGTTTAGTCAAGGGAACATGATCACCTTGTTAGTATGTATATACCTAATGGCAATACTTTTTGTCTCCATGACATGGCTCTCCCACAAAGGGTGGAAGCATGTCTTGAGATTGACCTAGACTTTTCTGGGTCACTATCCCAATTGACATTTGAGTATCATCTCAACTTATGGCCTTCTCCTTGATAGCAAAAAACTAAGTCAGCTATACAACGAAGGTAGCACTTGATCCTCTTAACGACTTGCCAATCAGCAAGTCTTGGGTTAGTTTGATAACGACTTACCAAACTAACCGCAAAGCAATGTTAGGCCATATATATAACATGACTTACATTAAGCTTGCTATGATACTAGCGTTACGGACATTGTTCATTATCTCTATTTTAGGCCATTAATCAAGACTCAAGGTTAGACCCTTCTCAACTGAAGTATCTAGGGGTTTGGAATAAGACATCCGAAATCGTTCCAAGACCTTTGAATGTATGCTTTTTGGGACAGTTTCAGATTATTTCTACTCCTAGGACATACCTAGCTTTGCCCATGTCTTTACATAGGACATCCACTTTTAAGTAGCTTTGATCAGCCCCAGGTTCTTCCCATCTAGTAGTATGGCATTAACGTACAGGGTAAGAAATATAATTCCACATGTTGAACTTTCAACATACACATGATGGTCTTCTGAAATCATAGATAAGCAAAACTAAGTTATGGCTCCATGAAATCTAAAGAACCAAAATTTGGAAGATTGCTTAAGATTATACATGGACCTTTGAAGATGACACATATTGTCTTCCTGTCTCTTTGATACAAAGCCGATGGGTTAGCCTATATAAATCTCTTCCTGAAGATTACCATTGAAGAAAGCAATCTTTATGTCCATTTCGAATAGCTCAAAGTCCAAATGAGCAACCAGGGTTAGGAGTAATCGGGCCAAAACTTATCTATTAAACCATCTATCTGACGTTTTATCTTAAAAACTCATTTGTTTCCAATACACTTACGTCAGGGTGGAGGATCAATGAGTTCTCAAACCTTTCCTTGCCCTGGAGTCCATCTCATACCTCATGACATCCACCTACTTTTTGTGATTTTGTGAATCAATCAGTGCATAGGAAAACATCCAATTCCATGCCAACTCCTTTGGATCCTAGGACTTTTATTATTTGTCTGCTTAGGTGAGAAAATCCCTCCTCCTTTTGCTAAGAGGTATGGGACCAGGAATTCCTCCCCCTTTTTCCTAAGAGGTATGGAACGCTGAGCACGGACAGAAATTACTCCCACTATCCATTGGAGATGGGATCCTGAATGCATGGACTAACTGCATGTTCAGAAATGGGAGATTGATGACGAACCTCATTCTTAAGCTAACTCTCCTCAACATTTGGAGATTGAGGATGAATCTCATTCTCCTTAATAGACAAACCTTCACCATTCCTATCAAATAAGAAGGTTATACCATCCTATCTCATTCTCCTTAACAGACAAACTTTCACCATTCCTATCTAATAAGGAAATTGTGCCATCCTCAGTGACTTAGTGAAAATTCAAATCGTCTCCCTTACCAAGAGATGGTTGAAGGTCTTGTTGTAACTCACATAATTTGAAGCAATTTTTAAATTTCACCAAAATCCTGGGAACTCATCCTCAAGAAAATCAATATTGCGAGAATACAATTCACGATCTTAATTGGTTCGAAAAGTTCTAATGCTTCATTCCAATTGAGTCGTACCATTGCTATAAAGCATATGAACATATCAAGTATCTAATAGCGATGAGATAATAGGTACACATACCTATATCATGAATAATATATCGATCCATGATATGTTTTCACATTCATGGGCCCGTAGATGTTTAGAGTGAACAAACACTAAGGGATTCGATACCCTCGAAACCTTACAAAAAGATTTCATATTACTTTACTAGCTAGACATAATCACATCTTACAACTTAAGCCTAGTAAGTTAGTCTTAAAAGACCATCTTTAGCAAGTTTGTTAACTCTACCTTGACCCTCATGGTCAAGTTGAGCATGCCTAAAACAGAGTCGAAAATAAGGCAATGATGGAAGATGTCTTGTTTCATTTAAAACATTGAAAACACCTTTCAATGCGACATAGCCAAACAAATTGTCATTATATACAATATCTAAGACATCTAGATGAAAATTAAAGAGAAAACTAATCTTCAAAACAAAAGACACAAGGCAACATTGCATCCTAGGTGCACAAAGAGAATTATGAAGAAGAGACGTAGTCCCTTCACGGAGTTTCAGATGATATGTCCTTAATTCAAGGGCATCTTCTTCATCGTCGTTACCTGAAATGATAATTTGTGAACCTATCGGGTAGCGAGGAAAGCTCACAAAATCAACTCAATCTTAAGCTATGTGCTTGGTTACTCCCGTGTCTAGAATCCACTAAGGATTATAACTGGCAACTGATGCTTGGGAGCACACATACCAGGAGCAACTGTGAAAGAAGGTGACCTTGATCGACTCATGATAATCTCGAGCATATGGTCCCTTGTTTCCACAGTCATAGCACTCACATGTGCTATTTGCCTCTCTTTATTTCCCTTAGCCTTTTTTCCTTTTTGTAATACCAACCTTAGATCCGAAATTTTATGAGGAAATGAATCTGGACGAACTTGATGCTAAGCTAATCCCATGCACACTCAACAGTGGGAAAACTTTCAATTTCCTTACTAGATCGTCATTAATGCAATACGACAAAGTGTAGCATGCTGACCGATCTGTTCTCGAACCATTTTTGGTATGCATTTATGTTTTCTCGATACTACTTACTAGTAATACAATCTTTGCCATTATAGGAGACCTAGAACCTGACGAATGCTCTAACATTTCACACTCATTCACAAGAAACTGAATCTTCGGACACTTTGCGCCATAGTTAGCGCTATCAAGCTTTTCATCGGTAAACAAATCAGGAGCAGGTCCATGACCAGCCCAGGGGTGTCCATGGACACCCCCTAACCCCAAAAAACTTACAATTGGCTAAATTGAGGGCTTTGAATATGTTGCAGGTGGGCACCCCTAAAAATGACCCCAAAAAATCTTTGAAGTTTGGACACCCTTAACACTTAAATGAATGGATCGGCCCAACATTAGCTTTAGCTTCTAACAATTTCATTTCCCTTTTTTTAAATACAATCAGTGAAGGCTCTCAGGCTCATCTCAGTCCTATCCTGTCCTGTCCTTTGCTCTCGCCTCATGCTCCCTCTCCCTCTCCTCTCCCTCTTCCTCTCGTCTCAGGTGGACACCTCTCGTCTCAGCCCCACCGACCACTAGAACAGTAGCCGTATGCCAGACCACCAACACAGGTGCATTCCGCCGAGCCACATCTCAGCCCTTTTCTCTCAGGCTCTCACTCCCTCTCCCTCTCCTTTTTGTCCACTCGACATTCAGATCCACCGCGAGCAGCCGACCTCAGCCCCATTGTCCGTTATAACACTACACACAGTGATCGGACGCCGACCACCGGTACAGGCGCACGCCACTTAGCTCGACACAATGGGGGAGATAGAGAGAGACAGAGAGATCAAAGTGACGAAGCAGTACTAGATTTACTGCTCCTTTGTATCCCCTTTTTCTTGTCCTTCCAATTCCAGATCTTAACTTTTATGCAGTGCTTTCGATTTTCTAAATGAATGGATCATTTGTTGATTCACTAATTTTGATTGATCGATGGTGGACATGGCGTATTGGAGGCACCTAATTCTGCTCCTCGCCTTCTTATTCCCACTTCTCTTCATTCCCACTCTCTCTATAACCCTCAAGCATGATGGTACTCTCTCTCTCTCTCAACCCCCTTTTGTGTTTCAGTAAACATGAATTCAGTTTGACCTTCTTTCATCCAGCACGGCCTCTGTCACGCTGACTGCAGGTTACGGTTTCAATCTTTAAACAATTAAATTAATTTTTTTTTATGTCTGAATCACCTCTAATTACTTGCTTCTTAGCTTCTGTTCTATAACTGGAGACTAATTAATGAAATTGTTTGGTTATTAGAAATGATTATTAATTTGCTATCATGCTATATGCTCTTGTAAAGTCACAATTCGGGATTCTTGATGGTTGACTCGTTTTTAGCAAGTTGGAGGTTTTCTGGAATACTTCCCACCGAATTGAATCGTTTTGATTTACCTTAAGTGGTATTGCCATGCTTGAATCTATGTGCATAGCTTCTTTCTTTCAGACAATCTGTTTAGGATGTGTTTGGCTAATTGGTCCTGCTGTGCGAACTCAACCTTTATGTTTGATTTTTCTTGAAGGAGTATTGCATTAGTGCTGAATGTTTATCTTCAGGACCTCTGTCTTGGTTGCAGAATTGAGCTGAATTAGTAAATCTTAGCTTGAGCAGTATGTTCTTTTGTCACATTTATTAATCAGTTGAGAAAGCTAGTAGACTTTTTCATTATTTAAATCGATATTGTAAACCAATATTTTGGGCTTTAAATTGTATGACAGGTTCTCTGCCGATGCCAACACAATTTTTCTTGTTCCCCCAAATTTCATGTATGGTTTAAACTTTATTTTATAGTACACACGGTTATGAATGTTCGTAGGTAGACACCCCTTAGCTAAAAGTCTAGATCCGCCACTGAAACAAATTACCAACCAAATTTTAATTGCCATATCTAGAAGTACATATTCAAAAAGATGGACATTTAGGCATATTTTCAAATAATTAAATTATCAAAAACTCTATCATTCATGTTGCATGATCGATAATTTCACTAAACTCATAATCATCACATACAAATATAAATTAGAAGTTTTATACTTTAATTATCACATTTTTCCATAAAACAAAATTTATGGAGAACACTATGGTTTAACTAATTAACAATTTGGAGAATATCACAAAGATATTCTATTTAATCATGTAAAACAAGTTTACATGAAGTTATATTATAAAATGAATTTATATAACCACAAATTTGTCATTTAAAATTCTATCGTTGACTTATCAACCATAAAAGTCAGATTATTATACAAAATGTAGTTATATAATAAAATGAATCTATATTACGAAACATGTTCGAATAGGTAACATAAGAAGTTCATTAAAGTCCGAAGAACATTATATAAAACGCATTTATTTAATTATGGATGACATGAAACTTATTCAAATGTTACTCGCAAATTATCAATCGCATTAATACTACGAATTTAAATTTCATGAAAAGAATTCATAAAATACTACTAAATTACAAAATTAGCACAAAACATGAAATGACTTCATAAAATTAATTTGGACAAGTGAAAAATGCTAAAACAATTTATTAAATTTACAACATCAATTGTAATTTAGTGTATATATATATATATATATATATATATATATATATATATATATATATATATATATATATATATATATATAAAATATCACTCATTGACAATTGATATGTAACATATTCATGTAACTAAACATTGTATAAGACATATTTATACAATGTATTCGTAACACCTACAAATAATTATATAAAATAAATTTATATAATTAACAACACATTTATGAAACGGATTCATAATGGGTTGCTTAATTACATATGTAGCATAAAACACATTCATGCGTTATAATTAATTATTTGAAACATATTCAGATATTACTCACAAATTATTAATAAAACATATTCATACAATATTGCGAACTTAAATTTCAAGAAACGGATTCATGAAATCACATAGCATATGTATTCAATAATGCCATGAAGCTCATTCAAATAATATTTTACATTTCAAATTGCATCAAACGAATTCATATAACGTCTATATAAAACATAATATTATGTACAATAGAATATAATATGAAACTTATTCATGCAATGACATGAAATAGAATAAAAAAATTCACATAGCTTCACAATATAACTTAAAACTTAGACAATATGAAACAAATTTCGATT
This sequence comes from Carnegiea gigantea, assembly GCA_029747015.1. Lineage (NCBI taxonomy): Eukaryota > Viridiplantae > Streptophyta > Magnoliopsida > Caryophyllales > Cactaceae > Carnegiea > Carnegiea gigantea. Next base: position 175,746 of record JAKOGI010001450.1, on the reverse strand, counting down.
ATATTCACATACTATATAATAATTCGTTTACATAATATTACATATTAAAAATATGAAACAAATTCTTAAAAAAAAAAGGAAGAAGCACGGATAGCAAATTGTAGAGCTTTGGCCCAAAAACTAATCCCTTAATTAAAGTGGGGCCACGGCTTTAAAAAAAACACCCTATCCCCAATTTATCTTTCTGGAAAACCCCAGCACGTGAAAACACAGCCATGGAAAAAGAAAAACTTCGGGCCCTCTGCCCTGTCAACCTACGCCTCCCACTCCTCGGCTACTCTCATTAAGCAGTTACAGTCGCCCAACCACATAGGCCTACTACAAACACCTAGCTGATGAATCTGCTTCATCACCATCCCCCTCATCCGCCACCAAATCTGTGCACCAAGCCACTATCTTAGGCCTTCTTGAGTCACACCTTCAAGGCCACCGTGTAGACTGGCCAAAAACGACTCACTAGACGCAACCTACACACCAGAATGCCACTAAGGCGACGACACGTGAAGGCCACACGCCTCTCTTCCGGTTGCCGATTGATGGATTGGTGACCGTGTGGTGCAGATCGGGTGCGAAGAGGGCTTTATGGGGAGAAGATAACCAGAAACGATCTTCGTCAGTGGCGCGTGCCTACCCGCGCCACCCTCTCCAGACGGTTCTGATGGGTGCATTCAAGTCTCTACTCGTTCCACCCTTTTTCTCAATTTGAACTATTTTTTTTATTTGTTAAAAGTTATGCATCAGGGAGGTTTATGATTTGGCGTGCCACTGAGTCTCGCCGTTACTGCAAATTGGTGGTTGAAATGGTGGGGTTGGGGTTGAGTCAAGATTTTGCTAAAACCATATCTCCAAGGTGACTAAAGTCTTACCGAGGCCAAAACCCCTCTCAGCCACTAAATCGAGTACGAGTTTGGGAATGTCCATTAGCCTAGTCCTTGATTGGCCAACTAGGAAGAAGGGCTTTGGGTCTGGGGGCTATACCAATCGAACTAATCAATTAGGCATGTACAAAAATATGTTGCCAATAATTCACTTTATTATAATTTGATGAGTTGAGACGAACACATCATCACACTGCTAGTTAGAACAATTCAATTTGTGTAATTACAAAAATTAACCACATCGGCAGGACATTTGGGGCTAAATCCGAGCAATTTAGGCTCTAATATCACTCTTTGAAAAATATATAAGGACTTTCCTTGATGTGGAAACGTTAGAATTTGCTGCTCGGGAATCACCCACGGATATAGTTGAACTTGGATTGACAGTGGCTACTAAAGTCACTGGAATTGTCATGCCTCAAAACGCGAACCTGAATGATGGTAAGGCTAGCGCGCGAGCACAGAGAGTGAGGGCTGCTGTTTTTGGTGAGGTACCATACCTCACGAATGTAGTCCCTAGACCCCATATAAATAGTAGCACGTAGCTTGTAACTGATAGTGAATAGTTAATGAGAATGATTAATACGCAATTAATTATTTCGTAACCACCCACTTAATGTGGGTTATTAATGTGACCGTTGCACTCGGTCAACAATATATATATATGTGTGTGTGTGTATATCTATATATATACATATGTATGTGTGTGTGTATATATATATACACACACATATACACACACATATATATATACACACACATACACATATATATAATAGATATATATATATATATATATATATATATATATATATATATTGCAAAACAGGCTGCCGTAATGGTGCCCATTTAGAAAAATTTGGTTTTACTCTATGTCTAACCTCACTTTTACATTAACATTTGGTCAAGCTATGGAAATTAGTGCCCGAACAACTCTTCATTATTCTTTAGTGGAACTGTTAGACTCGAGACTAAAGCCTTGCTCATCCCAAGGCAATTATGTGTCAGGAAATGGGGATTTTGCCTCCCAATTGACCTCATGAATACAATGTTTGGCAAGCTAAGAGCATGTGCAATGACCGCCTCGCGGGCGAAAAAAACGGACGGGCGAGCCAGCAAGTGACCCGCCTGCGTACACCGGCCAGGGGAGCCGGGCGGCTCGGCGAGCGGCTGCCGGCCGCGGGCCGGCCCCCTCCCCTTTTTCCTTGTTTTTTTGTTTTTTTAAAATTTTTATTGATTTAATCTTTTTTTTGGGATTTTAAAAAAGTTGTTGTATGTTGGTGTGTGGGTCCACGGGTATTATTTTATTTGGTGAGCCAAAGTAATGAGTCAACCATTGGAGAAGGAGAGGCTTGTGAGACAAAAAGTTGGAGAGAGGGTTGATGTGGCAGTGGTAGGCCCCCACCGGTGAGCTAAAAATCCCGCCCACCATTGCACATGCTCTAAGGGGCCGGGTGTAATTAAGTGTGGCAATGGATTGGGTACGGGACGGGTTTAATCTTATCCATATTCATATCAATTTTTAAAATTAATACCCATAACAATACCAATATTCATTGGGTATTATAAAGTTATACTCATACTCATACCCACTAAGTATAGAGGGTATGCGGGTTTTATTCGTGTACATATAGGCAAAAAAGAATTAAACTCATTTTGTACCCATATTCGATATCAAATAGCCAATGTATCATATGAACACTAAGCTTCTAATAATATATTATATCATATCAAATACAACTAAAAATTTCCCAGTCAAAGCAAGAGATTAGCACTTGACCGTTACAGTTTTAAATGAAATGTTCCGCTGAAATTTTGAAGATCATACAACTCATAACAACTAGCAAAATATTCAAATACAAGTAACAAATTAAACCTCTAAACAAACGGGTAATTGAGTTTTATATGGGACGGGTATGAGACGAACACGAGGTGGGTATTGATAAAACGGGTATGGAGTGAGTATGGCTTATACCCATACCTATATCCACACCCATTTTAGCAATACCCGTCCCATACCTTTTTTTAAAAAAATTTTCACCACCCGTACCCATATCCATTGGGGCGGATTTTGTGAGTTTTATATCGATGCGAGTTTTTTGCGAGCCCTAATTGTAATCCATGAAGATGTCAGCTCTACCTTTCTATATAATTTCATGTGGTAACGTGACTAAACTAAATTGGTTATCTATAAATGGCATAGACATTCTTAACATCGCCAGTACCCTTATTGTCACAGATAGTGGAAAAGAGGGCCTTTTTCACTATATGACAATCAGGATAGTGGTGCTGTTTATGCCTATGCCATTTATAGATTTCGTACTTAGTTCCGCCATGTAATACCCATGAAATTATAATAAAAGGCAGCGATGGCATCCCCTTGGATTACAACTGAGTCCCCCTAGCATGACAGACCTTTTATTCATATGGTTAACCTGAGGCAAAATCCCATTTGTTAGCACCCAATTGCCTTGGAATGCAAAGGCTTTACTCTCGAACCTAATGATGCCACCAAGGGACAATGGGGAGCTGTTCTGGCACCAATTTTTCATAGCCCAACCTAAATGTTAATTCAAAATTGGCGTCAAACATAGGATAAAGCCAAACTTTTCATAAGCAATGATACACTAAAATTGGCGCCATCAAGGTAGCCCATTTTGTAAAAACAAGAGTTATCAAGGTGGGATAATCGAGATTAAATTGGGTTAAAGCATTGCATCTCAAAAACCGTGCTTGAAGTGTTGCACCCAACTGTCAAGTGTACGCATGTTCCACAGTTCTCACTTTGAATGCAAGGTAGGCTGTTGCTTGTGTCTAGGATTGGCAAAACATAGCTTTTGGGCTAAATCCTAATGACTAATCTTATGATGGAATGCAAATTAAACGAAAGTTAATCAGGCCCCCTTTAATTCGTTGGACTTGGCTTGGACAAGGATGAAGTATTGGACAATTCCTAGGTGATGGTGGTGACAGAGAGCAAGTTCCTCTGCGAATGAGGGAGTATTGGAAATATGGAGCAAGATCGGGAGGGCGAGGATAATTATGATGACACGAAGCGCATGACTCATGTCAGGAGATGACAGCAGTGGGATTGCCATTTTGGTGGGGATTTTTGAGATTGTTGTAGATTAACTATATATGTTATGTTGGACCAAGTATTAGAAGTGATCATTTCAGTTGGGTCAGCATAGAGCTGGCAAATGGTCCATTTAGTTTGATTTTGGGTCGGTTTAACTTTGGATCGCTTCATACTCAGATCAACAAGATTTAGATTGACTTCAGGTCGCCTGATTTTTGGTCCAATAAGCTTTTCTCACAAAGAAAAATAATTCTGGTGAATGATTTTTGGGTCGGGTCAATTCAATTTGTTCAGTTTCGGTTTCAGGTCACTTCGTGTAGATCACTTCGAATGTCAACTTGGGTATGATTTGGGGTCGTTCTGTTCGGTTCACTTTTGTTATGTCCAGGTAGGTGCCATATTTATAGTAGGGTGGCTTACTCCCCCAAAAAAAGGACAGTTGAATTACTTAACCACCTCACATAAAAAAATTGGAACTCCTGCATTTGACCACATTTTTGTGAAACAAAGCAGGAATTTAGCTTTTCCCTCCCACCCCACAATTATGGATGATGACAAAGAAGAATATGTTTTGCGCACATAATTATGATAATCTACCTATTCAAGTAATTTCGGTATTGAGGTTGTCTTTTCCGGGACATTTGAGCATATATCTGTTGAGAGAAAGCAGAATTTAGATGTTTTTCCCCATTCACCACACAATTATGGATGATAAATTAAAGAAAAATAGGTTCACCAGCACAATTGTAGTGACCTACCCACTGAAGTAATTCAGGCGATTCATGTTTTTTTTTTTTTTTAACTATTTTTTTTTGGATGGGCAATTTAGGTGGCTCATCTTAATAATCGGCAACTCAATTTACTCTCCAACCCCATCCATAATCATATTTATCATCTCCAAATTGCATGATCAATAATCATACGTGTTGTTGACATAAGCTTGAGTTACATGTGCAGAGGTTCCAATATGTTCAGTTTGCATTAAAAATGTGGGCAACTGGGATTACAAAAAAGAAAGGGATAAAGAGATCACCTAATTTTGTTCTCATTTCTCACTCCAATGCCATATCTTCTTTTAATTTTCTTTAAGATATACTACAAGGTAGCATCGTCTTACCTTAAGATGTTGAGACTCCTGCTCTCCTAGCAACGACATAAGCTGCTAGATGACAATAAAATATCATGTCCTCCCAGGCTGCAAAATATAATGATTTCAACTTAATTACACTAATCTATGGAACTTCCTAATCTTGCAATGTTGACACTGGACACGGATTCTGAATTTCCCATGTACTTTGTTTAATAGCCTTTTGTTAACTTCCTATCGGTTGGGGCCTTTGGCCTCAACTAGCATCCTTGTTACTCGCCAGCTTGTGATTGACATCATTAGAGCTCCAATCATAGCAGCCTCACAATCCGTTTGTACTTTTGATTATTGATATGTCAAGCTCTTACTAGATGTGTCAACCCCATCCATAATCATGCGCTCAACTACCGGCGCTCGAAGTGTGTCTGCCACCGCTGTCAATGCCTCGTTCCTTGGTATATACCACATGGAACAGGATTTACTATGGATAATGGGCCACAACTTGAGAAATTGGACTGTATTAACACTGGCCGAATGATCCAATCATATATCATATATATCATATAAAACGGAATGTGTTACAGGATGAATGAAATTTGGCACAGCATCATTGGTCAAGTGATTTTTAAATTTTTTCTTTTTCCTTTGGAGTTGTGTAATTAATACAACAAATCATAATGGGGCAATCTTCCTAAAGTATGTATGTTATGACTTTTGAAATCATAATACAATAATGTTTGTGCAATCTAATTTCACAAATATCTTTTAAACGTTTTTGCTTGACGTATTCAATCATAAATGAATATCCACATGAATAGCGAATTTCTCTTTATCATGCTTTTTCAATTTTTTTAATTATCTTTTTCAGAGAAGTCATAAAAACAGATGAAACTTACATTGTAATTTATGAAACACTTCAAACGTTCCCAATACCATAAATGGGCTACGGTTTTGCCCATGTAGAAATCCAAGTTGAGAATGATAATGTTATAGACTGCATTCTTACACATTGTGTACTGTATTGGGCCATTTTGGACGTAATTCTTATCAAGGTATAATACTGTATTATAGACAGACTGCATCTTTAGATCTTTAGCATAGCAGCACGGTTAGAGTCAAACTTGCCACCAACAGCTAAATGCTCGTAAAGTCTCATACTTCAGGCTAATGGAACACTTATCCAAATTTTTTTTAAAAAAAATAATCATGGAGCACAAGTGATGGTACTAACGCACATCGATAATAGTCAGATGCTTACACAGTGATACGTTAGATATTAATGATCTCAAGTGAAAAAAAAAAAATTTATGACATATATAATTTTTCGAATGGTAAATTGTTGTATAATGAGGCTAGGTAAAGTAAGGATCATTAGTTAACAAAGTAATTACCAATCAACACCTTTATTAAAGCTTGGCGGTTATAGAAAACCAAACAAATCAATTGATAATAACTAGTCTGGACCCGTGCTTTGCACGGTGTGTACTACGGTAGATAGTTGGTGTTTGTGTGTGTATGTGTATGTGTTTTTTTTGTGTGTGTGTGTGTGTGTGTGTGTGTAGAGCGAGAGAGATAATCAAAATAATACAGGAAGGCTCAACAGAAACTCAAATTTATTGAAAGATATTAGTAGATAGCAATTCCATGTATAACCATTAAAACTCAATTAATAAAACAACAGATGATTGTAAAAGATATTATGTAAAGTATGATAGAGATTATAGGTAGTCCAAATATAACTGAAATCATGCTAAACGCAATGTTGATATGTTAATTTGTGGCGCCAATGACGGAGAATCCACCTTCTCTTCTTGTACCTACAGTAAAAATTATGTTCTTAGTAATTATTTGGTTAACAATGGTATAATTGAAGCCTATAATTGCATCATGTGTACCTGGTGTATCTAGCATCAGTATTTCGTAAGTAAAACACCTCCTCCTCCCAACTAACTGGCGCAATAAGAGTGATAGGTAATTCTACCTCATGGTGTCGTGAAGGCTCCACAACAAAAACCCATGGGTTTCCTATATAATCATCTATAATCGCATATAGAGATAGATGACCATATGGCTGCAGAAAATGATATCATGAGATAGTTAGTAATTGAAAAATAAACTGTGCAAAACGTTGTAAATAGTACAATACCTGAGCTGCATATGAATCCAATTCTGTTGTACTTGTATGCAGAAGAACCCGAGCATCCTCATGACGAACAATAAATGTTCTATAACCTGTATGATCTCGTAATAAAACCCTGAAGATGTACCTATAATTCATATAGAAGAATATTGTACGTAATAATGTACAAAGACAACTTGAAATGTATCATGAAGATTACTTAACAATAAAAACCCATTATCCATACCTTCTCTGAGTTAAACTTGGAGTTGCACATGTACAATAAGGTACATTCAGAGCAAATACATAAGTGTTGGCACTTTTTTTTGCAAATAGTGCAAGCGTCATAAAGCAGTGGGTAGATCTCATCCACATATGCAAAAATACGAAAATGTCTAACCTGTATATAGTAAAATAGCATTACGTTTTATCTAACCTGTAAGGATGAAGTTATTTGTTATATGAGTATGTGTCTTACACTTTGCATAGTTGTGTATTCATTCAATCTTATTCTTTTTGCAGCAAACAACTTCTCCAGATTTATAATCCTCAATGTTCTATTGCGCATGAAATCAAAGTGACGCATCACACCTCTGGTCCCAGAGTACCTCATGCATACAATGAGAGTATTATATTCGACAGCAATTGTATATAACATGAATGGTGAATGAAACACACAGGTAATGTTTACCATCCTTCAAAGTCCTCTGTTGTCTGAATATCTGGATTAATCAGCAATCGACTTATTGGCAAAGTAGAAACGGATATACCTATAAGTGTAGAGTTGTTTAAAAATTATATATTAGAAAAGGATACCATTGTAGTGTTGAGAAATAAACACATTTACATACAAAAGATATGGCAATTGGATTTGGAGGGTACCTTCATAAACTCTAATGTGCACTCTAGAAGCAAGGAGTATATTTTTCTTCATATAAATATTGTTGAAGATAGGTGCCCTCTACCTCCGCAAAATCTCCCCACAACGTTAATCGCAAAGTCTGCATGCTGTATTTATAGATTATATGTGCTATTATTGGGCAATAAAAATACATTAATAAGAAAGCATAAACGATTAGTGATGAAATACAAACCGCATATTAGAAAGTAGCAGTTCTCGTTTTGCAGTGCCTCTAGTTCTTGTCTTTTCCAAGGGGGATAGAGCAACTACCATGCCAATGATGTCTGCACCAGAAAAAAATTAAAGAATGTTATAAATATCTACAAAACCATATAAGTAGAATCGTCATATGTAAATTATAATCTGCAAACTATATATACCTATTATGTTATCATGTAACTTAAGACATCGCGGCACATCGATAAACGATACAAAGGGTGGTAAGTGCTGGTAGGGAATGTCAGGGCAATCATTAATGACACCTTCAAGTCTCGTTCGTGGCGTAAAAACCAACTTCAAATTATTGGTAACCACATTCCTTTCTCCGTCTGTTGCAGCATCAACTGAGAGCCCGGTGATGTGGTAAACATTGCCAGCTTTGAGTATAGAGTTCCACCGATTAATTGCGTCATCACCTTCCATGATGCCTAATATCTCAGCGTGCTGTAAAACAATTTCGTGATTTGATATTCAGTATACATCTACATGTTGGTCACGTTTTAAGAACTTAGATTAGCTCTGTACCTGGTAGTCCATGAATATAACTTTCCAAATTTTGCGGTGTTCGTAGGTACGAACCTTCATGAATCTCATGAGACGAACAATTACTGTCACAGATCTATTGCCAGCATTGATGGCACATATCGGCATCGAACTGTGTACTAAACTTGTCATGTCTATAATCATAAAGAAAGAAATGAAATACATATAGATTAGCCCAACATGTAACAAATTAAGGTTGTTGTAAACATAAAACACTAACTTCAAATGTGTAATACTATTAAGAACAGCATAATTAATGGACTAGGACTAACCAAGAATCATCAACATCGTTAAAAACCTCACGGTAGACGATGTTCTTGGTCATATTATTAGGCACACCCTTTTTATTACAAATCAGAAACCTTAACCCTGAGGTGAAGTGACGCGAGAGATTGCCACATATAATTGACCATGCGAGAATACAGCTTTTGGTAGATATACACCTACATACTGCAATGTTTGACCTTGACTTTTGTTAATTGTCAATGCAAATGCCAATTTCAAAGGGAATTGTCTCCTCTTCAAGGCAAATGGTGAATCCTTATCCGAAGGACTTAAATCAATACGTGGGATTGTTACCGTTTGTCTTACATTTCGACCAGTCAAGATTTTTGCTTGGATGACCTTACTTCCAAGTCTTTGAATAGTCAAACGGGTGCCATTGCATAAGCCAATTGAAGGATCAAGGTTTCTTAAAAGAACAACTGGAGCACCAACTTTCAGGTCAACTTCATAATTTGGGAAACCCGAAAAGTTCATGCCATGTAACAGTTCTGGTGGATTAATATCATCAATGTAAGAATTGGTAGTACATGGCAGGAATGTGTCTGAACTCAGATATGTACGGCTACTACCAGGAAGTATCGCCAAGATCCGAGAGTTCAAATCATCGACATCTGTGTTTAATGGTGCCAGTATGCAACGGTCTTGAAAGTATTGTTCATCTTGGTATCTATGAAGTATATTTGGGTAGACAAACTCTATCAAATTTGTGAGACCATTGTTGTCGTTGTTGATGATGAATTCTTCAGGAATATGTATCCAATCTGGCTCGCTACTTGCTGAAAATGGATACCCTTGTATGGAACCATTTCCAACATTTAGGGTCCATTCAGCAAAACTGCTCAATCGCGCTTTTGCATCATGACTTAAGTTAGAATTCATTAGCCTCATGTTCAGCCTGAGATGTCTCATAGTACAATCAGGCCAAAATATTGCTTTTGAGATTGACGCTGCAACTACATCTGCCCGATTACCCTTAGTTACAACTGGAATCACTTGCCTAAAATCACCTCCAAAAATGAGCAATTTTCCCCCAAAAGGTTCATTGATAGAACAAACGTCCCTGAAGGTGCGCTCAACAGCTTCAAATATGTAACGATGAGTCATAGGAGCCTCATCCCAAATTATCAATGATGTTTCCCTTATTAGTTCTGCTAATTCAGATTGTTTTGAAATTGAGCAAACAGATGTCTCATGTACATTAATTGGTATCTTGAACATCGAATGAGCTGTTTTTCTCATAGGCAGCAACAAAGCCGCTATACCAGAGGACGCAACTGAAAGCACTATTAAGCCCTTGGACCTGATATAAGCAATAAGAGCTTTCCAAAGATATGTCTTACCTGTGCCACCACTACCATAAATAAAAAAGCAGCCTCCCTCTCCGCGTTCATTTGACATAGTTATGGATTGAAAAACTCGCATTTGATCCTGATTTAGTGTCCGAAGGTACATGTCAAGGTTGTCTTTCTCTAGTGATACATCATAGTCAAGTTGCTCCCTGATAAGTCTATTACCTGTTCGCCGCAACATCTCAGGTGAAGGTAAGGGCATAGGAGGATAGTCCCTTAATGACCTTTCATTTTTATTCAAAATTAACTCAAGCTCACACAATCCAAGGTTCCTCCTCTGTTCACTGCTTATCTCTAATTGGGGATTTTTGTGCTCTCGTTGTAACCTTCTGAGAAGGTCATCAGTGAGATCTTCCCAATGTGCCTCCCATAATTGATTAGGTTGTCCCACTTCCGAGAACATAAGCATTGAACAAAACATACTCCTTAGTTCAGCCCCAGTTGCCCATGTTGATGCTTCTGTTAATGCTTCATCCCACTCATTAGTGTCATCTAACAACCCACGTGCTAAGCAAGCTTCTTTAAAGGTTGAATGCAAGGTCCCATTAACAGTTCTTAAGTCTTCATAGCATGTTGGACCCCGAACAATATGCAACAACATTCTCAGATAATATCTTTCCCCCATGTTAGGGTGAGCATATGGTATTCGACCTATGCAAACCCGTTGTTGTCTTATAGTCCATTTCTTAAGGCTCTTATTCCATACATAATAAGTTGGGAATTCTGCATAAGTATATCTTCTTGCATTCATATCTGTTATATTTACGCGAAACCACCCAATGAGCATTGTCACCTTCTCTGTTGCTTGATTCACCACATCATGAAGGTCATTTCGATCGTTGAAGACAATGAATTGTTGTCCTGGTAGGTGGTATTGTAGCAATTCGACAGATGGGTAACGATGTGTTATATCAAACTCAAATATTCTCCAAATTGCATCTATGGGTGAGACATAACGACAATCTAAATACTGTTGTATTTCATCAACTCGTCTATATGAAGGTCCTGCTCCATCATCGGTACTGTGAGCATTGTCTTGAATAACAAAAGTTGCTCGATCAGGTCCCTTATACATATACTTGTGAAGATACTTAATAACCTTCTTCTGAGCACGGCGCTCAACATTTATATGCGCGTCATATTTGACACAAAGGTCACGATTGTATGGTACAACCCACCTGTTATCAATGTTCGTATCACGAATAGTTACACTTCTGCCATCGTCTCTACGCCTATATTTGACAAACCCATTCTCTTCAATAATGGTCTCATTAGAGAAGGTCTTTGGATAATGTTTTGTGCACTTACTACCATCCATACATGGGGCATAAGAAACACCATTACCACATGGACCATGAATCATGTGTTTTGTAACTGTTTCAAATGCTAGAGGATCACTAATATTATTAGGTAGCTCAGCACATATAATGTTGTCAATATCTTCTGCACAGGTTGGCTTATCCTCATTTGCTAAAGTAAGCAAAATATGAGCATGTGGTAAGCCTCGCTTTTGGAATTCAATAACACGTATATCTGTGAATAGGAGAAATGAGAAGCTTGAGTGATAGAGTAAATAGTGCTATATATGTGAACAATGAAGAAACACAAAGTTGGAGGAGAAACACACCTGCAATGACTTTGCCAAATAATTTTTTCTCCTTAAAATCTCGAGTTAGCTCTTTCAGTTTTAAGCGAAATACTCGAGCTACAATATCAGGTCGATCACTGGCGCTTTGGCCAGGTTGTTGGGATAGTGCCTCCATAATTTCAGGCCAGTTTGGGTTGCAAGTGAATGTCACAAAAAAATCTGGATAGCCTAGTTGACAACAAATGGCCATTGCGTCAAGAAAGTGTTGCCTCATGTAACGTGGGCCCCCTGTGAAAGTTGCGGGTAATATTAACCTCTTCCCAACTGCAGTAGGATCATTCTCTCCAGCAGTAATTGCATCTTGTAGACCACTATACAAATCTGCTCGGAGTGTACCTTGGTGACTTCGTATGTAATTCAATCTCCATGCTTCTATTGCAGCATAACAATCAACAATGAATTGTAAAAATAAACGACCAGAACGAAGTAAAATGTTCCACTCATTCACTCGATGTTGTATCAAGAATGCATAGAACTCTCGCATCGTGACATATCTTCTATTACTGCTTGACCCTTCAGCGCATGGAATGTGTTCTGACCAACCATCGGTTCCATATGGAAATAAAAGGGGATATTGGAGAGGCATATAAGATGGGTGAGTTTCATATATACGCTGCAAGTTTCCATCTATCTTGCAGACAATGATGTCTCGGGTTTCCCCATCGGTATGCTCACCACCCACTATGAGAGCTGTCACTTCATCTGCTATGGGTCTTGTGTATTGGCGCCCTGGCCGTGCTTCAATAATGCGTATTCTTAAGTCAACAATATTGTTGGCATGTAAGACATCCCGTGCATTTCGAAAGACCCGCACATAAGGATTTGTGGAATCAAGCATTCGTTGTAATGCCTCCAAAATTGTCAGATCAACGCCGTTAACACTTTGCTGGCTATTCAAAGCCCTGCATCGGTTCCGTACTTCATCATGTGTATCGTATACATACAATTGAGCAAATCTTGGCTTTCTTCCTTGTGTCGGCAGTAAAGAACCAATGTCGTGGTAGTTTTGGCCACTAATACGGAAGGAGTAAGGACCATGACCGTCCATTACAGTGTAGTCAATTGTCCCACCCATTGAAGTAAATGATAGCATTGAGTTGTAAGCTCTAAGATATCAGGAGAAATTTGGATCATTCAGTAATGCGTCTAGGGGAGGAGGAGCTGGAGGCAGGCTTGACAATTTGACTTGGCCATTTTGACAGCATAAGGTGAATCGTGGCTGAGAAATGCTGCTACTTCTAATCTTTTCACCCAACCACATAGTAGCTTTGCAGTGGCAACATGAAACCATCTTTTCGGTGAATGACCATCGCTCTGTAAATTTTCTATATGGGTTTGAGTTCGGAATCGTAGCCAGTGCCTGATAGGGACTTTGTAGAATAGTAGTGTTTGTTGCAGCACGGGATATGGCCAATTGTAATGCTCTCGCTTCTGCTTGATATCGTTCACGTTCTTGCATATATCGTGCAGCTGTCTCATCTTGATTACGCCGCGTAAATATCCTCCATCTTGCAGTAAGTCGAGCTAGCCTATTTTGTAAACCATTTTCAATTCTTTGACTACTTGGTGGGTCTCTGTCCATGACTGCATTCTGAATGTTAGTGTCCCAGTTTTAATTCTAATTGCTCATATCTATTAATTGTTCACGATTGGCTAGTAACACTATAATTTATAGGCTCAATAAAGAGTCCTTTGTTTCATGGAAGATCAAAAATATTTGCATTTTATGTATTTTTATTTTTAATTTTTAATTTTTTATTTCTTATTTTTTATTTTCTATTTTTTATGTAGTATTTTTGAATTTGTAAATTTTTTTGTATGTTTCATTTTTCATTTATTTGGAATTTTCTATAGCTTTTGTTTGGATTAAACATAAAAAGATAGAAAATTTAAAAATAAATACAGGAAATAAAAAAAAATACAAAACACACAATAAATACAAATAATACAAAATTTTTAATTTTCTATAGCTTTTCTATAGCTTTTGTTTGGAATTTTCTATAGCCTTTGTTTGGAATAAAACTAAAAAGATAAAAAGTATTAAAATAAATAAAGGGGAAAATAAATAAAAACCAAAAAATGTAATATGAACAATTTATGGTGTAATTTTTAATCTTTAAATTTTATTTTTTTAAATTTTTTAAGCTTTAACTTTATTTTCTATTTTTTGTTTTGAAATTTTTCAATTTGTAATTGAACTATGAAAGTTTCGGGCTTAATGTTTTTTTATTTTTATATCTTTATAATTTACAACTTTGAAAATTAAATATAAATAAATTATAAATATATTACAAAATTAAAAAGTAATGTTTTCTGTTTTTGTAATTTTCGGGCTTACTATTTTCGGTTTTTTTAACTTATAATTTGCAATTTATAATTTATAATTTTTAAATTTTTAATATTTCATATTCCAATTTTATATGTTACATATGTACTTATTTATTTGTATTTATATTTATATTGTTTATTTTATATTCCAATATGATACGAATATGAGCCAAGTCTGGACCCGTGCTTTGCACGGTACATGCTACAATAGACAGTTTAAATACATATATGTGTATATATATATATATATATATATATATATATATATATATATATATATATATATATATATACACACACACATATGCATATACATACATACATATGTATATATGTGTGTGTGTGCGCACACACACACGCACGCGTACACACACACACACATACATATATATGTGTGTACACACACACACACACACATATATACACACATCGGATAGTGAAATGATCACAACATTTTATAAATTCATCCATTTTTATTTACATGATGTCATATTGCTAATAATCCATAAAAATTGAAATAGTATCACACTAAATTAGGGAGATTTCAATCAAAAATGCATAAATCAGAAGATACACATCAGAAACTCATGAAGATTTACCAAAAATAGTCAAGTATCATAGATAATATACACTAAAATTAAACATCCAAAAGTGAAAATTTATAGAAAATTTCCAAATAACATGTAGATTCTATAGTAAAAGTTTTATAATTTTTTTCTAGCCCAATAAATTACAATAATCGAAACAGCCTAAATAGTAAAAGTTTTAGATTTATCTGTTAAATGCCCTGAAATCACTTAAAATTATTGGTATGTAAGTTAAGTAGCTATCAATCATTTTTTATTCAACCAAAAATTAACAAAACGTATCAATTATTATGCTAAAAAATTGTGGCCTTTGCTAACCGATATAGGATGTTTTGATAAACTAAACTTAATTGTAGTCGAAGAAAGATCTCAGTGTATAATTCTGCGATTAATTAAGAAAAATTACAAATAATTTGCTTAACTTTTACAACACTATATGAGTACATACAATCTCATATATGTATTCTCCATTAAAAGAAATTAAAAGGCATTTATTAATGCATGATACATCAACTTTGAAATTGATTTTAAGGCAAATTTTTATGTAGAGTTAAAATTACAAATACTAATAATATTCCGACAGCTCACAGCATAAGGTTTTTATTTTTTGTAGACTATTCGTTTGATATAAATAAGTTGTACTTTATTTTCTTCAAATTGCTTAATGTTGACCGGCCGCCTTCATACTGGGGGTAATTAAACCCTCAGGAGGCCTCATATCAATATATATAGTTAAAAGTTCACATAAAGAGATGGAGAAATATATATATATATATATATATATATATATATATATATATATATATATATATATATAAATGAGTGTGAATACTGTGGATCTAACACATGGTGAATAATGAGCTTAATATTATAATTTAGTAATCGTAAGTCATTATTATAAGAATTACGTTTTGAAAGATAGAATGAAAAAGAATAGAGAATGTAAAGATTTCACAAAGTTTTAATATCTATAATTTTAGAAACAGCTCGTGCATATTGCTTAGCACGGAATTAAAACATACTAAATGCGTAATTTGTACTACTGCTAAGCTAAAGTATCTATCATTTCTCCCAATTCATGTATTAGACTTCTAAAAGTATACACTCTCATAAGTCGCATGATCCGACACATATTTAAACTTACCAATATAATAAATAAATTCATGAGTAAATTATGGCACTGGACTTATAAAAGTATCTACACTCAATAGTATAATACAAATTGCCAGTTTCTCTTAATAATATTCCTCTAACTATCATGCTTAATTACATGCATAATTATTTTTGGTCTCGGATTCTCCATATTACCGGAGTCGTATTACTGTTAATCTAATAAGAAATAGAGGTCTTTCATCACGAATTTTTTATATTCACAAAACATAAACCCAAAACCATAAAAATTTATCCATTTTTATTTACATGATGTCGTATTGCTAATAATCCATAAAAATTGAAATAGTATCACACTAAATTAGGGAGATTTCAATCGTAAATATTAGAGTATAAACCTATACTCGAGCCTTCAACTATCAGCTTAAATTGTTGATTGAGATGGTTAATTAACAATAAACATGGCAAAATTTAAATGAAAAACAATCCTACATAGTTCATTCAATTGAATTCAAAGTAAAGCCCCAATCTTGTCTTTCCACGGTTCTCTCTCCCACGTCCACCTCCATTCGCATCCGACGGCCTCTATCACTCTTTCTAGACCCTTCCTATCCTTACCTTAAACTAACCCCTCTCCTCCTTCCTCAGTTCCTCACACATCCAGCAGCCAACCCAGTTTCTAGAAAAAGAGAGATTTTTAGGATAGAGAAATAGAAAGAGGGTTTTGATTTTGTTGTTTTTCCCTCTTTCACTATGATTCCATTATTGATTCTTATATAAGTTTCCCGAGATAATAGTTGAATTTCATCGTAGGAATTCGGTCCAGGGTTTTCTATATTATCGTTTTTGCCCCTCTCAGACCTCTTCTCAGGTCAGTTCTCTCTTTTATTGATGTACCTCATTCGTTTAATTGGTGTAATCCGGATAAAGTTGGATTCTTTTTGGTTTTTGCCATGCCTGGAGCTCTGGATTCGGCTATTTTTAGCTTCATCTGATTAATCCGTTTTGATGTCCATGCAAACTGAACTCCTACACTCGCTGCATGAATTATCACTCTGTTACTCGTCAACCCAATCACTGAATTGATGTCATTAAAACTAAGCTGCTTATCTTATTCAACAATTTCTAACTGCAACGAAAGAATCAGAAAAACATGATTTCCTGTGTAACCTATCAGTGAATGATGCGATTGAAATTAGTTATAAGGATATGCTGTAAATTTCAGTTATTTTGGGTATTACTGGGCGACTCAAGTCCAATGAATTCATTAGGTTGTATAAAAATGAATCTTTTTGAGTCGGATTATTTCCGTCTGGACTTGTTTCCAGCTTTCAATTTTATGTAATTTCAGTATGCTGCAAGTTTCTAGCTTACAATCATAATGATTTGGGTTCGAATTTGAGTAATTTTGGTTTTCCCCCTCCCCTGTTTCAGTTCTCAGTTCTACTCTGCCTGAGGCAGTGCTAATGGCCCAACCCAATTCTCCTAACATGAAAATCAAAAACTTGACAACCCCAATTCAATCCACAGCCAAAAGAAAGAAGCCGAAAAACTTGGTAGATTCAATAGACTGAGCAAGTGAAACACAAGATCCATATGAAAAAGCTTACCAGCAAGCAGAATTACGATCAGAGAAGCGTAATTGACCAAAAACTTGGAACTGAATTGAATGGAGGGAGGCAGGGAGGCGTGGAGCAAGGTCAGGGAAAGTGTTTTTTGAGGAGAGAGAAACATGCTTCAGAAATAGTATTCGTATTTCCTTTTAAAAACTTGGTAGATTGTGAATGTTATTCTTATTTCCTTTGCATGTATCTGTAATAAAATAATATTATTCATATTTCCTTTTTATGTATTTGTAATAAACGAAAGTGATTATATTTTTCTGGTTCTGAATTAATTAGTGATTATGGACGGTTGAGATTGAAGTGAGGATTAATCCGATGGCCCAGAAGTTCTAATTTTTAACAATGCAGGAAAAAGCCACGTCAGAAATACATTGCTTTTATATATATAATACATATATGTGTGTATATATATATATATATATATATAGATATATATATAATATATATATATATATATATATATATATATATATATATATATGTAACACACACACATGCATATACATACATACATATGTATATATGCGTGTGTGTGCACACACACACGCACGCGTACACACACACACACATACATATATATGTGTGTACACACACACACACACATATATACACACATCGGATAGTGAAATGATCACAACATTTTATAAATTCATCCATTTTTATTTACATGATGTCATATTGCTAATAATCCATAAAAATTGAAATAGTATCACACTAAATTAGGGAGATTTCAATCAAAAATGCATAAATCAGAAGATACACATCAGAAACTCATGAAGATTTACCAAAAATAGTCAAGTATCATAGATAATATACACTAAAATTAAACATCCAAAAGTGAAAATTTATAGAAAATTTCCAAATAACATGTAGATATAGTAAAAGTTTTATAATTTTTTTCTAGCCAAATAAATTACAATAATCGAAACATCCTAAATAGTAAAAGTTTTAGATTTATCTGTTAAATGCCCTGAAATCACTTAAAATTATTGGTATGTAAGTTAAGTAGCTATCAATCATTTTTTATTCAACCAAAAATTAACAAAACGTATCAATTATTATGCTAAAAAATTGTGGCCTTTGCTAACCGATATAGGATGTTTTGATAAACCAAACTTAATTGTAGTCGAAGAAAGATCTCAGTGTATAATTCTGTGATTAATTAAGAAAAATTACAAATAATTTGCTTAACTTTTACAACACTATATGAGTACATACAATCTCATATATGTATTCTCCATTAAAAGAAATTAAAAGGCATTTATTAATGCATGATACATCAACTTTGAAATTGATTTTAAGGCAAATTTTTATGTAGAGTTAAAATTACAAATACTAATAATATTCCGACAGCTCACAGCATAAGGTTTTTATTTTTTGTAGACTATTCGTTTGATATAAATAAGTTGTACTTTATTTTCTTCAAATTACTTAATGTTGACCGGCCGCCTTCATACTGGGGGTAATTAAACCCTCAGGAGGCCTCATATCAATATATATAGTTAAAAGTTCACATAAAGAGATGGAGAAATATATATATATATATATATATATATATATATATATATATATATATATATATAAATGAGTGTGAATACTGTGGATCTAACACATGGTGAATAATGAGCTTAATATTATAATTTAGTAATCATAAGTCATTATTATAAGAATTACGTTTTGAAAGATAGAATGAAAAAGAATAGAGAATGTAAAGATTTCACAAAGTTTTAATATCTATAATTTTAGAAACAGCTCGTGCATATTGCTTAGCACGGAATTAAAACATACTAAATGCGTAATTTGTACTACTGCCAAGCTAAAGTATCTATCATTTCTCCCAATTCATGTATTAGACTTCTAAAAGTATGCACTCTCATAAGTCGCATGATCCGACACATATTTAAACTTACCAATATAATAAATAAATTCATGAGTAAATTATGGCACGAGACTTATAAAAGTATCTACACTCAATAGTATAATACAAATTGCCAGTTTCTCTTAATAATATTCCTCTAACTATCATGCTTAATTACATGCATAATTATTTTTGGTCTCGGATTCTCCATATTACCGGAGTCGTATTACTGTTAATCTAATAAGAAATAGAGGTCTTTCATCACGAATTTTTTATATTCACAAAACATAAACCCAAAACCATAAAAATTTATCCATTTTTATTTACATGATGTCGTATTGCTAATAATCCATAAAAATTGAAATAGTATCACACTAAATTAGGGAGATTTCAATCGTAAATATTAGAGTATAAACCTATACTCGAGCCTTCAACTATCAGCTTAAATTGTTGATTGAGATGGTTAATTAACAATAAACATGGCAAAATTTAAATGAAAAACAATCCTACATAGTTCATTCAATTGAATTCAAAGTAAAGCCCCAATCTTGTCTTTCCACGGTTCTCTCTCCCACGTCCACCTCCATTCGCATCCGACGGCCTCTGTCACTCTTTCTAGACCCTTCCTTCCCCCCTATCCTTACCTTAAACTAACCCCTCTCCTCCTTCCTCAGTTCCTCACACATCCAGCAGCCAACCCAGTTTCTAGAAAAAGAGAGATTTTTAGGATAGAGAAATAGAAAGAGGGTTTTGATTTTGTTGTTTTTCCCTCTTTCACTATGATTCCATTATTGATTCTTATATAAGTTTCCCGAGATAATAGTTGAATTTCATCGTAGGAATTCGGTCCAGGGTTTTCTATATTATCATTTTTGCCCCTCTCAGACCTCTTCTCAGGTCAGTTCTCTCTTTTATTGATGTACGTCATTCGTTTAATTGGTGTAATCCGGATAAAGTTGGATTCTTTTTGGTTTTTGCCATGCCTGGAGCTCTGGATTCGGCTATTTTTAGCTTCATCTGATTAATCCGTTTTGATGTCCATGCAAACTGAACTCCTACACTCGCTGCATGAATTATCACTCTGTTACTCGTCAACCCAATCACTGAATTGATGTCATTAAAACTAAGCTGCTTATCTTATTCAACAATTTCTAACTGCAACGAAAGAATCAGAAAAACATGATTTCCTGTGTAACCTATCAGTGAATGATGCGATTGAAATTACTTATAAGGATATGCTGTAAATTTCAGTTATTTTGGGTATTACTGGGCGACTCAAGTCCAATGAATTCATTAGGTTGTATAAAAATGAATCTTTTTGAGTCGGATTATTTCCGTCTGGACTTGTTTCCAGCTTTCAATTTTATGTAATTTCAGTACGCTGCAAGTTTCTAGCTTACAATCATAATGATTTGGGTTCGAATTTGAGTAATTTTGGTTTTCCCCCTCCCCTGTTTCAGTTCTCAGTTCTACTCTACCTGAGGCAGTGCTAATGGCCCAACCCAATTCTCCTAACATGAAAATCAAAAACTTGACAACCCCAATTCAATCCACAGCCAAAAGAAAGAAGCCGAAAAACTTGGTAGATTCAATAGACTGAGCAAGTGAAACACAAGATCCATATGAAAAAGCTTACCAGCAAGCAGAATTCCGATCAGAGAAGCGTAATTGACCAAAAACTTGGAACTGAATTGAATGGAGGGAGGCAGGGAGGCATGGAGCAAGGTCAGGGAAAGTGTTTTTTGAGGAGAGAGAAACATGCTTCAGAAATAGTATTCGTATTTCCTTTTAAAAACTTGGTAGATTGTGAATGTTATTCTTATTTCCTTTGCATGTATCTGTAATAAAATAATATTATTCATATTTCCTTTTTATGTATTTGTAATAAACGAAAGTGATTATATTTTTCTGGTTCTGAATTAATTAGTGATTATGGACGGTTGAGATTGAAGTGAGGATTAATCCGATGGCCCAGAAGTTCTAATTTTTAACAATGCAGGAAAAAGCCACGTCAGAAATACATTGCTTTTATATATAGTATAGATAACTTACAAAAATAATAATAATATCAAAAAAATATAATTACTATTTGATTTGATTAGACTTCCCCGACTTCCCCCTAATTCATCTTGCGAAGTTGTGAAACTCAAGGGTTTACTGAAATTGTTGTATAATGACGTTGGGTATAGCAATGGTCATCCGTTAGCAAAATAATTACCAATAATTTCTTTTGTTGAAGCCTTGCGGTTATATATAGAAGACCAAGCAAATCAATTAATAATAATAAGTTACCCAAACAATAAACCTAATACATACTAACATAATTAAACTTTAGGTCAAGCAAGGGCTATCAGTTAACAAAGTGAAAAAAAAAATAATAATGACATATATAATTATTTGAACCGTAAATTGTTGTATAATGAAGCTAGGTCAAGCAAGGGTCATCAGTTGCCAAAGTAATTACCAATCCAGTTTTTTTAAAGTTTGGCAGTTGTAGAGAAAATAACCAAGCAAATCAATTGATAATAATAAGTTAAAAATAATAATAATACCAAACAAATATAATTGCTACTTGATTGGAGTTCCCCTTCATTCATATTGTGAATATGTGAAACTCACTGCAATTGCTAGAAGGTTCACTTCTTCGATCAAGAGGAATAGTTTGAAGCCAAACTATTGCAACTATTTGTATAGACTTAAACTCATTAGTAAAACTCCTGCTTCACCCACTTATCGAAGGACTCTTCATGAAATACCTCGAATCTTAATCCATGAATGGGCAAAAATGGCTACATGTTATGCCAACAGAGTGCGAACATGAAAACGAATCAAGAATAAAACTGTGAAATAATTTGGGACAAAATAAAGCCATTACAGTGATTGTCTTATTCAATTTGTTTCTTCAATGTACAGCTAACACGAAATTCTCCTTCGGCATTTTCCTAACATGAAAAAGCAAAACTTTCAAGTAGCTTTACTTCAATATCTGTATGCGCCTCCAACTTCGAGAAAATTGGCAAGTTTCATACCACGTACAGACCAAATTGTTGTATAATGAGGCTAGGTAAAGCAATGGTCATCCGTTAGCAGACTCATTACCAAGTAAACCACATTGAAGCATATTAAGAAGAAGAAGAAGAAGAAGAAGAAGAAGAAGAAGAAGAATTCCAAATAAAATAAAAGAAATAACAATAATATCTTCTATATAATCCCAATTAGTCGATCAAAAGGATACACCTACGTCTAAACTTTTCTAACTTCAATCAAAGTCCTTATTTTTCTGCTCCACATACAATGGCATCCTCATCCTCATTGTAAGCAATATATGTGTATTCCCTCCTATACAAAAGAAGCAAGTATTCTATATCTTTGTTAGTCTCAATACATATATGTACATTAATCCTCCCCCTTGCAATCAGGAATGAATCTAAACAAGCTGTCAACAACTACACATTTTTGAGTAATTTAACCAAGGAAAAGGAAGACTAAAAAATCAAGATAAGAGTCATGTTTGTGGACAGTTGCAAACACCCAAAGGAAGGGAGAGATTGTAAGCATTGACATGATTCTAATTGATGAAAAGGTAGTAAGTTGCATATATTCACTTATCAAATAATTAAAGTCGTTTTGATTTTTAGAATACCTTAAATCTCCATTGCATTTTTGTTCCTACAGTCTGATTACATCCATGCAATAATTAAAGGAAGTTTTGCTCATAGATATTGAGGTCGTATATATTTATTTACGAAGTTCAAGGTCAACAGAAATAAAGCTAATTATTGTGTGGTTAATGACTGCAAACTAATGCTTCACTTTTCCCCAAATACTAATGTGAGAGCATTAGAAGATGACTGCGCTGATATACCAAGGCATAGGTTTGATTTGGTTGATTTTGATAAACTTCATCTTCATATGAACAACGATTCCATATTAACAGGTAACATTATTAATTTTATATATATATATTAAAAAAGATCATTTAAATAATTTTGAGAACAAAAAATTATAAGCCATTAACATAAAAGCATCTACGCTAAATTATTTAAAAAATTATATTTGAATTACTATTTATATTTAAATGAAGAATTACCCATGGCCGTGCGAAGCATGGCATGTACACTAGTTTTATGGTTAAGATTGTATTTTCTTCTTCACCTTTGGGGGGAAAAAAATCCAAAGCATACATTAATTTTTTAATGACTCAAGGGGTAATAACTATGCATAAATATTTGAGGACTATAACCCCTTACAGTAGCTCGACTCTAGTGGCTAATGCTGAAAGACCAAAAAAAAAAAAAAAAAAAAAAAAAAAGAAAACTAGGTGTCAATATGAAATTAGTTATACCTAGTTAAGAGATACTGTAAAATTCAAAAACAATAAAAAGATAGATACTCCCACTAAAGTTAATTATATGTACAAAAAAGTTAATTATCAATTACATTAATCAGCATCTTCACTTGGACATATATATACTCCTTCATTAAGGCCAAGTAGTTTAAAGTTACCATATGCTAAATGTTGTCATAATTTAAATTTTTTTAAATAATAAAGTCACATAGTGAAGAGACAACATCAAAATGACCAATTACTTCATTAAAAGGCATCCAATGAGCTAGAATGTGCGATCACGCAATAAAAATTGGATATAATTTATGTGTATGGTTCGTTCCCAGCTCCACGTGTTCCGTATTGAATTTCATTTTCTTATTCTATTTTCTGTGTCAATTTTATAAACTAATCTCTTGATTATCATTTTTTTTAAAAATGAAAAGATTTTTTATTTATGTTTGTTAAACCACTAGTATCAAATTGCACTAGAATATGTAACTAGTTATTGAAAAAAATTGGTACACTAGCAAGTGATTTTATTACTCCTAATAAGGAATTGAATGGAATTTTTTTGTTTGCTCAATTCTTTTTTGCTTAATAATATCTGTAATTTTATTAAGAGTATTCATATTTTATCTCATGATATTGAAGACTCTTTTTGTTCAATTCTTTTTGCTCAATTCTTTTCTGATCTTTCACTACTAAATCTGTAACATAGATAACGCATGACATTCTCTTGGACATCCAAAAGCCTTGGAAGTTGCTTGGATTGGGAAACTTGATATCATGCCTAAGCTAAAAATCTTTATTTGGCATATTTGTCCTAGTGTTTTAGCAACTCATGCTAACATACTTAGAAGAGGATTTAAACCCAATTTATCCACTTTGTCATTCTAAAATAGAGTTTACAAGCCATCTCTTTGCCCATTGTTTCATATTTTAAGGTGCTTGGGATTTGGCATATCATCATAAGTGGATTCAATAAATGATTTCACAAAGTTGGAATTTGATCGGTTAACTTTTGCTGGAACTCAGGCTAATCCTAATCAGATTGACCACATCATTTCTCTTCTATGGAGTATCTGGAAGAGGCATAATGATATGGTGAAAAAAAAAAATGAAGTTTTTAATTCTAGAGGCACAACTATTTGTGCTTAAAAAATGGACTGAATGAAAGGCCGGGAAAAGATTCGAGCTGGATGCAGCGTCTTCACTTCATTAACATTCTTATTCTCATCCAGCCTAAGGCTACATCATGTATCAATTGGGCTAAACCACCAGAAGGATTCATCAAAATCAACTTCAATGGGTATAAATCTTCTTTTTCAGCAGCAGGAGGTTTCATCATCAAAAGTTGGGATGAAAAAAAAGTTTTTTCAAGTCAATACTACAAATTTTGGAGCAACCTTAATCCTAGTAGCGAAAGCAACAACAATGCAACATATAGTGCATGCAGCAGTCCACGTTGGATATCATTACAATTGCTCTATAATGTGATAATTTAGTGCTTATTAAAGCCTTAAGTCAAGAAGCTCAAATTCCTTGGGAGATTCAAATTATAGTTGAAGATAACAAAAACTACCTCAAAACTTGCACTATGTTTTCATCTAGCACATTTTTACAGAAGGAAATTGTGAAGCATATTGGTCAACCAAGTTGGTCTTTCCATTTCTTCTTCCATCTTGTGCTTTTCTATTCCTTGTTTATTTTTCCCTTTTCGCATTGAGGAAAACATAGGTAGAACCCTTAAGAGAAGGACTCCTAATTGTTGGTTTACTCACCATTTCAACAGAAATTTAGATATATATTTTTGATGCACATATGACGCAAATGTCGATATAGACGAAATTAGAACTTAGATATCTAGTCACAATTTCTAGAAACTTTACCATTTAAACTTACACCAACATTGACAAATACAACATATAAATTTATATAATATATTCATTAATGAAAATATCATTTATTGAATAGGTTGACCTGCCTCAGCACATATTCAAATGGGCCACCTACTGTTGACCCAACCCCCTACTGACACTATTTCGAAAACCAATCAAGGGCATATGACTGGCCCGTAAGCCATGGACCTCTCTACTGGCTCATCAACAAGGAATTTAGGCATATATAAACCTACAATGACAAATTCTCAGCCAATTTAGGCCTCCTCATGCAACCGCAATTAGTGTTTCCAGCTCCAGCTGGCATTTAATCATGTGATTACATGGTACATAATGCATATTTGGAATGACTTCAGTACTTCGGATTAAGTAGTTTGAAGTTGTGAATATTAGTTTGTCTAATTTGTTAAGAACCCTAAAATTTTTTTTTATAGAAATGCGGAATAAGACAAAGGGGCACAAGACCAACCAAAGAGGATTAATAGGACTCCAGTGTTGTTAAAAAAAAAAAAAAAAATTGTGCAAGCTGAACTCCAGAATCGTACTCTATATGTCGGCCTCAAGTTCCTTGGAATCTGCTTATGCTTGGATGATTTTGTCACAAAAGAAAAAGTAGCAAACATCAGCTAAGGTCAATGTGTCAGCAACATTGGTGTGAATGGTCTCTATTTTGTGAGATCCATAATTCAGATCCTAAATTTAGATAGACGCACTGGAAGAGGAAAAAAGCCTTTCTGCTGAGAGGTGCACGATGTTGTGCAGAATCAACAAAAACCTTAAAGTACACATCCTCGAGGGCATCATTCATGGCAATCGACCCTGAAACGAGGACGGGAACGAGCAAAATCAATGCTGTTAACTTCCTTAAGTTTACAATATGTTTTATTAATATGTTTTGATAAAAGACAAAAAGAAGTTGGCCTATTGGTATATTTATCATGTTATATTTGAACCTATCTTAGTGCTAGTGTTATGATTATAAGTTGATATTGATATGATTATAAGTTGATATTAACATGATCGATTTTATCTTTGAGTTGACTTAGTATTCAAATTTGAATATGTGATCTTTATATTCAAATTTGAATACTAAATCTTGAAATAATATTATGATTCTCTATATGTCAATACCTTTGAAAATGCCAAGATTTGCCTAATAATAATAACATCTTTTGAGCTTATATTTTGAAAGTTTTTTGCTGCTAAAAATCAACTCCTAGAGAATCTGCTCAGCAAGATCATAAACCAAAACAAGAAAAGTATCCGTTGAAAATCAAAGTGATAAACATCGAGTGAAAACTGCAGCATTCAAGGCTTGAAAGGCAAAATTCAAGGCCTTGAAATGATATTAAAGATCAACTTTCCTTTGTTTGATGCAACAGTCACCTTCCTAATAATCCTTCAACCTTTCCAACATCATTGCCTATAAAGAGGGAGGCATTTGCAACTGAAGATGATAAAATAAAGAAAGCTACACTTGCAAATCAAGAAGAAGAAGTTGAAAGAACTTGATACATTGAGCTTGTATTGGCATATCTATTGTGTTTATTCTCCTTCTTATAAAGTGTATCTTATTATCTTTCTTCGTACTGGGTTGGGTTGATTAGTCGAAGGGATAACTAACTAAGTATGGTTGAGAAGCAACACGTATCTTGGGACACCTATAGTTGTACTGCCAACTAGTAGGTTGTACAATTACTGAACTATGTGTAATCGGCTGACCTAATAAAAGAAAATGGTTCAAAATCCCATATGTGAGGGGTGCCCGTGGTAGAGGGCTAGGCATGGCCGAACCTCTATAAATAGCGTGTTTTGTCACATTTACTTTTCTGCAATTCTTTTTCGATTATTTTGTGACTTTGATTATCATCATATTCACCCCCTTCTAGGCTGATTTAACTAGCCAAACCGCGCAAACGATTGGTGTTCAAAGCTAGCATTATTTTTTTTTAAGACTTTACCATCTAATAGTTCAATCTCATGGCTAATTATGACTTTGACTTTGATTGCCCTCCACTTTTTAAAGGTATTAATTATTTTTTATGGCATGAAACAATGGAACTTGATTGAAGCATTGGGAGATCAAGGCCAACGGTCCAATAGTTATTGAGAAATCAGAAGATAAATATATTGAGGATGATTGCAAGTGGATATCCAAAAATTTTAAGGTTCTACACATTTTATATTGTGTTCTTGCAATTGATATTTATGAGTTTATATTTCACATTGCGGTAGTGCGAAGGAAATTTGGGAGATTCTTTATTACTTGTATGGCACTATTCAAAATATGGTGTTACGAATATTTATGGCACATGATGAAATGATTATGGATGGAAATGTTAAGGAAGTTGAGGATCATTAACAATATGACGAGCACGAATATGAAAGTGGCGATCCAATTCAAGGCATCATACATAATGATGCCAAACAAGCCCAAATTGAGGAGTTGCTTGAAAATAGTGAGAGAAATAAAGATTCTTATTATTCATCCATTCTCCAAAGTGGTAAGTATGAGGTAAAATCCGTGCTTGAATTTTCAAATAATATTTTATCTCCAAATTGTCATATTTTTGATGATTTAATTAAATACCACACCAAATTTTCAACTTTTAAAAATTCTTGATTGTGGTGTTAAATCAAGAAAATGTGTCAAGATTGACAGAAAGAAAATTTTGACCTTATTAATTTTTCTTACTTCTAACAATTTTGAACCCAAGAAGAAAAGGACATTAAGATTTGGTCAAAGAGTTTCATTCTTGAAGAAATCAACAAAGAATATGCATGTTTGTGTGAAGTTATTAACTCTTCATTTAGGTACTAATAACGAATTTTCAATAGTATTTAGGTAGTGTTTGGTTGGAAGGAAAATAATTTTTCCGAAAAATGATTTTCTAATTTTTTGCTGTTTGCTACAATAAAGGAGGAAAAGTACTTTTTAAGAAAAATAATTTGTCCCCCAATTGAGGAAAATGATTGCCTTTTTGAGACGCTGGGAAGTTAATTTTCTTCCTTCAACACTTTGATAATATGGTCAGCTGAAATTTAGATGTGAAATTTGATTTCAACTGTTTGGATCGAACCTTCACTATTCGATGGGAAAAATTAAAATGAACTCAAATCCAAATTTCTTTCATTTGATCAATATTTATCTGCACTACAACAATTTAATCAATATTTTTTGTCAATAAAACAATTTAGTTGACTTGCTCCTAAAACAATTTCAACGGTTTGGATCGAAACTTGATCATCAAATGGAAAATATTAAAATAGGTTCAAATTCAGATTTTCAGCTTGATATTCTTTTATTTGATCAATATTTTTTCCCACAATGACAATTCAATTGATATTTTTTGCCCTTTAAACAGTGCAATCAATATTTTTTACCACTAGAACAATTTCAATAATTTGGATCAAAACCTTTTCATTGGATAGGAAAGATTAAAATAGGCTCAAATCTAGATTTTGAGTATGACATTCCTTCATTTGGTTAATGTTTTTCTCCGTCATGACAATTCAATCGACCTTTTTCACCACTTAAATAATTCAGTTGATATTTTTCATCATTAAAATAATTTCAACGATTTAGGTCGAAACTTGATTGTTCGAGAGAAAGTATTGAAAAAAAACTCAAATATGAATTTTAAGCTCAAAATTCCTTCATTTAGTCAACACTTATTTCAACTACAATGATTTAGTCAAAATTTTTTGTCATTTAAACAAATCAGTTGATGTTTTCTTTTTTTTTTTATGAAAAATGATTTATCTTGTATCAAATAATGGAAAATGTGACATGAAAAATAATTTTCCTTGGAAAAAATATTTTCCACAGAAAATAATTTTCTAGGGAAACCATTTTCCTTCCAGCTGTTCAACCATAAATCACGATATTCTATACCCTTTTACTATCTGAAATTTGCTCACACTAAATTAATTAATTAATATTTTAATAAATATTTTGTATATTTTGAAAATTTGAAGAAATGACAAAATTGCTTGCCAAAGAAAGAAAAGATTGATTGGGTCAAGAAATAGGAAGCACGAAGGAGCCGGGCCCAACCCACACCAACATCTAACCCAAATCCGAAGTGCCTCGGCGGCCCAACCAGCATGCCCTAGTGTTTGCCGGACTTGCCTTCTGCCTTCTTCTTTCACACCCAGGCTAGGCAGAACCCAGTCTTCAGCGGCCCAGCAGCCCCACTCTTTCCATCTCCCCAGCCAGGTCTGCCTTCTTTCACACCCAGGCCCAAACCACGGCCCATTTTTCTTCCCCAATGGCTATCTCTCTTATTTTCACCTGTGGAAGGCACGTGAGCTGAAGCTCCTATAATTGTGATTTTTAGTTTTGCTTGAGTTGTTATTTAGTTTTACTAATTAAGTTTAGTTTAGTTTTGATTTTTGAATTAAGTTGGTATTTTGATTTTTATTGAGATTAGTTTCATTTTGATTTCTAGAGGTTATTTACTGCTGAAAAAATAGTATTAACCAATTTAGTTTATGTGTATCAACAATATACAAGGCAGAACTAATCCCAAAAAAAAAAGCAATATCAGAGCAGATTTTTCTACTGTTTTAGAATCTGTTCAAATTTTCTGGATTATTTCTGGTGTGATATTTGCTGTGCTGATTTTTTTTTTTTTGGAATTTAGAATAATTTTTAAAGTTTGAGTGAAATTTGCTGGAAATTTTGGGACTGTCTGAAATTTTCTGTGAATTTTGGTATTAATAATTTGTTTACAATTTTCTGCATAGTTTGGGGATCGAAAAAATTTGAAAAAAATATATATATATGTCCCTTGTGATTGTCTTGAATTTACTATATATAGAGTTCTAATTTTAGGAGTTTTGTTTTCTGTTTTATTTTATTTTTTGCTTTTGTTTTGTTTTAGGTTTTGATTTAAGAAAATGGTGTACAAGCTTTGTATATGTACTCCTCTTTGGTTTCTTGTGCAAGGTCAGTTCTTGTTGCTTGAGTCTTCTGAGTATTTCTTTTCTTTTTGTAATATAGTTTTATTTTTGTTAGTTTTATTTTTTGTTTTTAACTTAATTATTTGAGTGTCTTTCTTTTTGGTTTTAGTCCTTAGTTTATAATTAGTGTCCAAGGCTCTTTGATTTGTTTTTCTTTTCATAATAAAAATCTAAAAATCTATTGAAAACAAACGTTTTGAAAATCCCAAAAAAATGGAAAATTCTTAAAATTGAAAAAGAGATTCAAGAATGCCAGTTTTTAATTTTTCACAATTTGAGCATGAACTTTTGTAGAGTTATCTTTCGAGATTTAATGATTATCATGCTTAGTTGCATCAAACTTTTGAAAAAAGGGAAGTTTGTGAGGTCATCACTGTCGGTTTAAATATTGAATCTAGAGGTTATGTAGAGTCTATGTGTACTAGAGGCTTACTGGGATTATTAACTAAAACTCAAGATGAGGTTTGAAATTTTTTTGAAAAATTAGCTTGGGACACCTATGCATTTGAACAAGCTACAGAGACCGTAGGATATCCAACTTATGGTGAGTCTGCTTTTTATGCTAATCCTTATCACTGGGATCGCTTTATGAACTCACATAACCCATCTCGCTCTTATGTGCCTCATATGTTGTGTGGTTACTATGAGTCTTCTGATCATGATGTTAATACTTGTCCATATCATGTTTATGTGGATGCTACATGTGTAAGTATTGAAAAGAGGATAAATGAAGTGACTAATCAAATAGTAGAAAGTATGAAACAGAGAATTGTTGAATATTCTCAATATTTCAGTCATAGTAGGGAGGATACTAATTTGCATGAGTCTGACTCTAGTCTAGGATCTCCTAAACCTAAAATTAGTCTTTATGATGATTTTGAGCCCTCTTATCTTGCTAGGCCTAACTTCACTGATGTCATGCTTTTGCCTAGCCTAGAACAAGAGAGTGACCCCCCTTCGTCTGTATTCCCTGACCTTACACCTGAATTTAGCTCATCTGGGGACGCTCTTGAGGATTTTCTAGTTTCTGCCATCCCACCCACCACTTTTAATGACTCTACTGAGTTTAAGGAGGGTAAAGCCCTTGAGAGCACTAGTAAGTTAGGTGTGAGCATCACAACAGAAAATTGAGCATCATAATTCAGATGAATCAAAAGCCATTTGTTTCCAGGAGTCACATGACGGTAAAGTTAAGCCTACTAATTTAGAATTAGATGATGCTATTCTTTTTGTGGAATATGAATATTTTTCATGTGGGTTAGATATCAACGAAAGTCTTCATGAGCGTTTTTATGTTGAATATGAATCCTTTTCTTTTGATCGTTACTGATCTCCTCTTTGAACCTCACAAGTCTGAATTTATAGAGTCTGATACTTTTGTACCTATGACTTTTCCTTTGGACCAGACTCTTACAATATTGAAATTGAAGGACCTGTGAATTTTGCACCCATTGTTTTGCCTAGACCATTCGTTCGTGATGATATAGTTTCTAGGCCAATGACCCACTTATTGGCTAACTTAAAATACATCTATGTGTTTGATGTTTGGGCCTAGAAATTTGATAAGTTTAAGCGAGTCCTTACCTATGCTGGAATGACATGGTGGATGTACTCTTTCTGGCCCCAACTCTATACTTTTTTACTATTTCTATGGTGTTGAGAGTTGGTCTTCTGTGTTTGATAAGCTACTTCGTGCTCTAATGGGATTTGATTTGAGTAGCAATGTTCAGTTTAATATGGAGTGGCTGATGCTCCGTGGACCTCTATCTAAACGAATTTCAAGAGGGCATAGCTTAGGTGTACATCTGCATTTGACCTGATATAATTGTTCCTCTTTATCTTCTCTTTTTAATTT
Organism: Carnegiea gigantea; assembly: GCA_029747015.1. Lineage (NCBI taxonomy): Eukaryota > Viridiplantae > Streptophyta > Magnoliopsida > Caryophyllales > Cactaceae > Carnegiea > Carnegiea gigantea. The sequence goes on along the minus strand of JAKOGI010001450.1, from coordinate 143,082 downwards.
TGTTTTCTTTTGTTTATATATTTGTTGCTTTATTTTATTTTTGTTTTCTTTTTGAGTTTTAGAGTCTTGTCTTGTTCTTTCTTTTAAGTCTTCTTTTCTTTTTGTATATTTATTTTATTTCATTTTGTTGTTTCCTTTCACTCCCAATGAGGGCATTGTGTGATTTAGGTGGGGGGGTGGGGAAACTACGTTTCAAAAAAAATTGAAAAAATTCATATTGAAAAACAAAATGAAAGAAATTGAAAATTTTGAAAAATCCAAAAAGATTTTTGTTTTGTTTTGGGGAATATATATGCTATTTCTGGTTGACTATGTTCTGTTGTACCTTTAGTGTTAGGTGGTATATAGATGTAGTGTGTATTGATAGAATTTAGTCCCAAAGTATGATATTTGTAGACGATCCAAACCCTGGATATTATTTCAAAGCAAGCTTGACTTTGGTAGATAACCCGTGAGATTTTAAGCCTTATAGACTAATTCATCATTTTAGTCTCATATTTTTCTCTCATGTGTGTCTTTTCCATGATTACATATCTAGAACTTGCTTTGATTCTCCTTGAAATCACATTTCGCATATGCGTTATGATAACATGATGATAGAGGCATTTTGTTTTGTTTTGCGAGCCACAGAGCGAAAGTGTCACCCATATTTGAATGTTTTACCCCTTTACTAGCCCTTTGAGCCTTGTTCTTTTTGTTGTGAGCCCTTCATTTTAGCCCTTGGCTTAAACACATTTTCCTATACCTAAGCCAACGCTAGTGGGGCAACACTTCATTAGTTGGTGGTTAACTTTTGGGTATTTTATGACTTTGATGGTTGATTTTGGTATATGAGGGGATGCATCATGGTGATCATTTGGAATTGAGTTGTATTGCTCTTGTATATGGCATTCATTCATTTTCTTTCACGAAAAAAGCAAACAATAAGGAAAAAAAAAGCAAACAAAATGAAAAAAAGGGAAAAAGTTTCCAAGAAAAAAATTGAAAAAAAAGCGGAAAAAATCTCAAAAATTTCAAAAAGAAGAGTTGGGAATAAGAGTGGTTGGCATGGATGTATCCTTCGATACTCATTTCCAATGGTCAATTTAATTAGGGTGTGTTCTTATTTTCTTTTGGGAGAATATGTGATATAGTTGTTGCAAGTATTGTTGCTCATTAGCTATGACTTTTAGCTTTCATTTCCCTAAATCACTTGTCACTCTCTTACCTTTACCCTTAGCTCCATTACAACCCTCAAAATTCCTCTTGATTATTATTTTGCATTTGCATTTTAGTGGTGAATAATCGAGAATCTTACCAAGCTTATGGTAGTTTATATTATTGGAAGAGAGTTGATTAAGCCTTGTCATATTTTAAAACACATGAGTGGAAGTGTTCCACATTTCTCTAAAGTGAGGTTCTACAAGTCACGCTTGTACATAATTTTCAAGTGGGGTGAAAGATTGTGTATCGATGTCATCAGTGGGGATTAAGAGCTTCCTGATGTGTGCATTGTGTTCATATGCAATTTAATGTTTTGGTTACTTGAGTGATGTACTTGGTTAGAATGTGTATATATTTTTCTCCAGTGCTATATATAAAAATTTTTATTTAAAAAAACAAAAAGATTTTCGATTGTCTGTTTTTTATTTTTTGTTTTCTTTTATAAATGTTTTGGATATATCTTCTATAAATTCTCACGAGACCTTTCTCGTTCACTAGGGGTAACTTAGGGGTTTAAAGGGCTTGTTACACATGTTAAATGCAACCATGATTCCTATGAAAGTGAGTTAGAATTTTATTTTCTTTTCTAAGATTTTTAGTTTTATTTACTTGAGGACAAACAAAACTTAGGTGTGGGGGTATTTGTTTAACAGTAAATTATAATATTTTATACCCTTTTACTATCTAATATTTGCTCACAATAAATAAATTAATTAAGATTTTAATAAAGTATATTTTGTAGGAATTTGGAAATTTAAAGAAAGCAGCGAAATTACTTGCCAAAGGAAGAAAAGATTGATTGGATCAGGAAATAGGAAGCAAGAAGGAACCGAGCCCAACCCACAACGTGTAACCCATATCCAAAGGGTCTGTCGTGTGCTTTTTTTTTTTCCTTTCTCTCTCTCGGACCAGGCCAGGTAGAGCCCAGTCTTCAACGACCCAGCAGCCGACTCTTTCCATCTCCCTAGCTAGGTCTGCCTTCCTTCACACCTAGGCCCAAACCGTGGCCCATTTTTCTTCCTCAATACCTGTCTCACTGATTTTCGCATGTGGAAGGCACGTGAGTTGAAGCTCCCCCACCCCTTTACTTCTTCTTCTTCTTCTTCTTCTTCGTCTATACCAACCCAAAACCCGAAAGAAAATAGGGCCTCTCAATCTTCCTCCATCATCACAACCATAGTCATGGCGTCTTTCTCTCTCCTCTTTCATCATTAATCACATTAATCCCATATTCTGTTATCTTTCATCATCATCATTAATTTAGCAGTTTCAAACAGTAAAGAGGGAGGGGCAATGAAAAGACTGGAGAACGGGACTTCGAGGGCTGCAAATGTGGTCGAAGACAGGGAGATAGCTTAGTTCATTTTTCAATTCTTTTTTTAATTTTCATTTTTACAGTTTCGGATTCATCCATAGCCATTGAACGTTTATGTAATTGGCTTCGCTTTGTTTGAACCAAAAGAGTATTCTAATTTTAGAGGTGAAATTGTGAGCTGGTTGGTTCAAATTTGTGTTTGGAGCAAAAAGAAACCACGGCTAGACTCTAGAAATTGAAAGTTTTCTGGGCTCAAGTTCTTGTCTGATTGTTTTGTTTTGCTCGTGATTCGCTTTGCCTGCTTTGGTTCACTTTGCACCCCAGATTGGCTTTGTTCTACTAGGAAGTGTTTGTTGTTAAATCTTTCTGATTTGAGTGCTTTTCTTACTTGTTGGTATCTGAATGTTAACTTTTGTATTCTTATCATGTGTTAATCTAGATTACTGGATTAAATTAGTTTAAGGGGTTGTGTACCAAGTTTAACTTAGCTGAGTAATGACTCAATTTCATAACGATCTTTGAGGACGACACTTATAATTCCTGCAACGATAACCGCTGATTTGAGGAAATCACAACACCAATCAAACACTACCTTAATCCTCTTGAAAATTCTAGTAGACAAGAAAAAATTAGAGCTTCGCAATGGCATGTGGTGAGTTACGGCTTGACAAAAATAAAAACAAGGTAAGTTCACTTGTTTTGTCATTGCCAAGATTTCAAGATCCTAAAATACAGTCCAAGGCCTTGACAATTAGGCAGAACCTAGGATGTTACTGCCTGTGAATAGTTAAAATGCGAGGGCTTGAATTTTTATGTCAAACATCTTGAATAGCGGTAATGTTGAATTCCAAGAGTACACAACCACAAGAGGGGGGTGAATTGTGGTGATCGATTTTCGCCTAATAACTGACAAACAACCGTAGCACTTGATTGCAGAGATTGTTTGTAAATCACAAACAACCTTACGCCTTGTTTGTAGCGGTTGTTCTCAATTGATTCAGTAGCGAAATTAAAAGTAATAAATGCGGAAATAAAGCACACATAATTTTTACGTAGAAAACACCTCTAGCCCAACTGAGGTGTGAAAAACTACGACCTACCTCGTGTAGGATTTAACCACTTCACTAACGGGCTGAAAACGTTACAAAAGCAACACTCCTTGTTACAACTTGTAACCCACGTAACCTTCTTCCCTAAGACAGGTTACACCACGTCCAATCTCACCAGATAGGACACGTCCAAAGTCCACACGATTGAGGACACACTCATTCACTTTCTGTTCTGAGAACAGGGGTACAAAACACCTTACTGGGGTGCTTCTGACTTAAGCAGATGTAAGGTATAATAAAGTTCTATTATGCTAAGAAATTGAAAGCTCAGTTAAGCACAATCTTCTCACGGTTTTTCTCTTTGAAATTCAGCTCTAAAAATCTCTTACTTCTTTGTAAAAACCGGATTGTCAAATGGGAGAGAGAATTTCAATATTTAAACGCACAACCCAACGGCTATTCTTTTCAAAAGATAGGGAAAATACTCTATTTTTAGTCGCTTAGAAGATTCACCAAAGATTTCCAACGGCTAAGAGAGGAGAGAAGATTTTCTTAAAATATCTTAGCCGAGTAATCTAGCTTGAAAAGGATAAAATCTTGATTTATCCCAAATTCAATCAAGACCTAAAAATAAGGGATAAGAATCTTTCAAGAGAAATCTTTAGCAAAAACGGTTTTGCAATTTTTTTTTTTCAAATTCAAAACAAATCTTTTTAGATCTGGCAGCCAACCGAAGCAAATTTCCAGATAAGACTGATGTAGCTGCTATAGTTTTTGAGAACACCCTAGGCACCCTGTTTGCAGGGTTGTTTGGAAATGGTGTCCCAAAGCAACTTTTCGAAAACCGTTTTCAAGAAGTGCTAAAAATGATACTTTCAAGATTGGCATATTAACAAGAGTCTAAAAGATAAAAACTAAATTAACCAAGACTCCTTGTAAGAATTAGTTGTCTTGTCAAGAGTGAATATGCTGCTCCAAAACACCTTGGTCACCTTGATTCTTTGGGTGATCTTGTGTAGCTGAATGTTCCTCAAGACTTAAACCATATGTGTTGTTTGCTGATCTTGTGTCACTGAAGCTCGGAACCTGTTCCTAAGACTTGTTCTCAACATTTAGCCACCAGGTTAATAAAATATCACAAACAGCGGTGTAGGAACAACGGTGTATTAGGCCCTGTTTGGAGAGCTTGTTTGGAACAACATTACTTAGACAAATATGTTACTCTTGGATTTGTTATCATCAAAACTAAATATAATCAACAAATTCCCCCTTTTTGATGATGACAAACCAAGTGACCATATTGACAAAATTAAAAAGCTTAACAACGTTTAATGCTGATAGGGATCCTCTAGGTGCTAGGTCATAGAGCACGTCATATGGTTTTATTCATATGGTCTTATTCCCCCTTTTGGCATCATTAAAAAGCATAAACAACAGTATGAATGCAAGAAAAGAAATATAGAGCATAAGGTGCAAGAAGCATCATTAAGGAGATATTGCATTAAAAACAGTACAATGCCAAAAACGAAGATGGGAGGAGGAGACAAGAGAACAGCCTAGAGAATCAGGTTGCAGGGGGTGGTCTCGTTTGCAGAGGAGGAATGCTGGGGGCAAGAGTGGAGAGAAGGGCAAGCAATTCCTCATGGCGTTTAGCGGAGAGGGCTTGCTTCTCAGCAAGAGCAGCCTTGACAGCTGAGAGCTCATCCTTGAGGCGAGCATTGTCCTCAAAAACAGTCTCAAGTTTGATGGAAGGTTGCCCAGAAACAGGTGGTCGAGGTGGTCGACGACCCTGTTTGGAGACTGACCCTTCGCCAACCTCATAGCCACACCCGAGCAGAGTGTCAATCCCAATCTCATCAACGACTTGGGCCTCCACTCGCCGTGTGAGCACTATCCCAAGGTGCTCAAATACCCTTGTCAGCAGAAACCCATATCCAAGATCATGGCCCCGGGTGGTGTTCGCAATTCGCCCTATGTGGCGAATCATGATTGCAGGGAGGTTGATTGGTTCCTCCCGATCCAGTAAGTCCAGCAGGCATTGATCGAGGGCATCAGCTGAGTTTCGCCCTTGACCTCACGGAATTATGTTCTTGATAGTGAACATAAACAATAGTTGGTACAGGGAGGTCATTTCACCCTTCTTAACAGAGAGGGGTGTTCTCAGGCCCTGTTTTTGACTGAGACGTTGGGACACCTCTAGGAGCCTGGCTGTTTCTAGGGCTGTTTTGTCTTCCCTCACATACACGTCAAAGCCTTGGGAGGGTACTCCCAAAATTTTCCCAAGTGTGGGCGCATCAACCTTAATGCGTTGCCCATTCACAAAACTAGTCAGCACCCCTTCGGTGACACTGCAGTTGGCGTAAAACTCAACCAACTCAGGCACAGAACACCCCAGCTGGGTGTTTACAAACAAGTCGAGCCAGCTTTGAGCGCGTAACTTGGTCAGGAACACCCCCAGACCCTGTTCCTCGAAAAAGCTTACATTCACTACCTTCCCCCTGACGACATTGCGCTTAAGCAACTGCGCATGTTTGTCAGACATAGGAGAGGGAGTGAACTGCTTTGGGCGTTTGGGGGCAGGAACAGAGGTGGTAGCTTCTGGTAGGGGGGCTGTTCTGGGCTTTCGCTTGAGGGGTGCTTTTGCAGGAGAGGGCTTCACAGCAGGTTTAGTGGTTTATTTTGGAGGGGCTTATTCTTCAGAGGACTCGGAGAACACCGGTGTCCCCTGTTTGAAGGTGGTGTTCTCAGAGTCAGAACTCGAGAACCCTTCGGTAGAAGAGGAGGAAATCTCCTCGATGACAGGAGCAGAGGGTTTGGAGATACGGTGAGAGGATTGAAAAGCTATTCTCGTAGATTTGCGAGAAGGCTTGGAGGATTGTGGAGAAGAGGGAGTTTGAGAGGGCTGAGACCTTGGTTGTGGCCTTGTTCTTGGCGTTCTGCTACGCCTGGCCACTATTTTCACCCTTTTCCTTTTCTCTCCAGTTTGAGCGACTGGAGTGGGGGTTTCAGCCTCAGGGAGAGAATCCTTCTCTAAACTCTCATCTGATGCCTCATTCGACTTTCCTTGGAAGTCGACATTCAGATCCTCCACATACACACCTTCGACAGAGGCAGCCCCTGTTTCTGTCGCTGTGTCAGGAAACAACTCAGAAGAATAGGGCTCAAAATTAAACCCTTCAGGGGTTTCCAAGAGTTGGTCTTGAGACCCCGATAGTGTACCCTCTGACTCGACTTTAATGGGACAAGCAATTGTCCCTACAAGGAACACCAATTCCCTTCTGCACTCGAAGGGAATATCATCCATCCCCATTCCCACTGATTGTAGGGACAAGCTTTTTAGGAATTTAAAAGGCTTGTACAGGATTGGGCGAGGGGGAGCAGGGATTGAGGATGCAAGAACGAGGGCTTTTGATTGAGAGGAGTTATTGGGAGCCATTGTTGCTAGAAGAGAGAGATTAGGGTTTAAGGTTTTTGCAGGGTTTTCAGGTTTTGCTTGTGTGCGAGATGAACGGCAGAACTGAGAACAGGGCATATAAAGAGAGAGAGAGAGAGAGCACCCAAAATCTTTAGAAGATTTCTCGGTTTGCAACGGGTGTGAGCATTAAAAGCTTGTGCCTTGGGAAGGAAAGAAAACACATCGAGCAACCAAGGGGCGTACCTGTTCTCTTCGTTATGCCTGTTCTTTGCCGTCTGATCTTGATTGGACTTAATGGTATTAAGGCGGCTCCAGTACATCCCCTTATGCTGCACTAAGTGGATAAGTAGAGACAAAATGCACGCAATTCGAGTGTATGCAATCACATCCGTTGTTAATAAGATTTGCAAACAGGGGGAGAGAACAGGGTGTAAAGGTTGATCTTACCAAACCCAGTTCATGTTCTGGAAACAGGTATCTCAGGGTGTTCTCACCAACCCTAGTTCCAGTCTATTTCTCTCAAATTGATCTCTAGCTAGTGCCTTAGTGAATATATCAGCAATTTGATTTTCCGTTGTGCAAAAATTCATAGAGATTAAACCCTTTTCAACATTATCTCTCAAGAAATGATGTCGAATGTCAATATGCTTTGTTCTTTTATGTTGACATGGATTTTTGGCAATGTTAATTGCACTTGTGTTATCACAAAAAATAGGAATGCATCCAGTGTCAATACAAAAGTCCTTAAGCTGTTGCCTTATCCACAACAGTTGAGCACAACATGAAGCTGCTGCAACATATTCAGCTTCTGCTGTGGACATGGCAACAGAATGTTGCTTCTTGGTAGCCCAAGATACCAAACAAGGTCCAAGAAAGTGAGCCATACCTGAGGTACTCTTTCTATCAACTAGGAATCCAGCATAGTCAGCATCAGCATATCCAACAAGATCAAAATTGCAACCTCTAGGATACCATAAGGCTAAATTGGTTGTATGTTTCAAATATCTTAGTATCCGTTTCACAGCCTTAAGATGAGTTTCCTTAGGATTAGACTGAAAACGGGCACATAAACCAACACTAAAAACAATATCTGGTCTACTAGCGATTAGGTATAGGAGTGACCCAATCATGCCCCTATAGAGTTTCTCCTCAACTGAGGGACTCCCATCATCCATAACCAACCTGGTTGAAGGAGAAATAGGAGTGTCTACGGGTTTGGCCAACTCCATCCCAAAACGCTTAAGTAGCTCCTTGATATACTTTTGTTGATGGATCATGGTGCCGTTTGGAGTTTGCTTGATTTGTAAGCCTAAGAAAAAGTTAAGCTCACCCATCATGCTCATCTCAAACTCACTCCTCATCATATTTGAAAATTCATTGCATAAATCATGATGAGTTGCACCAAATATAATGTCATCAACATATATTTGGACAATCAATAAATGTTTCCCCTTAGATTTTAGAAACAAGGTATTGTCTACCTTGCCTCTTCTAAAATCATTTTCAATTAAAAAACTTGACAACCGTTCGTACCAAGCTCTAGGAGCTTGTTTTAGGCCATAAAGAGCTTTGTCAAGTTTGAAAACATGGTTAGGAAATTCACTGTTTTCAAAACCAGGGGGTTGTTTGACATACACCTCTTCTTTAAGGTATCCGTTGAGGAATGCACTTTTCACGTCCATTTGATATAGCTTGATTTCCATATGAGCTGCAAAGGCTATTAAGATTCGAATAGCCTCAATTCTAGCAACTGGTGCAAAGGTTTCTTCATAATCGATCCCTTCTTCTTGGTTATACCCTTGAACAACCAGCCGTGCCTTGTTCCTAGTGACTGTTCCTGACTCATCCAGTTTGTTTCGGAACACCCACTTGGTTCCAATGATTGTTCTCTCTGCAGGTTTAGGTACAAGGTGCCATACTTTGTTTCTTTCAAATTGATGGAGCTCTTCTTGCATTGCCGTGACCCAATCTGAATCTGCAAGAGCTTCATTCACACTCTTTGGCTCAATATTAGAGAGAAAAGCATAGAAAGCACAGAAATTCTTAAGCTTAGACCTAGTTTGCACTCCACTGTTAATATCAGACAGAATTTGATCAAGGGGGTGCGAACTATGGTACTTCCATGGTCGTGGAGTAAGAGGATCCACAGACCCATGCTCTACTCTAGTCGTAATATCAAGCTTACGATTATCTCCTGAGCCTGTTTCTGCACCTGTTTGTAAGCCTGTTCCTGAAGAACATGGTCCCGAACAGGGTTCAACGGTGTTTGCCCCTGTTTGGTGTTCACCTTACCTGCTGTTCTGAGGAACACCTTCAGGAGTTGTTTTCTCCATGGTGTTCTTACCTCGTTTATCTTAGAGCAACACTTCTTTTCGAACAAGACCTAATTCAAGTTCATCTTCCTGTGCATCATTCTCACTCAACAAGTTAGATTCATTAAAAAGCACATGCACACTTTCCTCAACACACAAGGTCCTTTTGTTAAAGACTTTGTATGCCTTGCTGTGAGAAGAATAGCCAAGAAATATTGCCTCATCACTCCTAGGGTCAAACTTTCCTAAGGCATCCTTCCCATTATTATGCACAAAACACCTACAACCAAATGTTCTTAGGTGCGTAATATTGGGTTTTCTGCCCTTGAAAAGTTCATAAGGAGTTTTGTTCAAAATGGGTCTGATCATGCATCTATTTATAATGTAACATGAGGTGTTCAATGCTTCTGCCCAGAAATACCTAGGAAGACCACTAGCAATAAGCATTGTTCTGGTCATGTCTTCCAGGGTGCGATTTTTGCGCTCAACCACCCCATTTTGTTGGGGTGTTCTTGGAGCTGAGAAGTTATGATCAACACCATGTTCATTACAATAGTTGATAAAACTTGCATTTTCAAACTCAGTTCCATGATCAGATCTCAAGCTAATTAAGGAGTGTCCTACTCTCTTTTCAACCTTTTGAGAAAGGCAATAAAATTCTCAAAGGTTTCATCTTTGGATGCCAAAAACAAGGTCCAAGTAAATCGAGAGTAATCATCCACTACAACAAGCACATACTTTTTCCCACCTCTACTAGTTATCCTCATGGGACCACACAAATCAATGTGTAATAATTCTAGAGGTCGGGTAGTGCTTACACATTTTTTCGATTTAAAAGAAGATCTGACTTGTTTGCCTTTTGCACAAGCTTCACATACCTTGTCATCATTAAATTTGATGGAAGGTAGTCCAATAACCAGGTCTTTTGAAACAAGTTTGTTTAAAAGAGTAAGGCTTGCATGACCTAGTCTCTTGTGCCAGAGCATTATGTCATCATTCACAGCACTCAAACAAGTCAGGTTGTTTTGGGGAAGAGTGGAAATACATACTTTGTAAACATTTTTGTGTCGCTTCCCCCTTAATACGACATCTCCTGTGTTGACATTGACAACCAAGCAATGTGTTGTGAGAACACCACTAGGTTGTTCTTGTCACACAGTTGGGACACACTTAGTAAATTATGCTTTAAACCATCAACTAAGTGCACATTATCAATTGAGTGGGAGAGAGTTTTACCAATGCTACCTACACCGACAATTGTCCCAGACTTGCCGTTGCCAAAAGCCACGCTCCCACCGGTTGAAGCTGTAAGTGAGAGAAAGTTTGATTTTTCTCCAGTCATATGCCGCGAACACCCACTATCAACATACCACAGCTGCCTGTTTTCAAGGTTGTTTTCTGATCTGTTTGACAGGGTGTTTCTTACCCTGTTTGCTGGGTTGTTTGTGGGGTTGTTCTCTCTCACTTCAGCCTGCAAAACAAATCACAGGTTAGTTTTGGGAACCCAGATCCACTTGGGTCCCATTCTTTTAGACAAGTAAAGCTTATCTTTTCTAATCCAGATTTGTTTCACATACCTTTCATTTTTTTCAATGACATACCTTCTCAGAGGACATGAATATCGATAGTGACCAGTTTTACCACAATGAAAGCAAACAATGTTTTCAGGTAATCCCACATACTTTCTATGAATTGGGTAAACTGTTCGTTTAGGCTTATATCCAAGTCCCTTTTTGTTTCGACTGTGGTGAGTGTTTAACCAATCAAGGGCTTGTGAGGACTTGTTCCAGCGCTTGGTTGTGATAAGCTCGGTTTCCAGTTTTTCTATATTAGCATGCAAACCCTTGTTCTCCCTGAGCAAGGACTCAACCATTCCTTCCACCTCAAAGAGTTTTTCCTCCATTCGAGAATAATCTCCTTCTTTTATAAAGAGGTTTTCTTTGAGCGTATTAATATTTTCATGTAAGCCCAGTTTTTCATTTTTAAGGATCTCATTTTCTAGTTCTAGGTCTCGGACATCTCGTTTCAATTCAGCACAAGTATCCATCAAGATATACAAAAGTTCTTCGAGAGTTGCTTTATTGAGACCACGTACCTTGTTCTTGAGATCAGTAAGGCTATTTGTTGATTCATCATCTGAATCCGTGTCACTTTGTGCCATGAGAGCTACAGCACCTTCATCAGTTTCAGACTCACCTTCATCCTCAGAGGAATCTCCCCAGGCAGCAAGCATAGCCTTCGAGAATCGTCTCCCAGAACTGCTTGTAGCTTGTTTTCTACCTTGTTTCCTGGGGTGTTCTTGCTCTTGCTCTTCTCAAAGTAGTGGACAGTTCTTCACAATGTGATCTGATTTGCCACACTTGAAACACCCTGTGAACTGTTCTCGGGGGGTGTTTCTGGACTTACTGAAGTCTTTTCTTTTGCTGTTTTCTTTAACCTTTTTGAAGAATTTCTTGAACTTTCTTGTCATTAAGGCCATCTCTTCATCCTCAAGGTCAGAGTCATCATCCTCTTGTGCTTTCAAGGCAAGCCCACGATCCTTCTTCTGCTCCTCTTTTTGTTGTGAGTTCTTTCTGAGTTCATAGGTTTGAAGATTGCCAATCAACTCGTCGAGGGCGATCTTGTTCATGTCTTTAGCTTCTTGGATGGCTGTCACCTTCGCTTCCCAAGACCGAGGCAAAATCCTTAGAATCTTCCTCACCAGCTCTTCTGTGGTGAAGGATTTTCCCAGGGATTTTAGCTCGTTTGTTATGTGGGTGAAGCGTGTGTACATATCCATCACGTTCTCACGATCACCCATATCAAACAACTCATATTGCCTCATAAGTAGCTCAATACGTGATTGTTTGACTTGACTTGTTCCTTCATGAGCTACTTGGAGGGCATTCCATATCTCCTGAGCTGACTCACACTCCGAGATACGTGTATATTCATCTGGACCTAGGCCAAAATATAATAGCTTCTTGGCCTTGGCATTCTTTTCCATTTTCTTATAGTCTTCACCATCAAACTCTATGGGTTCCTTGGGAACCTTCTTACCATCTTCAAGCACCTTGGTGGGAACAAGGGGCCCGTTCTTGATGAGCATCCATAATTCATAATCTTCTGCCTGAATATAGTTCTCCATCCTATTCTTCCACCAACTATAATGTTGGCCGTTGAAATAGGGTGGACGAGTAATGGATTGCCCTTCAAGGATTCCTTGTGGTGTACTCATCTTCAGAATCTCTCAAGGTGTTAGCCCTTTTGAGAGAACCCGCTCTGATACCACTTGTTGAATTCCAAGAGTACACAACCACAAGAGGGGGGTGAATTGTGGTGGTCGATTTTCGCCTAATAACTGACAAACAACCGTAGCACTTGATTGCAGAGATTGTTTGTAAATCACAAACAATCTTACGCCTTGTTTGTAGCGGTTGTTCTCAATTGATTCAGTAGCGAAATTCAAAGTAATAAATGCAGAAATAAAGCACACACAATTTTTACGTGGAAAACACCTCTAGCCCAACTGAGGTGTGAAAAACCACGACCTACCTCGTGTAGGATTTAACCACTTCACTAACGGGCTGAAAACGTTACAAAAGCAACACTCCTTGTTACAACTTGTAACCCACGTAACCTTCTTCCCTAAGACAGGTTACACCACGTCCAATCTCACCAGATAGGACACGTCCAAAGTCCACACGACTGAGGACACACTCACTCACTTTCTGTTCTGAGAACAGGGGTACAAAATACCTTACTGGGGTGCTTCTGACTTAAGCAGATGTAAGGTACAATGAAGTCCTATTATGCCAAGAAATTGAAAGCTCAGTTAAGCACAATCTTCTCACGGTTTTTCTCTTTGAAATTCAGCTCTAAAAATCTCTTACTTCTTTGTAAAAACCGGATTGTCAAATGGGAGAGAGAATTTCAATATTTAAACGCACAACCCAACGGCTATTCTTTTCAAAAGATAGGGAAAATCCTCTATTTTTAGTCGCTTAGAAGATTCACCAAAGATTTCCAACGGCTAAGAGAGGAGAGAAGATTTTCTTAAAATATCTTGGCCGAGTAATCTAGCTTGAAAAGGATAAAATCTTGATTTATCCCAAATTCAATCAAGACCTAAAAATAAGGGATAAGAATCTTTCAAGAGAAATCTTTAGCAAAAACGGTTTTGCAATTTTTTTTTTCAAATTCAAAACAAATCTTTTTAGATCTGGCAGCCAATCGAAGCAAATTTTCAGATAAGACTGATGTAGCTGCTGTAGTTTTTGAGAACACCCTAGGCACCCTGTTTGCAGGGTTGTTTGGAAATGGTGTCCCAAAGCAACTTTTCGAAAACCGTTTTCAAGAAGTGCTAAAAATGATACTTTCAAGATTGGCATATTAACAAGAGTCTAAAAGATAAAGACTAAATTAACCAAGACTCCTTGTAAGAATTAGTTGTCTTGTCAAGAGTGAATATACTGCTCCAAAACACCTTGGTCACCTTGATTCCTTGGGTGATCTTGTGTAGCTGAATGTTCCTCAAGACTTAAACCATATGTGTTGTTTGCTGATCTTGTGTCACTGAAGCTCGGAACCTGTTCCTAAGACTTGTTCTCAACATTTAGCCACCAGGTTAATAAAATATCACAAACAGCGGTGAAGGAACAACGGTGTATTAGGCCCTGTTTGGAGAGCTTGTTTGGAACAACATTACTTAGAGAAATATGTTACTATTGGATTTGTTATCATCAAAACTAAATATAATCAACAGGTAATATTTAGATTCTTGCTAAATATAAGGCCATGTCACTTTGCATGATCTATTTCCTATTTGTGGCATTTTGATTTCAAAAATTTGAAGTTTAATTTACTTAACTCTCTTTGGAATGTGAGTATGATTAATATTCCATTATATTATATGCTATCATAACATGTGATTATTTTTATGCATAGATGATATGTTATATGCGATTTTTTTTTTCTTGGATCCATAATTGTTACGATCTCTAATATTCACATACCTGATATTGCTTCTTTTATAAAAGAAGAATTATATTAGTTGATTATTCTACTATAACCTTGATTTATTCTTGAAGGGAGAGAATTGTTGTATTAATATGTTGATCCCTTGTGATGCTCATGAGAATATCAAGTCAATGCATGTATGTTAGGGTATATTATTTGATCAAAATGTTAGTGTTGAATCCCTTATATTTTTATGAGTGCTATAGATTGAGGGGGAGCATGTTTATATGTCATTGATTTGTTAAGCAAGAGTTTTGATTTTTTTCCCCTCCTTTTTATGCTACCGTTTTGATGAAATACAAAAAGGGGGAGAAGTATTTGGAAAGCTTTCATGATGTGTCATTGTAAATTATATTGATATGTTATTTTTATTGGGTTTTGTCGTTCACCAAAAAAGGCGAGATTGTTGGCATCTTAAGCTTACAATATGTTTTATTAATGTGTTTTGATGAAAGCCAAAAAGAAGTTGGTCTATTAGTATATTTATTATGTTATATTTGGACCTATCTTAGTATTTCTATTATTTAAATGTGTTATGATTATAAGTAAATATTGATATGATTGATTTTATTTTTGAGATAACTTAGAATTCAAATTCGAATATGTGATCTTTATATTCAAATTTGAATACTAAATCTTGAGATAATATGATGGTTCTCTATATGTCAATATCATTGAAAATGTTAAGATTTGCAGGATTATAATAATATCTTTTGAGTTTATATTTTGAAAGTTTGTTGCTGCTAAAAATTAGCCCTTAGAGAATCTGTTTAGCAAGATCATCAGCCAAAATAAGGAAAGTAGCCGTTGAAAATCAAAGTGACAAACATCGAGTGAAAACTGCAGCATTCAAGGGCTTGAAAGGCAAAATTCAAGGCCTTGAGATGACATTGAAGATCAACCTTCTTTTTTTTTTTTTTTTTTTGATGCAATAGTCCCCTTCCTGATAATCCTTCAACCTCTCCAACATCATTGCCTATAAATAGGGAGGCATTTGCAGATGAAGATGCTAGAAGAAAGATATCTACACTTGCAAATCAAGAAGAAGAAGTTGAGAGAACTTGATACATCGAGCTTATATTGGCATGTCTATTGTGTTATTTACTCCTTGTTATAAAGTGTATCTGATTATTCTTCTTTGTATTGGATTGGGTTGATTAGTCAGAGGGCCGACTGGCCAAATACGGTTGAGGAGCAGTACATACGTTGGGACACCTATAGTCGTAGGATCAACTAGTAGGTCGTACGATTAGTGAATCATGTATAATCGACCGACCTAATAAGAGAAAAAAGTTCAAAATCCCATTGGTGAGAGGCGGGCGTGGTAGAGGACTAGGCTGGCCGAACCCTTATAAATAGCGTGTTTGTCCACATTTACTTTCTGCAATTCTTTTTCAATTATTTTGTGACTTTGATCATCACCATTCACCAAACCGAGCTAACAAATGCATTTCAATTTTTCACCTTGTGGTAATGGGATCGCTAATGGCTAGAGATGAAAGATACATATGAGAAAACGTAAGCAACGAGCCTCTGTTTGAGCCGACAACTTCACAGTTGGTGTGAAAATGGAGCTTAGTCCTTCAAATCAGATTCTTTGCATACCGTCTGTTGTTTAAGATTCCAATTCAAAGTCTAATCTTGGCAAGCTACTACCAAACTAAATTCTCATCTGCTTTAAGGTCCTGCATTGACTCTCCACTCGGAGATAACCTTTTGACATAATCAGTCCAAGAGGAAGTCTTTCTTTGTGTTGGATGGATCTACCGTATGATATTTTAATGTAGGCTGGTGAAATGCTAGCTTCAATACGTCTAAATTATGTTTCCATAGTTAGCGTTCCTTATTTCTTCATGGTCATAGCAATCATTTTAACTAGTGGAAAGAATAAAACAAAGGCGAACACTTGGGCCATTGAAGAGAATTCAACCACATCGGAATAGATGGTACAGAACTCCTCCACTTTTTCACACTTTTGGGGAACTTGCACCTACTAAGGAGACGAAAAGCTAAAGCCCACCTGGTTCGGACCTTTCATTAATTCCCCACATACTAGCGCACATTGCGACAGTCAAAAACTTGATTGTTGTGGTGGTTAAAAGACAAGTTGCAATACTATAAGTCCAAAAGAAAGGAGCTTACCGATTCATTATTCAGAATAAAAAAGCTCCAAGAATCCCTCAAAATCAATCCAATAAGAACTTGTTTGAATTATAGTGTCGTTCGAAAGAACCTTTTTTCTTCGAGATAAGTTAAAAAATTCAATTTTTGCACAGAATTTGTATGAATGGACGAGGTTTTTTTTTTTTTGGGGGTCAACCTGTAATAGAAAGAGGTGACTGATTTAGAAGCTCCAACTTTGATCAAGCAATGCTTGATCGTATGTTTCCTTCAGCAACCACCTTAACTTGATATAGTCTTATTTAAGACTACACCTGGACTAATATTATTACAAATAGAAGCAATGAGTAGGCTTTGACTAGCTAAAAGAACACACTTGTACTTTGCTTTCAGTAGGCTTACAACCACTTGATGGATGCAAGGAAGATCTATGATGCTTGTGGACTGCTATGGAGTGATGTAGGAGTCAGTCTACTTAAGTACTTTCCTAGAGAAATGTAGGATAGAAGAGTTAATTTGCTTTATTCCTTCAACAAA
This sequence comes from Carnegiea gigantea, assembly GCA_029747015.1. NCBI lineage: Eukaryota > Viridiplantae > Streptophyta > Magnoliopsida > Caryophyllales > Cactaceae > Carnegiea > Carnegiea gigantea. The sequence continues at coordinate 126,132 of JAKOGI010001450.1, read as the reverse complement.
TAACAAAGACACCAGAGATTGTGTAGGATGCAGGTTAGCCCTATTCTCCATGCGTGTCATTTAATTTAAACAATGATTCACAGACGGGAACTAGAGGAGGATCCATTCACTATAAAAATGCTTGAATCTCCAATAGCAATCTAGGCTAGATCCCTTTGTTCTTTCCTCACGCTGTGAGCATGCATCACACTGCTAATTGATTCCCCAAACTTATCCACTACGCATGCACCCTCACTCTGAGTACAAATGCTCTTCCCTAGTCTATCAACTTTCAAGATAAAAGTTGCTTTTACCCTTTTCTTGATCAGATCATCTGCCTCCATCACTTCAACAAAAGTGACTGTAGGCTCTCGCTTGTCACAATTGATTAAAAATTCTTTCTCGGAAGGATGACCTATAATTACATTAGTATCCAAATCCTCATACACACCATGATCATAACAGCAACAGTTGGAAGAGCTAGCCCCTAGGGACTGAGCACCAATAAGGGGGTCAAACACATCTATTTGGTTAGTTTAGTTTCTTCACATGGAACTACAATTTTGGTTTTCATGCACTTCTTTTCAATCACTCTTTATTCTTGGAGAATTTAATTTCTTCAGTATGCGGTTCAAGTTTCAAAGTAACCAATAAGTGACTACATGTTTCATCTGCCTTCCCATGTTTACTGATGCAAAAAGCATGCTTTAAAATTGAAAATTTCGAATTTCAAAGCCAAATCATGGTGATTCAAAGCCCTCTCATAAACATTGAGTTTTAAGCAACATACAGCCAAATTCAAATTAATTAAAATCTAAGATCATGCATGAAATCTGCTTCTTCCTCATTAGTAGGAATACTAGCACCTAAGTATTGGAAAGACTTCTCGTATTTCGCAATAGCCAGCATGAAGCTTTTATTCTGAAAACATCAATTATCCTCCTGCCTGAGGCATTTGGAAGTGGCTATTACTTCACTTAGATGGCCCATCTTCGTTAGATGATCCAACACTTCTAGATCAAGTTCTTCCTCTAGTTGGGAATCAATGAGCTCTGTAAATGCCGGTGCTAGCCCAGACTCCCTAATAGGTGACAACCAATGCAAAATGCAAGAAGAACTCCGGACTGTTGACTTTTGGGTACCCCAGATTTGGTGCATTAATTTTTATGGCTATGACATTTTTAAGTTTATTTTTAAGTACCCTCGCTTATGAATTTGTTACAATTTAGTCCTAAAATTACGAAAATACCCTCACTATTGCCCCCTTTTTCCCCCCTTAAAAAACCCCAAGCCCTTTCTTTTAAGTACACCACAACAACATTGATAGACCATCAACTGTGGAAAGATAGTTCTCGGCGTTTTTGCTTTAAAAGTTAAAAAAACAAAAAGGACAATATTAACGGTATTTTTGTAATTTCAAAACTGAATTATAAGAAATTCTTAAGCGAGGGTATTTAAAAATAAACTCAAAATATCATGGTCATCAAAATTAATACATCAAATCTCGGGGTACCTAAAAGTCAACAGTTCAAAGAACTCCACATGACAGGAAAAGCCTGCGGAAGGACAACCACAAGGCTAAACAGTGCTTCTAGAAGAACACAAGTCCAAATTAGAGAATAGATCGACAAGCCTTGTGCAATAGAGCTAAAGTAGCTACAACTTGAACCATACCAAGATATACCCACAACACATAGCACAAACAAGCTACAAAAGAAAAATGAACTCACAAATGAAGCTCCAATTCCTCTACAGGACCTTAGTTGAACGAGGATTGGAGCAAACACCTCACAGAAACAATGACAACAAAGAGCTCGATAAGAATCAGGAACAAAAGGCACAGCGCACATTGAAGATAGGAGCAATTTAAAGAACCAAGCAACAGATGCAATTGCCAAGACAAGGAATGAATTACCTAATTGAAGAACCGATTGCCAAAAAGCTCCAACCAAATCAATAACCCCTAAGCTACAAACCTGGGATTGGCTGAGTAACCCTAAACACACTAAACACACTACTCTTCTTCATTGGATCGACTCCTTCAACCTTGGTGATTAACCTTTGCAGCAACCCTAAAGCTATAATCTAGGATAGCACTAACTAGGGAAGAAAATTAGAAGATTCAAACTGGGAAAAAGGAAGGAAGAAGGAAAAAAGGGGGGAGTGGCAGCATCCAGTCAGACATGGTGGGATTTCAATCAGAATCCAACCATCTTTGATCGAAAACTTAAAGGGGAGGTGGGTGGAGAAGAGTCAGCCACATCGTAGGGGAAAGGAAGAAGCTTTAAGAGTTTTAGAAAGAACTTATGTTGTTCATAAGGATTGAAACTTCAACTCAATAAAAGGGTCAAAAATCGAGGTTTATTATTATTGATTCTTACATTATATAGACGAATGTTGGTACTACCTAAATTTGGCACGCCCCCCTCCCTAAAAAAATAGTGATAAAGTTTTCTATTTAGAAATCTTATTGACTTTCCTTGTTTATTTTTTTAAGAGAAAACCTTTGATCATATTAATCTTTGTCCAAAGTGACTTTACCTTGTTACCATTTCTAGAAAGTGTCATTCAAGATACTGTTGACATTATACTTACTTTATTGTTTTGTTTTACCTTTTTAAAGAAAGTAAAGGTAGATCGAATAGTGACTGTATTCCTACTTGTCCTTCAAAATTTTTGTGTTAGTATATGAGCATTCTAAAAAAGCTTATAATGTATTGTACATCACTAGAATGCCTATTTTTGGGCATTAGCACTAATCGTTGTTTCCTCAATCTATCCAATTCTATTGCCGATACTAAAACCATAAAAATAACATAGTATGGTTTCAAATTTTAAGCCAAAGATAAGGTTAGTAACCAAGAAATTTATTTCAAATGCACTTTCGGTTGACTTCTCAATACCCGGTATTTTACTATTTCAGTGACCTCATCCCTTTTTTCTAAATAAGCACTGTACTAAGCATTCTCTTATGTTTGGACATTCAAGGGAGTGATTCTTTAAATCATGAGCTTTACGCAACACCCTTGGTAAGAACATTTACTAGATCACTAAAAACCACGTACAATTTTAGTACACAAGGGCATTATTTTAAAGAGTGTTTGTAACTTTTTATTACGTGTGTTGAGGCATATGCAATTTTTGGGATGTTCCCACCAAAGTAAACAAACTAGGACTATTACCTTAGAGTCTCCTATGGGGTGGAGACATAATCTAGGGTATTCAATGCAGAGCAACCTTTTGGCAAAAAATTTTGCAATTCACATTATGCAATTTGTTGTTACATTAGGCTTTTGGTTCTCTGGTAAAGGAAGACGCTAATCTCCACCTTTGTTAGTTTAACGTGATTTTCCTTTTTCTGTTTTCAGGCTAATGTTTGAGTTTTTCTTCTTCTTTATATCGATGATTTTCAAATGTTTACATTGAAAATTTAGTTTTTATACTGAACCACATGACATACCTAATGTTCTAGACTTCCAGTGTAGCCAACCTATTTGAAGATATAGTTGGCTACTATCCTTTTTCTGTTTTAGAGGAATTGGGGTTATTACGACAAACAATTGAAAATAATTTACTGAAAAATTTTCCTCAAATATCAATTTAGAAGCAAATGTTTCCAAATTAAAACTTATATGATTATGGAAAAGTGACTGAGAGAAGCAAACATAAACTCGCTATAGATGACTGGTTTTGCACAGTATGGATCATTCCTTATGACATATTTCGATTTACCCATTAATTGTATCATGAGGGTAATTTGGATTTGTTCATGACACTAACAACATAAGGCAATGAAGGTGGTGGGAAAATAAATGCAGAGTGATAAGTGCTCAATATATATATATATATCATTCTAGGGCTATTTTGTGTCGTTTTTAGGAAAATATTATGCATTAAGTTATTATTTATACTCCTATTCTCGATTTATACTTGAGTATAGTTGTTTGATGTGTTTTACAGGATTTTAGACTTTTTTGCCCTTGCATTGGACCCTATATAGGTGTATTTTGATTCACCACGGATGCCCCTGAGTTGCCATGCCCATGGAAGAAGGGAATCACAGAAGAATGACGAACTAGCCCAGACCATGGTTATCCCGTGGTGGATGCCATAGTCAGTGGTAGGCCTGTAACAGCTGGCCTCTTTGTTTTCCCTTATCGTGTGGCTGAGATTGATTTAGTTTTCCTATAAATAGGGCATCCCTCGGCTGCTAAAACACACAACTCCCATCACTCTATTCTTCTTTTTCTCTCTTAGATTACTTTATTTTAGATTAGAGAGAGATAGAGTTGAAGTGAAGACTCGAAAGGTTTCCACCCCGAGCTTGCAACAACGGTTCAAGCGCGAACTTGGCTGAGCATCTCTTTTTTCTTCTTTCTTTTATTCTCTTTTCTCTTTAGATTTATTGTTTCAGTTTGTTTAATTTTATCATGTTTAAGTAGTTTTATTTTGTCTAGGGGTTTAGTAGTTTATGAAAGTGTTGTTGGATTATGTTTTAACTTATAGAATTGTGCTTATTTTCCTGATTGGTTTGATTTCGTTCTATCAAATGTTATTTATGGTGTGAGTGGATTTGTGGCCAAAGTTTGCTTGCACACTTGAAACAATCGAGTGAACATTCGAAAGACGATATTTGGTTGTCAGACTGCTTGTTAGAACCCATCGTTGCATCGTCTCAAAGGAGAGATTTATATGCTAGGAGGGCTAGTAAGTAATCGAATATATTAAGATTGGATTAAGTCAAATTAGTTTGAAAGAGCGATATTTGCTTAGTTTAGACAAATTTAGTTGATTTCGAAAGAATAGACTGAATTTTTATATAGATTACAATTCCTCGAAATTAACCGATTAGAGAAAGACACATGTTTATCATTTTGATTCAATTCCCTTTTCATAACTACGAAAATTCCTAGACATTTTTCCAATATTTAATTTACAAAAGTTTACTTACAGTTCTTAATTAGAAACTGTTTGAACTTTCATTCAGTTAGCAAATCTTGAGGGATTATAGCCCAGTAGCTTCACCTAGTCTCTGTGGGACCGACCTTAAATACCAACAATGCCACCGTGCGCTTATAGTCGTATCAAGTTTTTGGCATCATTGTTGGGGACTAGCGTCGAATATTGGGTTTTTCTTGATAGGTTTGACTAAGCATTTTCTTTTTCTTTGGGGAAAAAAACGAAAAAAAATTTTAAAAAATAAAAAGAAGAAAAGAACGATGACAATTCTCCATTTTCCCTAATTTGAGCATAAATTATTTTGGAAGTATTTTAAGCGATTAAGTGCGTTTCTTACTTAATGTGGTTATTGTTTAGGTCAATGGGAAATTTTAGACGTTATTGATGAGGGTATGAATAGTGAAACACGAACTCTTTTAGATTATTGAGATTTTCATGGTAAAAATATTGATAATGCATATTATTTGCTTGAGTGGATTGCTTGGGATTCATTTGAATTTGAGAAGGCTATTATTATTTTTAAATATTCATTTCCTGATCCTTGTGCATTTTATGCTAGATTGTATTATACCCCTTTTTCGTGTGATTTGTGTAGTTCTTATGACCATGCTACTAATTCATGTCTTTATTATGCATGCTATGCTCAACATGACTTTGTCTCACCCTGAGACAATACTGATGTTGTCCTGAACTTACATGATTCATCCTTTTCTTTAGCTCAGTGCACGGGGTTTGAGGTGGGTGAGCCTTTTGAGGGAGTTACTAGGTCTAGTATCGTTGATGCATGTTTTGAGTCAGAAGATACTTTTAATGAAGTGCATGATCTAGATAAGACTCCTTTGGAGCACTCACATGATGTGTTCATGCATGAAGAGTCTCCTAGTCTTGGTTTTGATGATTGTGTTTTCCTCAATCTACTTGATCATACACATGTTTCCTCTATGTGTTCATTACCTTCTTCTTCCCCTGAGTATGACATTGTTGAGCTCATTGATCATTCTATGATTTGTAATGCTAATAATGATTTAGGCTATAAGGATAATATGTTTAGCATGCTTGGTGAGAATTTTGATGATTTTGTGTCCCTAGGTTGTTCTAGTGGGTTTAATGCCTCCATTGATCCTTATTGTATATGCCTAGGAGATCTGCCTAGGAAAATCACATGGACTACACTCTTCGATCCTTTCTATGATTTTTCTAAGGCTATTGATAAGGTTAAGAGGATATTAGTTGTCTTTGTTGTATTTTTGTTATTTCCTCTTACCTTTTATTTCCTGAATTGTGGTCCCAGAAGTTTGATAAGCTCCTGCGTGCCATGGCGATGTCTAATTTAATGCGCCAAGTCTTGACATCGTGATGGAGTAGATGATGCTCCATGTGCCCCGGTTATTACGAGACCGCATAGCTTAGGTGCACTCTGCACCTAAGCTGGTGAGATTGTTCTGTTTTGGTTTCCATTTCCCTTTTGTAAGTTTCTTTCCTTTGAATAATAATGCTTTATCTAAGCATAGGGGAAGGGTAGTTTCTATATTTTTATTTTGGTTCCTAGTTCTAGATTTCTTTTTGTTTGCAATATAGTGTCGCATTTAGTTGATTTTTAGGTTTGCATTTTAGATTTGCATATAGGGATGGTGTGGATTGGTTTGAGATAATCTCCAATGATATGTTTGTTAGGCAAAATAGCTTTCATAAGTTTGAGTATCTTTTGATGTGTAATCCTTTTTGGTGTGAAAACTTATGAAAGTTTGGTAAATATTTCTTGTTTTGACCCTTGTGTTGATTGACAAGTTTGTTATCCCTTGGAGTCTTTAGCACTAATGTTTATACATGGAGTCATTTTATGAGCTTAATGTGACTTTGGTAGATGTCCCGTGAGATTTTGAGCTTTAGTTGGACTAATTCATTATATTTAGTCTCATATTTCTTTCATGTGTGTGACTCTTCCATGTTGCATCTCTAGAACTTGCTAGTCCCTTGTTCAAAATCACAATAGCATGTGCATAGTTGATGATATGATAGAGGCATTTCTTTCTTTGAATATTTTAGCCACATAGTCAAATAGCCTACCCTTGTATTACATGTTTATTCCCCTTGCTAGCCCCTTTGTGCATATAATCTGTTTTTGTTGTGATCCCTTTAAATTAGCCCTTGGCCAGACACATATTCCTACCCTTAAACCAAATCTATAGAGTACCACTTCATGTATATAGTAGGTGGTTTTGGGAATAATTGAATTTAAGGTGACTTTGGTATATTGAGGGATTGATGATATTGAGCATTTACTTTTGTTCCCTCTTATTTGGGTTATAAATATATATATATATATCATATATATATATATATATATATATATATATATTCGGTTGTGAGCTGACAGTTGGTGATCCTATACCTTTTAATAATTGCAATTTTCTATTATGTGCCCACATCGAGGGCAATGCGCGATTCAAGTATAGGGGAGTTAAGTTGGTCATTATATTTTCATTTCATCTCCTGAAAAAAGGAAAAAGAAAAGAAAAGAAAAAAAGTCATGTTAAAAAAAAAAGGAAATGAATAACTGATTGGTATTGGATACATACATAAATTGAAATCATTTCTTTTTCAACTCATTTTCTATGTAATTCATTAGGGTAAGTTCATTGAATTGTTCAGGTTTGGAGTGTTGGTGAACTTCATAGTTGCTTGATATTTTGTTGATTGCTCCCTAGTCACTTGGCTAAGTAGCTCCACATTACCTAAATTCAACTGTCCACTCCTTTCCGTTAACCCTTATAGCCCACAATACAACCCAAATAAAGTCCTCTTGATCATCTTGTGCACATTGCATTTTAGTGGTAGAGAATTTGAGAGTCTTGTCAAGCCTATGGTAGATTACATCATTGGAATGAGTCTTAAGTGAACCTTTGATATATTTCAAACACATGAGCGGGAGTGTTCCATATTTTCCAAAAGTGAGGTTCTACCAGTCCATTTGGCTCTACCCAATCTCATGTACTTGCATGATATGCTTTGTGATTTTTTGGGGTGATCAAGTTTGATAATGAGCTTGTGGTCTTATACTTTTTCGAAAACCTTCTTTTCCTTCTGATTTTGAAATATTTTGTGCACTAATTGGGGTTACCATTCGTTGTTATTCTTGCTTGTGATATGATATGAATTGCCTATTTTAAGGAGGTTGTTAAGTTTTTGAGTCATAGATGCATTATTCCTTGTCAGTTTTCTCTAGTGTTTGCTTGAGGACAAGCAACGGTTTAAGTATGAGGGAGTTTAATAAGTGCTCAATATATACATCATTCTAGGGCTATTTTGTGTTATTTTTAGGAGAATACTGTGCTTTAAATTATTATTTATACTCCTATTCTCGATTTATACTTGGATATGATTGTTTGATGTGTTTAGCAGGATTTTAGGCCTTTTTTTCCCTTGCATTTGACCCTATATATGTGTATTTTGACTCACCACAGATGCCCTTGAGTTTCCATGGCCATGGAAGAGAGGAAGCACAATGAACCAGCCCAGACCACGATCATCCCGTGGTGGATGCCACAGTCCGTGGCAGGCCTGTAATAGCTGGCCTCTTCGTTTTCCCTCATCATGTGGCTGAGATTGATTTGGTTTTTCTATAAATAGGGCATCCCTCAGCTGCTAAAACATACAATTCTCATCATTCCATTCTTCTTTTCCTCTCTTAGATTAGTTTATTTTAGATTAGAGAGAAATAGAGTTGAAATGAAGACTTGTAAGGATTCCACCCCGAACTTGCAACGACGATTCAAGGGCGATCTTGGCTGAGCATCTCTTTTCTCTTCTCTTTTCTCTTCACTTTTCTCTTTAGATTTATCATTTTAGTTTGTTTAACTATCATGTTTGAGTAGTTTTATTTGTCTAGAGATGTAGTAGTTTATGAAAGTATTGTTGGATTATGTTTTAATTTATAGAATTGTGTTTATGTTCATGACTGGTTTGATTTTGTTCTATCAGGTGTTATTTATGTTGTGAGTGGATTTGTGGTCAAAGTTTGCTTGCACACTTGAAGCAATTGAGTGAACATTCGAAAGATGATATTTGGTTGTTGGATTGCTTGTTAGAACCTATCATTGCATCGTCTCGAAAGAGAGATTTATATGTTAGGAGGACTAGTAAGTAATCGAATATATTAAACTTGGATTAAGTCAAATTAGCTTGAAAGAGCGGCATTTGCTTAGTTTAGGCAAATTTAATTGAATCTGGAAGAATAGACTGAATTTCTATATAGATTGCAATTCCTCGAAATTAACCAATTAGGGAAAGGTATATGTTTGTCATTTTGATTCAATTCCCTTTTCATAACTACGCAAAGTCCTAGGCGTTTTTTCCAATATTTGATTTAGAAAAGTTTACTTGCAGTTGTTAATTCGAAACCATTTGAACTTTGATTCGCTTAGCATATCTTGAGAGATTATAGCCCAGTAGTTTCACCTAGTCTCTGTGGAATCGACCTTGAATAGCTACAACGCCGCCATGCACTTGCGGCCGCATCACAGAGCAAGAAAATGGGGTAGCTAATTGTATCATGAGGGTGATTTTCTAACATGAAATAGCATCTATCCAAAATTATATACTAAATGCTTTTTTATTTTCTAAGATTATTTGGACGAAAATACCCTAATTAGGTTTTCTTATCTTGTTCCCAGAGGCACTAATTAAATAGACTTTTCTAGAATAACTATTTGGGAGAACTATTTCAAGGACTCTATTATTTGAGAACATATATATTATGGGTACCTTATATTTTATTTAAATTATTTTGAGTTAATTTTTCAACCTTAATGGTCATCAAAATTATAAAATGACTATATTGCCCTTATTTAAAATGAAATATGAGAATACTCAATACTAACTAGTTGAAAAGCTTAAAAAGAAATATACTACTTTCCCTGATCCCTGAAGGTCCCAACGCAATTGTCATGGCTCATTGAGAGCTTCTTGATGGCCAAAAACGAGGTCATGGCCTCAGACCCTAGATTGTCAGCCATCAACATATGTCATTGTGGCAAATTGGGATACGACATAACTCATTTCCCTTCCTTCACATGCCCACCCCCATGTCTGAACTATTCCAATCTCGTATCTTACATTTCCTTTTAAAGACATTTGAGAATTTGAGGTTAATTTGGATTGATAACCTTCTATTATTGATGGTTTTCCAATATAGGATTGGAGTTCTCATCAATTCAACGTTTAGAAGTGTTGATTATTTTAATTATTGGACAAAGCATTTCTTATTCTACTTGTTGAAATTGTAACCAACTCTAGGTGAGGAGCGGGAAAATATGTAATCCCCTCTTTGGGATTGGCAAGTTTGCCCACATTGTCATCCCTACTTCCCCGTTTGGAAAATCTTGTGTATCCCCTCCCCTATCCCTGCTCTCCATTCATATTTTCTCAAAATTCTATTTGTCATGTGATGCTCACATTTAGAACATTGCTGTTTATTGATCAATTGTGAAATGATTGTCTTTGAAAATTATGTTTGCCCTATGGTTGGTGAGCTAAGTGGTGAAGATAAAACCTAATTTGATATTCAATTTAACATCCAAAATTCCTTTTAAAAAACAAATGCACGCTTCTTATTAGGCTCCATCGGGATTGGCGGCCACAAAAAATGGAGCTGGGGAGAAAAATTTTCCCTTGCCATAGGGACGAAGGCGAAGGCAAGGTGGAGCGTCAAAGGAGGATGGGGATAGGAGATATATTTCTTTTCCCAACCTTCCCTGTTACCATTTCTTAGAGCTCTTAGCGTTGATTTTTGAAGCTGAGGGCTTTTAAACAACCATAAAGATTTTGATCAATGACGAAAATTATTTCCTGATATAATAAGTAATATTATCTAAAAGGAAGGAGGGGGGTAGCACATGATCCTTTGATATTCATAGCTCGTGGGCCTAGAGGTGTCTACTTAAGGAGGTGGGAATTGGGAAGGGAAGGAACATTGTTGATTATTTGGATTTGTCCCTAAGCTCTTCGGCACTTAAGGTGGGTTTGTATGCAAGTTGGTGGCCAAGGAAACTTTGAGTGTGCTTATCATTTCTAAGCACCTACTAAGCAAAGCGTAGAGAGGAGTTCATGCCTAAAGATGTCATCAAATTTTACCCTTTTTTTTCCTCAAAATGTCATTAAGTTAATTTTCCCCCCTTCCTTAATGTCACTAAGTTTAGGTTTTTTTTTTAAAAAAAATTGCCACCAAATGATGGCATAACTTGTTGTTATTGGTGGCAATCTGGAAAAAAAAAAATAACTCGGTACATATTAAAAGAAACAAATAATACAATGGCATACAAAAATACTAAATATAGTGACATTAACGGTGAAAAAATTTAAAAAATTAGTGGCATTTTTGGACATGAACTCCTGTGAAGAGATGCAACACACTAGTTTTGGAAAAGCAAGTATAATTGATCACGATAGACTTAAATTGGTTCATATAAATTTAGTCAGTTGTGTGTGTTGAATTAAAAAAGGAACTCTTTCGATGGTACATCTATTATTGTATAGGGAAAGAATTTTTTGGTTTAATTCCTCAAGATATTGTGAGCTATTTTGGGATATTGATAAGCTAGAATATTAGATTAATCGTAATTTCAATTGTATTATTTCATCACTTCTATTGAAACCTTAATGATAAAGAGATAACTATACATATTTGACGTACATAGACAATCTAGCATAAAAGAAACTATTTTACATAAAGAGTTTTTTATTTAAAAAATTGAAAGATTCATTATTAAAAATTTCTATTGTATCTATAATGAATATTCTATCATAAGAAAAAATCTAACCTATAACAACCAAGGATTTTCAAGTCGACGCACTGGGAACATGCCTTGAAAGTGTTGCCTCAATTTATAGAGGCCCAAGATGTGTTCTTGGGACTGAGAAGTGTTATTTTATGTGGGCCACAACTGCGAAAGCTTTTGATATGGCTACGGCTTCATACCAAAAGTGGACAGCAGCTCACTTTGTTAACCTTAAATTCAAACCAAAAAACCCTCTCTCTATCGCTCTACACATTTTTCTACACTGGAACTCAACAATAGGGGATGAAAACAAGATCTGGAATCATCAATCAATCACAAAATTTTAACCTTAAAATCAATAATTAATTGTACAGTTTTAACCCTTTTCTGCAATTGATCTTTCATGTTCATTTGGATGGAGTTGTCCCTTGGCTTGAGGCAATACTTGCCAGATACAAGTGTTGAGCACAGTGGACAATGGCGAAGTCGGTGCTGGCATGGGCAAGTTGGGAAGTTTGGGTTGGCGTCAGTGGTAGCGGAGAGCATCGGTGGGAGGAAAGGAGGAGGGAAAATTGGGAATAATGGCATTGTGCAAGGGACTAGGAGGGGAGAGAAGAAGGGGTGGTGGAGAAGGCGACAACTATGGTGATGTGGCTATTTGCGGCAAGCTAGAGGTGGCAGAGCCACTCTTTAGAATGCTGGAGGGAGCTATGAAACAGGGGCGCTAATCCCCTTGTTGTATAATCGGATATGGTGACTGTGAAACTGGCCGGCGGTTGAAGTGGTGCTCCGAGAATGCTGGTGGTTTGAGTGGTGGCTTGGGAATTACTGGCGGTTGGAGGTGGCTCCAGGATTGACTGGCTGTTCGGATGATGGAGTATGAGTGGCAGTCAACTCGGAGGAGATACAGAGAGGTTGTATGGGAATAGTCCCCTATTTTCCTATAGCTTAGAGAGAGAAAGACCAAAAAAAGGAAGAGAGAAGGCACATCGGTTACGAAGAGGGTAGAGTAAGGAGGCGGAATATGGTCGGTTGTAGTGGCGGTAGAGACAATTGCAACCTTGATCATCCATTGCGGTTCTGCTAAGCTCAAGAAGATAGATTAGGGCCCGGTGGAGGCCGAGCCTCCCTACGCTGTGACTGTTGGGCTTCTTTTTTTATTTTTTGTTTTTATATGCATGGAATACAAACTTAACAACGGGCTGTAAACTAAAATAATAATGAGGAAAAATTAATTACTATACATTATAAATGATACATAAGTGCCTAGTATCTTGTGCTCTACTTATTAATTGTTCTAAAAAAAGAATTATTAATTTGAGATTTCTTTTATAGTATTAGGAGCCATTCATTACTCTATTTAAAACTAAACTTTTATGACCAATATGAAGTTAATTAATTAATCAAGAATTGGGATATATATGTTCATCTTACTTAATTACCATACATATGTAATCATATTCTTATTTAATTAATTTAATTTCATATTAATCAAATTTTAGTTTAACTTATAGTAGTTAGTAACTCCTGAATATTATTATTGTTAAAAAAAATTAAATTAAATAATATGATGAGAGAAATTGTGCACTTACAGAATCTTTAAAAAAATTGTGCACTTGTGCATATGAATAGTAATGTGAATAATAATAATATATCATAAATATTATAGTTTATTGTCAATCTAGAGTTTAAGAGTTTAATACCTAGGGTTTAGGGTTGGATAAAAGGGTTTAGGATTAGGTTTAGCATGTAGGCTTAGTAGTTGCAGTACTTGTATTATTATCGTTCAAAACTATTTAATGTATTTCCGAGTTAACATGTATCAATGGTTACATATATTACGAGCGACATTAACCAACACTCTAATTAGTACTAACCCTAAACCCTATAACCCTAAATCCTAGACTCTTGAATCCGAGTTCTATTACCCTAAACCCTAAACTCTTGAACCCTAAATCGTAAACCACAAAAAACCTGAACCATAGACCTTATTATGAAACCCTAATTATTTACATGTTAACCCACTTAGTTGTATGTACGTGTTTCTACCAATCTCTTAACTGAAATATATTTTCTATCGTTTTTTTTTTCAAACATTGTATGACCCACACATATCCTTAATGTGTTCACATATTAACCTAGGTAGTTGTATTCACACTTTCGAGTTAACATGCATAAATTGGAATATTCATACTGCCGGCAACATTAATTAGCGAAAACTCTAACTAGCAACTCCAAACATCAAACACAAAACCTTAAACCCTAAACTCTTTGAACCTTAGGTTACCTAAACCTTAAATGGAAATCCATAAAATCTAAATCACAAAAAATTGAACCCTATGCCTTTCAAACATGAATATCACTTAAAGGTCACTCACTCAAGTGTTCAGGTCTTCAAGGTTTGAAAGTTTAGGGTATTGGGATTTTAGGCTTTAAGGTTTATGCCTTGGGGTTTAGGTCCTAGTGCCCAACATTTAAGGTTTATGGTTCAGCAATCTACCCTAAGATTAAAGCATTCAGGTGTAAAGTCAGGCATAAGCCTAAGGTTTTAACATTTAAGGTTTGGTGTTTAGGGTTTTAACCCTAGGATCCAAGTATTGAATATGAGTGTATGACAAACCTAATCCATAAGAGCTCAACATTAAACACTAATTCCTAATACTGGAATGTTGGATTCAATCTTAAATTATAAACACTAAAAGTTAAATCATAAACTTTAGAGTTTGACTTTTCATTCTTTTCAATCATAAGCACAAAATGTTAAACTATAGATGCTAAAATTATACTTGAACCCAACTGGTTAAAACCCTAAACCACATACATTAAACCCTAAATCTAACATTGTTAAAATGCTAGACCTTAAGGTGCCTATCTTAAACACTAAACCTTAAAGCCGGAATGCTAAACCCTAAACCTTAAACATTTAGGGGTTCTGGTTTAGAACTCAACCTTAAGGCTTAACTAACCAAGTCATATATATGTTATCCTAAAAATATATCTAGAACTACTTGTGTTATATACATGTTGTCGTAGAAATATATTTAGAATATCCTAGGGTAACTTGGTTAAATTTTGTGGTATGCGAGGACGAATTATCGCATATACGATAATAAGAAACCAAAATATGATATTTAATCATTTGGAAATCATATTAGTTAGTTTCATTCATTATTTTGATAGCAATTATTTGGAACTCATATTAAATAATTTCATTATGGAATTAATAAATCATTTTTAGGGATTTTGCTTCATTTTCTTTCATCTTTTTTTTTTTTTTTTAAAATCCCGTATGACCCTACTCATGTGCCGAAGATCTTCTAAGGTTATTCTAGATTGTTTGTGAATACTTTTTTGGGTTAGCATGTATGAACTATTTTATATGTTAGGAGCAACATTAATCAAGACTCTAACTACTAACTCTAAATCCTAAACACTAACTCTAAACCCTAAACTCTAGAACCCTAGTGTAAATACCCTAAACCCTAAACCCTAGAGTTTAGGGTTTAGACTAGGGTTTAGGGTTTAGGGTCTAAGAGTTTAGGAGTTTAGGACATAAGGTGTAGTGCAACCCTTCATGTTTGAAGAATTGGATAGAGAACCCTAGACCCTAAGCTTCTTGGACTATGACTATCCCAAATATATTTGTAGGTTATCCCAAGCAATTGTGTATGCACATTTTTAGATTGATATACATAAATTGTTATGAGCAACATTAACCAAGACTTCAACTATTAACCCTAAACCCCAAACACTAAAGTTTAAGCCCTAAATCGTAAACACTTGAACCCTTGTGTCAATACCCTAAACCCTTGAACCATAAATGTTGGTCTTACACGCTAAGCATTAACACTGATCTCTAAAATCTAAACCTCAAAAGTTAAACTATAAACTATTTAAATACATTAAAATATCAATTCAATGTTATTTACTCAAGTGATAATGTATCTAAAGCCCATGGTCAAAAAGCCTAAACCCTAGAGTTTAGGGTTAGGGTTTAGAGTTTAGAGTTTAAAACTTTAAAGTTTAGTGTTTTGCTTGTATCATAAGAAGTTCTAACTTTTGAGGTGTAGTATTCCTTATTTTTGCTCATTTTCCTTAATTTTCTCTCATGTTATATATTTTTTCTTTAACAAACCCTGTATAACCCCATACATATCCCGAATATCTTCCTATAACCTAAGTTCTTATATACTCAGGTTAACATATTTGAATTGTTATATATGTTAAGAGCAATGTTAACCAAGACTCTAACTATTACCCCTAAACGCTAAACACTAATTAATGCAAACCCTACACGCTAAACTCCTAAACGCTGGGTTAATGCCCTAAATCCTAAACCTCAAACACTAAACCCTAAATCCCAAACCCTAAACTTTAAATGTTAATTCTTAAAATCATAACTACCAAAAGTTGAATCGAAAACCATTCAAATATATTGAAATACTAATTACAAGTGACCTTCTTAAGGGATACTAGAACTTTACATTGGAAAATCAATAAGATTTTAGGGTTTGTGAGTTGAATGTTTAGGGTTTAAGGCATTTAAGGTTTACAGCTTAGGGTTTAGGGTTTAAGGTGTAGACCCAAAACCCAAAACCCCAAACCCTAAACATAGGTATTTGAAGAGCCACTTAAAATCACTTGTGCAAGTGATACTAGAAACCTGTGGTCAAACGACCAAACCCCAGAGTTTAAGGTTAGAGGTTAGGGTTTAGGTCTAAGAGTTTACGAGTTTAGTATTTAGAGTTCAAAGTTACTAGTTTAGGCTTTAGGTTAACGTTGTTCCTAACATATATAATAATTCGTACATGCTAACCTAGAAATGTATCCACAACAACCTGAGAAGATATTTTGGATATGCATGGGCTTATATAGCGTCTGTTTTAAAAAACATAAAAAAGACAAGAGAAAATGAAGGAAAATGGCAAAATTAGGCTATCAAGACTCAAAACGTCTATTACGATACAAATGAAGGATTTAAGAGTCTGTGGTTTAGGGTTTGGGTTTAGCAGTTAGAGTTTTGGTTAACATTGATCATAACATATATAATAAGCTCAGTGTTATAGATACATTTTCGGGTTCAAGATTTAGGGTTTAGAGTTCAATGTTAGTAGTTAGGATAGTATAATAACTTTAGGGTTTAGGGTTTCTTTGTTTAACCCTTCAAATGTGAAGGTTGAGGCCTAGGGTTTATCTTTTGTGGTTTATAGGTGAGGGCGTAGGGCGTAGGGTTTAAGGTTTTTCAATGTTAAGGGTTTAGGGTTTACAAAAACTAATTGCCCTATTATTTTTAGAAATCTAATTTACTTGTGCTCTTATACGAAAAGAGTAGTTGAAGTTGAAGTATTTTTGTATTGGTAATGACAAAATTTGTAAGTGGAAGCATTAGCATCATACTAGAAGTTTTGACTTCTAAGTCATGATTACTTATTTTGGCTTCTCTCTCTCTCTCTCTCTCTCTCTCTCTCTCTCTCTCTCTCTCTCTCTCTCTATCTCTCTCTCTATATATATATATATATATATATATATATATATATATATATATATATATATCCCCATGTATATCCTAAAGATCTTCCTAGACTAACCCAAGTTGTTCTATATATGTTTTCATCATAACATGTATGAATTGTCATATGCATTATCAGCAATGTTAACCAAGATTCTAACAAGTAACCCTAAACCCTGCACTGTTCAACCCTTGGCTTAATACCCAAACCTAACCTTACATGCTAGGATTCTCATTTTTTAAGTTTCTTTTTTTAATTAACCTAAAGAAAAAGACCCAAAAAAATTATAAATCTCTGAATGACATTGTTCAATATGATTTATTAATAATTAACTATCAATATTTTTAAGGAAGTATTCTTATATAAGGGGAAAGAATCCTAAACTTTAAACATTGATGTTTCAACCTCTAGTACGGGTCCCTATGCCACAAGCCTTAAATGTTAAATCCCAAAACCCAGACATTTTCTTAGTATATGTTTAATAAACCTAAACACTAAACCTTAAACTCTTAAACCCTAAAATCTAATTCTAAAGGTTAAAGTTTCGGGTTTTGAGTGTATATTAAGTGAATATTAAGGTGTATTTCAATATATTTCAATAATTATGGTTCAACTTTTTGTAGTTTTTGAGATTTAGTGTTTAAGAGTTTAAGATTTAGGATTTTGAGCAGTAACCCTAACATTCAAGAGTTTAGGGTTTAGGGTTTGGGTTTAGTATTTAAGGCTTATTGTTAGTAGTTAGAGTCTTGATTACATTGATCATAACATATAAGTTAACATTTAGGAACCACTCACTACTCCATTTAAAACTAAAATCTTATGGTTTAATATGAAAGTAGATTAATTTTTCAAATTATTTGAATATATGCGTTAATTTTTCTTACAATGGGATAAATAAGGTTTTCCGAACAAATAATATGTCATAAATAATCACTTTCAAACAACCTTTAAAATATATATCAAAAATGTTTTGGATTAAGAAATAACTTATCAACCGCCAAACTCTATATCTTAGATGCTAAACATACCCCAAAACCCTAAACATTAATGTTCAAACCTAAAGGCTTAATCCTTAGTGGTATTTCAATTTAATGGATTAAGATTTAACTTTTAGCAGTTTAAGGTTCAGGTTTTAGGATTTAATAATGTAAGGTTTATGTTAAATTTCATACATTTTGTTAAAATAAGAAAGAGCGAAAAATATTAAATTTGACTTTAAAATTATTAAAAAGTAATTTCTGCATTTAAACTCTGTCAAGAAAAACACAAATGTAATTACAAATAAAACGAGGGAATAATTATTAAATAATTAAGAAATTGTATTCCGTTAATAAAAAATTTTTAGAAAACATTTTTCTATCAAAAAAATTAAAAATATTGTATTCCATCCTATCTTAATTTTTTTAAAAAAATTCTTTATTAAAACTCAAAAAGAAACATAGTTACAAATACAAGGAGGACAAATTTTCTAGATAATTAAAAACTACACCCCATCAACAAAATTAAAGAAAATTGTATTTCATCCTATCTCAAAAATTACAAAAAATCTTTACAAGTAAAAAAAGAAATGTGGTTACAAATATAAGGAGGGACTAATTTATTAAAGAGTTTTGTTGACTAAAGGTAGTGGTTAGGAAACCATTAATGCTAAAATAATCAAGAATTTTCAAAAGGAAAACATTAAATACTATATTTAATGCTCTTTTGAATCTTCTTAAATATAATTGACCCTTGCCTTTTATAATTCATTCATTAATTTCCTTCTTATCTTCTTGTTTTCCCTCTCCTCTTCCATCCACCCCTGTTGCAAATCACCCGATTTCTCGGTCGCCAACACCATCACAAGTAATCACACCTTGAAATCAATTGTTTTTATATAAAAAAAAATTCTGATAGTTAAGCAATTTGCTTTTTTCCACCAACAAAAAATTTAAAAATAATGCATCATTATCAGTCACACCATTTTTACAGCGATAACCCCCTTCTCACTCTAGCTTTCCTCCTTCGTTGAGCATAGCATAGCAGGGGCTTAAGGACTACCTCTAACTAACCATCTCGGCAACATCCGGTCACACATCCTCTCCGAGCCACCACCTGACATTATCACTGCACCTCCACTCTCCCGTTTTACCCTCTTTTCTTTTTAAGTCGTAGTAGTAACAGGGGGTTGTGACTCTTGTTTTGACCTCCTCCAATCGTTGCTCTACCAGGTATTAGCCGCCACATTCGCCACCACACACTTCACTTACCGTCGCCGGAAAAGCACCAATTCCACCACTGCCTATTTTCTTCTCCTTTCTTTCTCTCAGCTGCAACAACAAAGGAGGTTGAAAACCTCTATTTCAATGTCTTCCTCGACCATCAACTGCCACCTAGATACCACCACCAACTGTTGCCCAATCATCATCCAAATGCCCTTAGGGTCAACCATGACATCGCCGCTTCCAACCTTAATGCTATTGGTGACGTCTAATTGATTGTACTACAAAAACTTCATTAGGTCTGGCTTTCAAAGGTAAACAAAGGGAGTTCTCAGATTATATTACCATCCAGGTTTTGTCTTTGTTCAAAACTACCATCAGCCTTTTTATATGTTCAAGTCTACCACTTAGTTTTGACTTGTCCCAAAACTACCACCTCATGTCCTATATGGCCGACTGGAATGGGTCATTTTTAATTTTCTTTTTTAATAGGTTAGGTGGGGTAAAGGGATGAAAGTAAAGGGAGCAAAATCAAAAAATTAAAATGCTTCTTCATATGTCTTTCCCACTCCCTCAATTGTTGTTTCTTCCTCAAAAAACACCCAACGAAGAAACCCAACATTCAAAATTCTATGAGTGAAATTAAAGAAGAGTATTGCATTAATGATCAAATTCCAGTTGTAATTATAGATATTGACTTGATTTTGAACACCACAACCCCAAAAAAGTGTGGCTTGATGGACGAAGATGTTGAATTCAGTAGCAAGCTGTCTAACTTATGTTTACAAATTCAGCTATAATTGTGATCATATATTGATTGCCTTATACCTCAGTAAATTAGGGGTAATGTTCCTAAGCTATATGACCTACATAGCATTGTGATGTCAAAGATGGCAGAATACATGAGCCATTGAGTGTGAGAACCAAAATCAGGTAATGTTCTTTTTTTATAACTTCTAGATTTTTGTTTAGAGAAATTTAGTGGCAATTTCATCCACTTCTAAGCTTGACTGAATAATTGATTGTCTTGTATTGGAGAAAAATGCTTTGAATTTATCTCTCCTTGATTAGATAATTGATTGTCTTGTGTTGGAGAGGAATGCTTTCGACTTTATGTCACCCTTGACTAATGTCTTATCACTTCTTCGTTCATTTGTAGGTAGGATGCAGAACCATGTGCTGATTTCTATTTTGATGAACTTACATGTTACAGAAAATTAATGCATCAAAATTTAATTGCAATTGGTGATCCTGACTTGTTTTCAAGAACCACAACCCCAAAAAAGTCATGGCTTAACGGAGCAAGATATTGAATTCGGTTGCTAGAAACCCAACTCGTTATGCAAATTTTGCTTATTTTTTTCAAATTGTGTTCTTTATGCTCGTGCTTTTTGAATATGGAGAAGTTCTACATTGTGTTATAGATGGATGATTTTGACAAGGAAGATGAAGATGACATGGTGATGTAGTAATTCAATCATCGCCATCATGGCCTTATTGATGTTGATTATGGCTTTTGGCCTTCTCCATGTGGGATTAGAGCAGAGAAACAAGCCAATGAAGTTACTGTATTGTAGAGGTTGTGGAATTGCTTGCTTTAGGTAGCTAAGGTGGTCCTTGTTGTGGCCCTAAACTGTTGTCGATCAAGTAATAAAATTTTTGCTCTGTAATGAACTAAATGTTGTACTGAGCGGTTTTGTAGCTGGTTTCTATTGTAACAAAAAACTCTAATTAATGAAAGGAGTTTTGTATATTTTTCATTTTGTACACTTGTTGCAAATTGAGTTTGTGGGATGCGAATTGGCCTATAAACTGTGGCAATATTTTTGGAGCTTGCTGGCCTATTATTTCACTATGATGCTTAAGCTTGATGGCTTACATCAAATGTCAATTATTGAGCATAAGCTCCAAATTGAAAATGTGATGTAAACCTGATTCATTTGCTGTCAGAAGCTAAGCATAGGTTGATAGTATAATAAATGTAATTTAGTTGTTGTCAAAGATATCAACACTCATTAGAAGGCTAAGCAACTCAATCATGAAGAGCAAAATGTTTAAGCAACTCAATCATCTAATGAAGAGTAAACTTAACTTACTTGTTGTCAAAAGATATCTTACTGCAAAAGATGTCATTTTAACTATTGCACTCATTAGAAGCTTGGAATCAGAAAATGAAAGCATAAAGAGATATGAACACTGGAAATGGGCATTGAGCACTTAAACGCAAAATCTAAGTGTCCCCTAGCTATCTTTTTATGCCACTATGCATGCCCCAATAACTAATAGGACCAAAACTCATCTTGTAAGCAATATACACCAAAATCCAAGTGAAAGCAAGATGCTTTCTAAAACTCTTGTAAGCAACTTAGTCATCTAATGTCGCAAATGTGATACTATTTTAGAGAAATGACCTCCCCAGCCTAATATCTCGTCACCGGAAGTTTGCCTTTTCGTGAATAATCAAGAAAAGGATGACCATGACTAACTGATTGAATGAGAGAGCTAGATTCAGGGGCGAATTTAGCAACAATAGTCTCCCACAAAAGTCTAGTTTTAGCATTTTAATTCACTGTTTCAGCAGCATCGTATGCACTTTTAAGTTCAATTGTAGCAGTGGCACCAGCAGATACAATAGATTGTGCACAAGTAGATGGTACACAAGCAGATGCAGTTATAGGAGAACCAATAACAGATGAACATGGAGGTTCAATAGTGGCAGTAACATTGATAGAGGATGCCTGAAATGAGATACAAGAAAACTGGTAAAAACATATTAGAAAACTATAAAAATAGTTGTTTATGAAAACAATTATGACAAAAATATAAAAGGTGGATAATAATGTTACCCTTTGTTTG
The DNA here is from genome assembly GCA_029747015.1 of Carnegiea gigantea. Classification (NCBI taxonomy): domain Eukaryota; kingdom Viridiplantae; phylum Streptophyta; class Magnoliopsida; order Caryophyllales; family Cactaceae; genus Carnegiea; species Carnegiea gigantea. Next base: position 103,851 of record JAKOGI010001450.1, on the reverse strand, counting down.
CATTTCTTCTTGTTATGACTATATTCTTTACATATTGAACATTTAACGGTACCACTTGAATGAGTTATGGCTCCAATTGGCCTCGAGGTCTTTTCTCCCTTTCTTTATGCATGTGTTTAAATTGATAATAATCCTTTTTTTTTCCCTGTTTGAAAAGGGGGGCAACTATTGCCTCATCTGCACAAGGAGACCATGAGTTTGGTCTATTTACAGGCTTCAAAGTATGTGCATACATCTTCTTAAACATGAAGTGCTATAACACTTATGAGCAAATTGAGTCGGATCCATGTTCTCCTCTCTCGTTCCCACTAAAGCATGATAACATGGGATATCACTTAACTCCCATGCATTACAAGTACATGTCTTGGCTAAGATGTCAACTACAAAACCTTGACTTCCATATGTAACACTATATATATTATTTTCACCTCTACTTACATGCCACCACCTACATAAGTCTTTAGCCTTCCCTAACTTCTTCAAGATCATAGGACATATATCTTGGTGTAAATGGTCTGCCATTCACTTCCTGGAAGCAACTCATGTCATAACTTTCTTGAAAATGGTATCAAGTAGACCTGAAAAATGGGTCATTCAGTTCGGGTATGGGTCGGTTCAAGTTCAAGTCGGGTTATGTTCAGGTTAAGTGAAATTTCGGGTTATTTCAATTTGGGTCGGGTATGGTTCGGTTCGGGTCGATTTCGATCAACAAATTTTTAGTCAAATACACTCGTCATGCCAAAACAACCAACTTTGTAGAAAATTTCGAATCGAGTATGGTTCGATTCGGGTCAATTCGGATTTCGGGTCCACTTTCGGGTGAGCATATTTCGAGTGTCGAGTCGGGTATGACTTCGGGTCGTTCGGTTCAGGTTTCGAGTCTCGGGTTAGTTTTGCCAGGTCTAGTATCAAGCATAGTCCATATGGGCATAAATCTCTCCTCCAAGATGAATGCGTTGAATATCTCAGCCATAGTGCTGTCGACTGAGTCACATTTGGCATATGCTTGGAAGAAAAGTCTACAAAAATGCTTGGGGCCCTTGTTCTCCAAGAATTGTTATGTCCTTGATATACTTATTATGATCGACCTCATTAAAAACTTTACAATTCTCCAAGACATGTCTCTATATCGTAAATCCTTCCACTTCTTCTCAAATTAGCATACACATGTCTTACTAGACCTGTCAGTTCGGGGGGGGCGGGTTAAATACGGTCGGATGTATTTTAGGTTCGGGTAAAATATGAGTCGGGTGTATTTCGGGTTCGGGTAAAATATGGGCGAGTGTATTTCAGTTTTACAGGTTTCGGATCAACCCAACGGGTTCAGAGCGCCTTTTCCGTGAGTTTTTTTTTTTTCCAAAATCAAAAATTCTACATATTTATTACTCATAATTGTCAATATTTAATGAAAAGGCATAACAATTGTAATTTCTCCAAAAAAAATTATTCAAACTTTTTTATTATAATATATGAACATTTTGTATACGCGGGTAAAGGATTAAGCCCTACTTAATTTTTGGTAGATCAATCCGTACATTAAAAAAAGGTCAATAGCGGGTTGATCATTTATAGAGCAGCCTATCTAGAGCATTTTAATGGGTTGTAGCAGTTTGACCGCTAATAACCTATTTAATAATTAAAGATTTTTACCAAGTAACCTACCAGTGTCCAATAAGATAAAATTTTATTATTGGACCGACCCCAGTACGAATACGGCTAGTTGTTTTCCTACCAATAACATCATAGTTCAAGAGGAGTTAGAATAAAAACCAAATAAAATTGAACCAAAGAAGCAGAAGATATATTTTGCAGTTATAACATAAAAAAATTTAAATTATTACAAATTAATTAATTAATTTAAAAAATGATTGGTCATATTTGATTAACTAAGTATATAATGGTATGATTTGCTCATCTTAATGCTTGTCTTCTTTTAAATTAACTTTTTTTTTAAGATTAGAGAGTTATTTCATGCGATTTTATACCCATTTCTAACTTTTTTTCGTATAAAAGTTGTGTATGGCATTATTTTCGGGGAATGGAGAAGAAAAAAATAATGTTTATTGTTTAATTTGTAAATAGATGCAGTAGTTATACAATGTCTTCTTAAACTATTTGATAAAAATGATTAACTATTATTGTTAAGAGCTATAAATTAGAGAAAAATTAAAAACTAAGCATATAATGTTCGGGACAAGCGGGCGGGTTTGGTTCTGGGCGGGTTTGACCCGCTAACTTGTGAGTTTTTTGGATTCGGTTTATTTTGGATTCAGGTTGAGAAAATTGTGTTCAAAACCCAAAATTTTCGGACGGGTTCGGGTCGAGTTTTCGGGCTGGGTTAGTTTTTGTCTATGTCTTGCACATAACCAATGTTCAACCTTTTTGGCGAGTAGTTTGAAATAGCATCAAAAAGCCCTTGAACATTTACAAATTCACATGAGGATTAGCATGAATATTTTTTTTTTGGGTTGCAATATAAAATAAATTAGATGCTAATACACTTATGCAATAAGAGAAATCATAGGCCCACGTTCTCTTCTTTTTTTGGGGGGGGCTACGATAGCTAAATTAATGAAAAACATAATATATCAAAAAAATACACCTTTCAAAATTAAAAAATATACCTTTTGTTGGTCTGGAATAATGGTCCACCAATGCCCCTCTTCTATTTCCAAGTCACTCACCAAGAATTGCATGAACCAAAGCCATGTTTCCTTCTCTTCTTTTTGTGTCCCACCCAATGCCACATGATATATTTGATTGTTGGCATCTGTACCAATGGCAGCCAAACCTTGTCCATTCCATGGCCCTTTCAAGAAACATTTTTCAATGCTCAATACTTTTTCACGGCATTGCCATTAACATTATTTTTCACGGCAATATTAATTGCAGAATCCCTATTCCTGCTAAGAAGCTCATTTGCATAAGCTCTTATCATACCAAATTGACCCTTATAACCCCCTACAATTAATGCCAATGCCTTTGCTCGAACTCTGAAACACTTGGACATGGTAGCCTTGTAATTGTACTTCTTCTCCATCAAGTTCTTTTAGCTCCTTCACCTTTATACTTGGCTGCAAGCTCAATGTCTTCATGTATTTATGTGACACCCATCTAGTTGATATCCTCCTCTTAGCTCTTTCACAGCTAAAAGAGATACAACTATGAGGATTGGACATTGCTTATTTGAAAAGATTACTCACCTTGTGATGCCCACAAGAACCAGCCACATCCCTTCGTATTGCAAAATGCTTGAAATCCCTTTGTCACTAGGTTGTATCCTAATATCATATCCCTTCATTATACAGTAGTCCTCAATAGCCTCTCTTAGTTGCTTCTTGTTAATGAACTTGAGGCGGACTTCTAGCTCGACTCCTTCCGTTGATGAGATTGCATTATATCGAGGATATCTCATTGTTCATTTCTTTTTTTTCTTCCTCCCCTTATTATCACCGTCACCATCAGTTTTACTACTAAAATGGCTATCTTTATCATCTGAATCTTGGTAATATGCATGTATATCATTAAATGCATTGCTTACTTCCCAATTCTCTCCATTTTTAGCTCTAAGTCCCTCTAAGTCTGCATCCATGTTGTCATGCATCTTCTTTTTCTTCCCTCTGACATGAGTAATTTCCTTATCTTCAACATCAGAACCATACTCATCATACTTATCATTAGTCATAATATCACTATAACCATTGTAACGCCCCAATGCATATGTCTCAGTAATTGTATACTCTTTAATTAAGCCATAAATAAAATTGATAACCCGTTGATTGGGGCATCACCGCCATCCAGAAGGACAAGGCTTTAAGTAAATGTGCAAGATGTACAACAGCGAAGCATAGCTCACGACCATACATACCTCAACATTGTCAAACCATATATAAGTTGCTGCTAATTACCATGAAGTTACACAACATAGTAAAACGATTCTGCATAGAGTTTACAACTCCAGTAACTGAAATCTCAAAGTACCTCTCCCAAAACATCCACGTTTCCCTTGCTCACTTATTCTCTTCATCCGACCTGCTAGCAAGAGGGCGATTCACTGAGCATTTGTCTAAAACAAAATATGACAAACACGTCGAAATGTAAGTCAAAATTTAGTGCATCCATTCTTGTATTATTAAGAGACCACTGAAAAATTGGTTGGGCGTTCGCGTTGTAATTCATTTCACTTTAAAACAGTGAATGAGATGAATGTAAAACTATATTGCTAGTTATTATTTGGTAGTGAACCTTTTGTAACGGCTACGATCTATAGATAGGTGTACACTTACCAAGAAGATTGGGAGACCTGGCCTAAGGCCGCGCGGCTAACTGAAGGGTGAGTGCCCTATAAATGATAACTGACGGGGTCACTTATTAAGTGATAAATCACTGAGTGAACTAATTCATTTATATACTTGCCAATACATTATAAAAAATGCATTCTGATTTCTAAATATACAGGCAATGGACCTACTTGGGATTTTTAAAATGTAATCTCACTTGATGATATTTTGCACAATGAGGGAAAACGATAGACTAGGCCCCCATTCTATTTCAAAAATATCATCGTAGATGTATGTTGCTAGTAAATAATACTCACTCTTATAACTGCTAACATTAATAGAAATTTAATAACTAGATGGCAATCAAGACTTCCATAAATCAATATAAAATAAGTTATACTAAGATGATTTGAAAACTAAATAAATTAAGGCAATTGAACTCTATGTAAAACAATTTAGAGTAAATAGTCTGAAGTAGAATAATTGAGGTTATAATGTAAAGCCTTTGATCGATATAAGTGGAATATGGGGTTTTTAACATTTCTGAGATGGATGATAAAAGGTCTAAGGTCAAGAGGTATAATTAGGCTTGGGATAGCTTAAGTCACCTTAACTTAGCCCGATAACCACTATTCTTGAGTTATTACTCTCCCCACTTCTCAATTTTCATTCTTATGCCCATTAACTTGGTTTTCCATCCCAAGTAAGCTTCTAAGTACAATCAAAATTATTGAACTCACTAAACCTTGTATTTTCCTTGTAATATCCATACTCACTTATAAACTTTTAAATTAAGCCGCCAAAAATCATGGCTTCCTTCTTTCTTTTATAAATCAAGCTAAATGCCTCTGTAATGACAATTGAACTTTCTTTCTTTCACGTAATTACCTTATTCTAGCCAAACACTCAAAATTTACACCATGGTTAACATTACATATTTTTTAATATTTTTCTTCACATAATCACTGAAAATACTCCCATAAGCTCACTTATTTGCATAAATAAATCAAACAACCTCTTTTGGTCACTTATAGGATTTTCCATAATCCACCAATTTTAATAAAATTCACACATCTTCATTCTTCCAACCCATAACATATCCAACGTCCCATTTTTATCCGATTAAATCAAAATAAATATCTTGATTCAAAAATTAACTATACTCATGCAAAATGATGAAATCCTAGGTTGTACCACATTCAAGTTTCCATCCAAATCATCATAAACGGATTTAATAAGATCACCAATAGCTTTAAATCCATTTTTTATACCAAAGATCACAACATTAAATCAAAGAACTCAAAGTTTATCATTTTTAACATCAAGCTTGCATGATCATATATGATCTCAATTATTACATGCTTCCAAACTTGACCAACTAAGTAAAATAACAAACTAAACTTGTTTATATCAAGATAACATGATCCATAATCAAATCCAACCTAAAATCAAGAATTAAACAAAGTTGGATTAAGGTTTACCTCACTTGAGCCTGAAAGAAGAGATAAAGGTGGGGTTGGCTGGTTGCGGGAGGTGGGGGAGGTGGACTGGGGGGTGGCTAGTCAGCGACTAGTGGCCAATAGTGGCAGCATCAGCTAGTAACAATAGTAGTAGTGGCTGGCCGTGTGGGTCGACAAGAGAAGAGGAAGTAGAAAACTTGTATTTTGCTTGGTTGAAGATTTGTTTTTACCTTATCTAGATATACTTGGTAATATTTAAGCACCCAAAACGTAACTTTTGCTAATTTTAATGAGGCATAAACAATGATAATTAGCTAAACTCAATCATACTAATTTGTCGGGCCTCAAATTAGGCCCAAATGAATTGAGCTCGAGGCAAAAGCAACACTTCATTGCGATCAAATTTAAAGTAGCTTGAAATTAAATTTTTGTGATGCTATGAAAATAATTTAATTTCTTAAACCATATTAATTATGGCCTACTATGAATTCATCTAAAATTTTATGATAATTAAAACCCATATTGTAAAGTAGGGCCCAAATGAATTTTTTGCCATCGGAATGATTAAATGTGATAATGCGAGGAAATTAATAACGTGGGTTAATTAAATAAATAAACCTGATTTAGGGTTGGGATATTAGAGCCTTCCCCTCATAGAGAGTTTCATCCAGAAACTTATGAATTTTGCCACAAATATGCAAGATTACCTCAAATAGTTGTAGATACTCAGCTTTCATATCTTCCTAGGTTTCCCAAGTGGCATTTGAGGAGGTATGATTTGTTTAAAGTGCTTTGACTAACAGTATCTGCTTGTTGCATAGTTGTTTAATCCTACGATCTAGTATCTAAACTGGGCATTCTTCATACGCTAGATGCTCAGTGACTTCAATGGGCTCCGTTACAATAGCATGGTCAGGATATGGAATGTACTTCCTGAGTTACGATATATAAAACACGTTATCTACATGTTTGAGTTCTATAGGAAGACCTAGTCAAAAGGCTACGGGATCTAACTTCCCAGTAACTTCATATGGCCCAATATATCTTGGGCTCAATTTGCCTTGCACTCCAAACCTCCTTATACCCTTAGTTGGGAAAACCTTCCAAAAGACCTTATTGCCTATCTGAAACTCTAGAGGCCTCTTGCTTTTGCCAGCATAACTTTTCTGTCAGCTCTGAGCAACTCGAATATACTCTGGAATCTTCCTTATTGTTTCTGTGGTTCTTGGATTAGTTCTCGGCCCTAATCTAAGTCACTTTAATACACAAAGTTCTACCTTTTCTTTCATATAGAGCCTCAAACAAGGCCATTTTAATGGTGGACTTACAACTATTATTGTGAGAAAATTCCTCCAACGATAAGTCGTCTTCTCATTTCCCTTAGAACTCTAGTACACAAGCTTTTAACATGTCTTCTAGAATCTGATTCACTCTTTCATTTTACCCAACTATTTCAGGATGATAAGAGTTGCTAAAATTGAGTTTGGTACCGAAGGATTTTTAAAGTGCTTGCCAAAAACTAACTTGAAATCTCTAATCTCTACCTGACACTATGTCTGTTGGTATTCCATGAAATTGAACTATCTCCTTAACGTGTAGTTAGGCTAGTTTGTCAACTTTCTAAGTGTCCTGAATTGACAGAAAATGGGTAAATTTAGCTAGTCGATCAATTATCACCAAGATGGCATTCTTCTTTGAAGTAGACCGAGGTAATCCCATGACAATATTCATTGAAATTGAGTCCCACTTTCAAGTGGGAATTTCTAATGGCCACAATTCACCCACGGGATGTTGATGCTCATCTTTAACCTTTTGGCAAATCAGACACTTATCTACAGACTCTGCGATCTCTATTTTCATATTATTCCACCAAAAGTGTTGCCACAGGTCCTTATTCATCTTGGTGTCTCCTGGATGCCCTGAGCATCAAGTGTAGTCAGCATCCTTTAAGATCTTCTTCCCTAATTCTACATTTTTGGATACACACAGGTGATTCTGAAATTGCAAGATCCCATCTTCTTGTTCAATAAATCCAGGCAACTTTCCTCTCTCAAGATTTTTCTTTATCCTTTGGAGTTTAAGGTCATCTTCCTGGTTCACTCAAATTTCCTCAACTGCGGAGGATTGTAAAGTGCTGACAATTGAACACTTGCTTATCTATGTGACACTAATTGAACACCCAAGTCCTCAAGTTCTCTTAAAAGTTTCCTAGTAGATATTGGGTCTACAGGTCATAATCTTTAAGTCATTCTAGCCCAGGCCTTTGTCTCAAATCAAGCTCTTTTTTTTAATGAAGGTATACTTCAAGCCTTGATGATCTATATAGATCTTACAAGATACTGCATATAAGTAATGTCTCCAAATTTTCAGTGTAAAGACTATAGCTGCTAGTTCCAGGTCATGGATATGGTAATTTCTCTATCTTCTTACATCAAAACACACCCCAACTCATTCTTTAATGCATCACTGTAGATAGTGTACTCCTTACCTTCTACTAGCAGTGTTAGGATTGGGGCAGTACTTAATCGCTGCCTCAATTCTTGAAATGCCCTTTCACACTTCTCTGTCCACTCAAACTTAACAACTTTCTTCAAACAAATTGGTCAAGGGATATGCTATTTTCCCCCAAAAAAAAAAAAAAAATCCTTCACAAACCTTCAACGATAGCCAGCTAAACCCAAGAAACTTCTTGAAACTCCTCAAATGAACCGTATTTTCCTCTTTATCCTTGGAGTATATCAAGATGTCATCTATAAACACCACCACAAACTCATCTAAATATGGTCTGAAAACTCTATTCATAAGATCTATAAAGGCTGTGGGGCATTGATCAGGCCAAAGGGAATCAGTGTGAATTTGCAATGACCATACTTGGTCCTAAAACACGATTTTGGGGATGTCCTCACGTTTAATACTTAGCTGATGGTACGCAAACCTCAAATCGCTCTTAGAAAAGGCTCCTGCTTCTTCTAGTTGATCAAATAAATCATCTATTCGAGGCAAAAGGTATTTGTTTTTTTTATAGGGATCTTATTCAACTCCTTATAATCAATACACAACCTCAAGGTTCCATCATTCTTCTTTAGAAATAAAATTAGGGCACTCCATGATAACACATTTAGTATGATAAATTCCTTCTATAATAGCTTATCTAACTGATTCTTTAGTTCTCTAAGCTTTGTTTGAGTCATACGATATGGGGCTTTGGAGATGGGTTAGGCACTAAGGATTAATTCAATTTCAAAATCAATTTCTCTTTGAGGGGGCAATTCTAGTAGCTCTTTAGGAAAACATTTCTAGATTCACAGACTATAGGAATATCTTTTACTTTTTCTTCTTTTTCTTGGGTGTTGATGGCATAACGTCATTATCCAATACATCCTTGACACAACTTACTTGTGTGACAGAAATTATGGGACAAGGTTTTTCCTCTCTTTGCCCAAAAAAAACATACTTCTCTTCCTCGTTCATCCCTCAAAATCACCTTAAGGCCTTCACAATCAATCTTAACCCCATAGGTACAAAACCAATTCATCCCCAAAATGATATCAATATCTAACAAAGCCAAACTGAATCATATACAGGAAATATGATTCTACCAATATTAATAGGAACAAGTTTTTAAGAGATAGGGCACTTAACTGTAGAGTCATTGGGTAACTTGATACTGTAATTGGTTGCTATCTTCCTATTCTCAAGATTTAATTGCATGGCAGATCGGATAAATATAAATGAATGAGTGGTACTCGTATCAAATAATACATAAAACGGCTTATAATTTAAAAAGAAAGTTCTACCTCAGCTGCTCGCTCATATAGTTCTTGGTAGGCATGGGTTGATTGACCAACTAATTGATTACAGATATAGGAAAGCTAAACCCTTTTCAAATCTTTTCATCTTCAGTCTTACAGATGACACAAACTCAGGACCAAACCGGAATAGTTCCATAAACTTGCTAGCATATTGCATTACCCTCATACTACCACTCATCTTTAGTTCCATAAATTATTTTTCCTTCTGCTGCTGAACCATAGCTGCATAAATTTGGCTACCAGTTCTTCCAGGAATATATTCCAAGTGAATTCAAGCCCTAACAACCTATCCTTAATAGTGTTCCACCAAATGTATGCTTCCCTAATTAGGTAAAACATCCCAATGCCCACCTTTTTCTCATCATGAACCTCCACTATTGTGAAAATCTTCTCCATCCCTCTAATCCATTCTTCTAGTTTCATTCAGTCATACTTTCCACCATATACTTTAGGGTTGCTTCGCGTTATCCTATCTGCTAATTTATTGACTTTAGGAGGGATTTTATAAGGTGTTAGGGGAATTTGTTTCATCAACTCAGACACAAAGGTCTGCCAGTAGTTAGGGTTTCCCATATTACTAACCAACTCAGGGGGAATCGGGGGATTCCACTAGGTTTTGATGGCATATTACACAAAGCTTGGTCAGTTGACCCTAACCATCCTCTGAATCATCTCCTATGTGGGTCTCTGTATTATTTTGCACTAATTCAGACATTTTGACTATGCATTGAGCAGAGTAATCCAATCACTTAACTGCAACCCAACATATAAGATACACGTACACAAGATATACAAACTAACATGGTTCAAGTATTATTAAAACATAATACAAAAGCTTCATTATATCATTGCCGTAAATGTTAGCTTACATACATACATGGTTCAACAAAAGAATATCACATCCAACTAGCTACCCAAAGTCAGCCTTTACTCCTACCTCGTAACTAAAACACTACCTAGCCCCAATAAAATAAGCCCACCCAAGCCTAAAAGAAGGTGAAATTAGTCAACACAGTCAAAACGATTCGTCTAATTACATACAATGTCATAACTTGCTCAAAATTCATCTACCCAATCGGCTGATATGAAGAATTCAAGTTCTAAATTTATCACCCCAAGTGCAAGGTTTTATCGTCGAGTACTCGTGGTGTCGCCCATTGGGAGTCGGGATTCAAATACCCGAATTAGCTAGAACGACTAAATCTAGGCTAAGAAGGAAGGAAATAAAAATAAAGTTAAACTAAACTAATAAAAGCAAAAGAGGTGGCTTAGGACTATGATGTGACCAATTGATTAACTAAATAGACAAGATAAGTCTAACCTACCCAACCTCAACTAAAAACAAGAGTAGGTCGGTTGCCCCTTCGAAGACCGCCTAAGCCCTCTCTCAAGGGTCATGAGCTTGTCTAATTAGTCTGACCACCTATTTTCATGGAGTTAGCCCAATTAGACCATAAAATTAGCAATCCTCAAACCTAACTAGGATTGGGACTATTTTCATGTCCCGAACCCAGCTATCCTCTCCCCGGCACTACCTAATCAACCTCGCCTCTCATCGTAAGTCAATCACCCAAAAATAAAGATGAAAGCTCTCTCAAGCATGTCATCGAACACTTGGCGGGCATGAGAGAAAACTCTAAATTCTAGATATAAAGTGGGTGTGGTTAAGCCTAATTCTAGATTAATTAGCCATCAAGAGGCTAATCACAATCCAAGCCAACCAAAATTAACAACTAATCATCAACAAAGTAAAAAAAACCCCAATTTAAGCCTAAGCTAACAAATAACTTAACAAGCATGAACTAAGAGAATTAATCTAATCTAATAAGGATTAAAACAACTGATGAACACAAAATCACAATAAAAACTAAACATTTAAGCTAAATATAATCTAAACTAACAAGTTTAAATGAGAGGAAATAAGAACAAATATGAAATAACAAAAGAGAGAGGAAAGAGAAAACTTATAGATTGCTTGGACGAATTTGAATCTACAATGTTTGAATCTCAAAAAGCAACCCAATTAATCATAATCTACCTACTTTATTTTCTCCTAATGAGGTTTTTGAGGCTAAAGCCTAAGCTAAACTAGCCTAAAAATCACCCAAAGGAACTCACAAAAGTCCTAAAAACAAGCCCCTTTTATTCAAATCAAGCCAGGAAGAAAACAACATGCTGGCAGTCTAGGGGGGTGACGGTCGTCGCCACCCCCTGGATGGTGGCTGCTGCTGGCTAGGGCCCGATGACTATCACACAGTCAATCAACCCCCATTGCTCATTGTTTTGTCTTCCTCTTTTGTTCCTTTTTTGCTCCTTTTCACGGCACCTATTCAATTGAACTTATTACCTATAAAAGTAAATAAAATAAGTAAAAATTCTAGAGATTACATTATCGTACGAGCTAAAATTAGGTGAAAGCCATGTGAAATACGACAAATTAGCACCTAACACCGACCATACTATATATATGTAGGGCTTCAAATGTAACCTAAATGAGAAGTCAGCACCTAAATCAATCTAGCGATCCCGAGACGGATCATAGTCTAAGTTAGACTCATCCCCAGGCTCCTCCCTTGAGTCAAAACTGCTATTTGAGATGTCCAACTCTGCATCCTCAATATTATGATCAGGTCGATGCTCCCCCAACTCTGGGTCCTCCTATGGATCCTCCACGAGCTCATCCTCAAAGCTAAACTCCACTACATCTAGTGTATCAGGGAGATCCACAACAATGTAAACCTCCCCTGATCCATCTGATAAAGGAATCGCCCTCTTCGGATTTTGATGACTCTGGGTTGTCAGGCAGCTGAGGAGCGCCCAGTGCAGATGGTGCAGGTGGTCCCTGCACAAGTGCTGGGTGGCGCAGGTGGATGGAAGTGCAAAGTATAAAGAAAAAATATACTGTAGAGTGTCTATGCCAACCCCCCTTTACTCAAACTCCTCCCTGAGTAACAGCCTGGTGGTAATGGTAGCCTAAGCCCCCTGAAGTTGGAACCTAGGTCTGTCCCATCCTGGGCTCCAGTAGTCATAAAGTCATGATATCGGATCCTAAACTCAACCCAATGGGCAACTGTAGGCAAGGACCACAATTGCCTACATGTATAGGCTATAACACTATGAAACTCAAAAAAGGGGCCCTGCATGTGAGCTACCATGATAGCATGTAGTAAAGAGACATGAGTAGCAATACAAATACCTAACATCATATTCACTGTATATGGATCAATCTAACAAGGAAGATTATATAGGAACAATATGAGAGAGATAAACAGGCATTTATACTAGCACAAATCTCTAAAGATATATTATTAACCTTCATTGACAAACCTTCTCACCTTCCAATCTCTACTCACCATACTTTATATCCTATCAAGAAAAATCAAACCTAGCTCTGATACCAAAACTGTAACGCCCCCAATGCACATGTCTCACTTATTGTATACTGTTCGATTAAACCCTTAACAAAACTAATAACAAGATGATTAGGGCATTATCGCCGTCTAGAAGGACAAGGCTTCAATTAAATGTGCAAGATGTAAAATAGGAAAGTGTAGTTCACAACCATACACACTTGAACATTGTCAAACGATATATAAATAGCTGTTAATTACCATGAAGTTATACAACATAGCAAAACAATTCCCCTTAGAGTTTACAATTCCAATAAACGAAAATCTCAAAGTACCTCTTCGAAAACCTCCAAGTTTCCATTGCTCACTTATTGTCTTCAGCTGGCTTGCCAGCATGAGGGCGATTCACTGAGCATTTACCTAAAACAAAACATGACAAACATTTTGAAAAAATGTGAGTTGAAGCTCAGTACATGCATTCCTGTACTGTTAAATGATCATTGAAAATAGATTGGGTGCCCACTTTACAATTCATTTTACCTTAAAATAGTAAATGAGATGAATATAAAACTGTATTGCTAGTTATTATTTGGTAGTGAAACTGTTATAAGTGTTACGATGTATAGATAGACGTACACCTGCCAAGCCGATCGGGAGACCTGTCCTATGGCCAAGCAAGAAGGGTGAGTGTCTTATAAATGATAACTAACGGGGTCACAGGTTAAGTAATAAATCATTGAGCAAACTAATTCATTGATATACTTACCAAGACATTATAACTTTGATAAATGCATTTTGATTTCTAAAGACACAGGCAATGGACATACCTTCAGTTAGTAAATAATGCTCACTCTAATAACTAGTCACATTAATAGAAATTGAACAACTAGATGACACTAAAGACTTCCATAAATCAATGTAAAACGAGTTACACCAAGAAGATTTGAAAAATAAATAAATTAAGGCAATTTAACTCGAGGTAAAAAAAATTTAGAGTAAAATAGACCGAAATAGAATAATTGAGGTTATAATATAAAGAATGTGATGGATATAAGTGGAATATGAGATTTTTTGATATTTCTGAGATGGATAATAAAAGATTTAAGGCTAAAAGGGTATAATAAGGTTCGAGATAGCTTAAGGCAGGCTAACTTGGCCTAATAACCACTATTCTCGAGTCATTACTCTCTCTACTTCTCAAGTTTCATTCTTATGCCCATTTAACTTGGCTTTGGAACCCAAGTAAGCTTCTAAGCACAATCAAAATTGTTGAACTCGCTAAACTTTGTATTTTCCTTGTAATATCTATAATTACTTATAAACTTTTAAATTAAGCTCCCAAAATTCATGGCTTCCTTCTTTCTATCGCAAAATAAGCTAAATGCCTCTTTAAAGACCATTAAACTTTGTTTCTTTCATGTAATTACCTTATTCTAGCCAAACACTCAAAATTTACACTATGATTAACGTTACTCATTTTTGAATATTTTTCTTCACATAATCGTTCAAAATGCTCCCATAAACTCACTTGCATAAATAAATCAGACAATTTGTTTTGGTCACTTATAGGATTTTTTATAATCCACTAATTTTGACAAAGTTCACATATCATCATTCTGCCAACCATAACATATCCAACCTCTAGTTTTCATCTAATTAAATCAAAATAAACATGCTTGATCAAAAATCAACTATACTCATGCATAATCATCAAACCCTAGCTTATACCACATTCAAGTATCCATTCAAATCACCATAAATGGATTTAATAAGATCACCAACAACTTTAAATCCATTTTTCATGCCAAAGATCACAACATTAAATCAAAGAACTCAAAGTTCATCATTTTCAACATCAAGCTTGCATTATCATGTATTATCTCAATTCTTACATGCTTCCAAACTTTAGCAACTCAATAAAACATCCAACTAGCACTTGTTTATATCAAGATAACATGATCTATAATCAAATCCAATATAAAACCAAGAATTAAACATAGTTCGGTTAAAGTTTACCTCCCTTGAGCTTGAAAGAAGAGACGAAGGTGGTGTTGGGTGGTCTGGGGGAGTGGCTGGCCAGCGGTTGGTGGCTAAGAGTGGCAACAGCAGCTAGGAACAGCAGTAGTAGTTGCTAGCCATGTGGGTGGCCGAGAGAAGAGGAAGTAGACAACTTGTATTTCACTTGATTGAAGATTTTTCTTTTACCTTATCTAGATATACTTGGGTGATATTTAAGCACCCAAAAAGTAACTTTTTCTAATTGTAATTAGGCATAAATAATAATAACTAGCTAAACTTAGTCATACCAATTTGTTGGGCCTTAAATTGGGCCCAAATGAATGGGGCATAAGGCAAAAATAACACTTCATTACGATCAAATTTTGCTTAGCTTGAAATTAAATTTTTATGATGCTACGAAAAATAATTTAATCTCTTAAACCGTATTTATTAGGGCCTACTATGGATTCATCCAAAATTTTATGATAATTAAAACCCGAATTATAAAGTGGAGCCCCAGATGAATTTTTTCCAGTCGGAATGATTAAATGCAATAAACAAATGGGAGAAAATTAATAACGTGGTTTAATTAAGTAAATAAATATGATTTAGGGTCAGAAAATTACAACCATCATCTGATTCATTATCATTATTAGTAGATTCAACAGAGTGAACATCAATATGCTTGCCATATAACTGTGCACACTTGAAGCTTTTGCATACCACATTTATTTGAAGTACCTCTTTATTACTTTTTATTGACACTAAGTTATCTTCAAATGGTAATTCCAGCTTGCTGAAGTATATTTTCTTAATCCATTTTGTAGTATAACCCATCTCAGTAGCAATGCCCTTAATGTTACCAATGCTTAAATCATCAGAATCACAATCAACTTTTTTCATCTCCCCCAAACCACACACAAGATGAGGAACTTTCTGAAAACAACCACCATGGTGCACATGTAATACAACAATAGCTGGCATTCTCTATATAAATATTTCAAACACAACCATTTCAAAGGCTAAATCAGAGACATGTATATGCAGAATAGGACATCTGGGTATAGGGAAGCATTTACATCAAAATTAGCATTCTCAACATCAACTACACAAACCTAGCCATTTAACACTCTAAAATTTTCATTTTTTTTAATTTCAATTTTTTAGAATGTAGTGCATATCTGATAATGCTTTATCAATCTCATAAGTAATCTGTATCTACGTGATGATGATCCTGATCAAATCAATAACTTTTGGTCTTGAGTTTGTAGAAAAATGAAAGGCATTTAGGGCTCCATGAGAGAATTTTGGGATGATAAGTGGACGAAATATGGTTCTGTTTTGAAGTGTTTGGAGAGAAATATCCAGCCTCTGATATGCTTGGAAGGGAAAAATGAAACGTCAACTTCTTTTTCTATTTTTACTTTTCTCTCTCCTGACTCTAATATAAACTATTAAAAATTAAAAAATATGGGATACCTGCTTCAGCCGGTCATGTTGGGTCCAGGATGGTAGTTATGGGCCTTAGACAAAAGGTGAATGGTACACTTGGAAAAAAAAAAAAAAAGTGGGTGGTAGTTGTGAACAAAAGTGAAACTTAAGTGGCAGTTCAATCTAAGATGTCTAACGAAGAGGGGGGGGAGACAAACAAGATACATTAGAATGAGGGAGGACTTAGAAGGAGAAGGAGTGGGGTCTAGGTGTTCAGTTTTTGTTCTCATTAAATGAGTAAAATAGTCTGCACAGTTTTCTACCTTATTTTTCTATCTGTTATGGACCCCATATAAATTAACACCTTTGTGTCCTAAGCCATCCATATATAGTTAGGGCAACACTTTTAAGATATTTTCTAGTAAATAAAGTCAAATAGAATAAGTACAAGAGATTAATAAATTGCTTGGATATATCGATTTATAGTGTTATGTTCGTTTCCCCACTATAACATTATTTGCAAGATAATAACAAGTGATTGATTAGATTTTGGATGTGAGCGGTGCTTAGCATTAGTTTTATATAGGCAATGGATAAGACCTTTTAATTCCCCCCAAGGGCAATGGATAAGACCTATTTAATATGGGTATCAAATTATGTATTTCCACAGCTAACCTGATAATAATTACACCTATTAATTACTTTTCACACTAATAATAATTTGTTACTAAAATGCCCCTCTATTTACTTTAATTTTTAACCCATGTATTTTTCCTTTTACCCTAACTCACTTTCACCTAGCAAACCCCTCTAATTCATGACCACTATTACACTTTTATTTCTAGCCAAGCCATGTATTTTCTTTTGCTTGTCCCATAACCACTTATACTGTCACATAACACCTTTTTGCTCTCCCTTACACCTCAAATCACACTTCAAAAATCCAATTCACAAATTAAGCCTATGTCTACCACACATGGTCCTAGGTTTCCCATCTCCAGTTTTACAGTAGAACTTTTACTGTTGAGAATCTCCAAATTAAAGCCTTGTCGATCTTCGGTAATCCCACCTTGAAATCTTTGCTCTTCTCTCTGTCTCTCTCTCTCTTTCTTCTTCTGCCAAATAGTGTTGCAAATCTAGGCAAGGAATAGGCTTATCAATTGAAATTTTAAAGCGTAAATGGATCTAACATCGAATTTTTGTTTTTAATGCTTTATGTTAGGTTAGGGTCCACGCTATTTGCTAGTGAAGCCAGGCCCCAATAGGGTGTCATTGGGTATCTCCAACTTTACTGGTGAAGAAGGATGGTCAGGAAATGATTTCGTGGAGATGAGGTGGTGGTAGGCCTTTCTGTGAAATTAACTGTGACATACTGGTATGTGAAAGCAATGGAGATAGCTTTTGAAATCATATTGAATTGGTGATGGTGGTGTTCTATGCTTTTGTTTTCTTTTACTTTTTTTTTAAATTTTTTGGTGGTTGATGTAAACTTGCAATAGAAGAATTCAGTAACTGACTTGGGGAGTGGGGTCGGTGGAAAGGAGAAGTAGAGATGGCCAAATGGTATTCTTCGTAGCATTGAAATATTAATGTGAAAAGCAACAATAAATTTATTATTGGCACATTTTTAAAACTTTTGTGAGTAATTTAAACGAGATTCTTCCATATTCCTATATTTAGTAATAAGCAAGATCTTTATTAAAAAAGAAAAAGAAAACCATCTTTTTCCCCTACGAAGGAGGGGTGGGGACCTCACCTTCTTTCTTCTTCGCCTTTTATCTTGTGAGGGTTGGGGAAATAAGAGAGGCAGACAAACCAAGAGAGATAGAAACACAAACAGAGACGCCAAAGAGAGAACAAGAGAGATGCATCAAAGCTAAGGGAAGAAAGAAAGAGAATCGCTTGATGGAAGGCAAAAACTATTAGCTTTCGTTTTGTTTGTTGCTGAAAAGTTAGATTTTGAAAGCCCTAAACAAAACCAAATTCCCATCGCTAATTTCATCCACTCAAATGAGTAATACACACACTTTTACTTCATGCGTTTGTTCGAATAAGGCATAAGGGGGCTGAAGCACCGAGTTGGTCCATTTGTTAAGGCAGGACGATTAAATTTTTCGTTTATAATGTGGAACTTCTTTCCACTAAAATATTGGTTATTACTGTAATGTCTTTGGATGGATGACGAGCAAGTTATATGGAGATTATTGCTTTGACATTTATCTAGGTGATGCTATGAGATTTTGCATTGTTGTTGCTTGTTTTGCTAATTGCTTAACAAGAGTGATGATATAAAAGAGAACTGAGTGAATTAAGATATCGTAAATGGTAGAAAAATCTTTTGAGCACTTAGCTTGAGATTGAATCTTAGAAAGTTAACTAGGACTTAGGAGACATGCTGTAATTGAGGGATGGAATTGAAGACTATGGATAACCAACAGGAGAACTTGGTGTGCCCAATCTAGATGGAAAACCAATGAATGCATAAAGGAAGAGAAGCTGGAGCAAATTGTTAACTATTTCATGAGTTGTAGTGATGGTTGAACTCTTATGCTCCGTTTAGACCTTAAAAAATATGGTGGAAGGAAAAAAATTTGGGCAAGTAATTTTTTTTTCTGGTGTTTGGTGTAGAGAAAATCATAAAGAAAAAAAATATGGAAGAAAATTAGATGAAAAAATTATTAGAAATAAGTGATAAAATTTTCCTCATAAAATTATGAGAAGAGTTTGGAAAAGTTCCCAAAAGATTTTTCGACCTCCTCCAAGCTCGCATTGCTTAGAAAATATCAACATGATTCAAGTAAGTTATCAACATTCAAATTTCTTATCCAAATTCCTACATTTTTTCCTCAATCTAAACAAGTGAAAAAAAAAAAACTTACTTTCTTGCTACTTTTTTTACTTCATATTTTGTTGACTCTAGAAGTCACATAATGATTTTGATGATAACAAACAATGCGGATAATAATTGTATATGAAATAGTCATTTATTGAATAGCTATATTATTTGTTAGTTTCATATATAATGTTCTTATTGGTCCAATTCATCAAATTGGTTACGTGTTTGATTAATGCATGAGCTTAGCACTTGAATAGTTTAAATGTTGGATGAAAAGCTTTGATTGAATATTAATGGAAGTAATATGGTAGAATATTAAGTTTCTATGGGTATTTATCCATATAATCTAAGTGAACAATATTAATGGAAGATTAAGTTCTCCACCCAAATATGTGTTTATGGATAGAAAAATATATAGGTATAATCTAATATCTAATGATTTTATTTTATTAGAAAATATGGTGTAGCCTATTCAAATTTGAATTTCAAATTTGAATATCATACAAGATCAATTGTGGATTGATTACTTTGCATCAATATTATTTGAATTGATATTGATAAGATTCCACTAAATAAGATACAAGCTTAAATTGCAAAGCAACACCAAAAATGATACTCGAATTATGTTGCTGCTCATTTTAAGAAATTACTAACATCATATGGAAGGAAGATATCATGTGCAGCATGGCTGATTTGAAGGAAAGATCAAATTAGAATGTTCAGCTCAAAAGAAAATCAAATTAGAATCTAGAGAATATATTTCAGGGGCCTGAAATGAGCTTTCAGGATATTCTGGTAGAAAGTTCCTTCTTGGAAGATTGAAGCTCATGACTTGTAAGGCTATAAATATTGATCATGATCAAGAGAAAGAAATGGATTATCTTTATTTCATCACTCCTGTTAAGCAATTAGCAAAGCTCTAAGCCGTTAATATACTATATTGTGGTCTAACAATTGAAATTTGTGAATCAATTTTTCATTGGAAGAGTGCCAAAGAAATTTAGGATTATCTTTATTGTTGTTATGGATCTAATGAAGAGATTTTAGATCTTGATACAATTGTAGATGAGGAGACAATTGAGATCACTAAATTCAATGCTAAACATGTTGGTGATAGAAACAACCCAGATGAAAAGTGTGATGATTAGGATCGTGATGACAAAAGCGAGCCTCTTACAGAGTTAGTAGAAAAGTAAGATCAAGAAGAGTGCGAGTTCAAAAAGAATATTCAAGACTTATCAGCTCCAAACAGTAAGGAAAATGAGATAAATAATTTCATTGATGATTCTTCTCAATCTTGCCTCCACTTTATTGATTTAAATACTAAAATTGGTAATATTTTTTTAAAGCTTTATTGCAAGTGGTATCAAATCTGAAAAGTGGGACAAAAGTAAGAAGAAAATTTTGGCTACCTCAAGATTCTCTTTTGTTTCTAACCCTTATGGACCCAAGAAAAGAGTTCGTCCTAAATATTCTATTTTGCGGAACTCTATGAAGAATGGACAAATTTTTGTGAAATTATTTGCCCATAATTTTGAAATATTTAGAAAGTCCCCATGAGCATTTAAATTTCTAAAAAAACTGAATGGGGAGAATAAAATGTGGGACTTCTGAAAATCATAATAAAAAATTAGTAAGTGTTGGGCTACAGAAGGTAAAAATAAGGTAAACTTTAAATTTATCTTTTTTCCCCTTCCATATATTTTTTTTCATGACATGTAGGGAGGGAAGATAAATTAGATATGCTTAACAATCACATATTGGTTTGATTATTTTTAGATGTTGATTATTTAGCAAAGGGGGGATTGAATATCTTAGTTGTGGATAAGTGTTCTCTTGCATGGACGTTTAACATTATTATTGCTTTTAACATTATAATCATTTTTGTTGTACATCACTCAAATTTTGTGTCACATACATATTTACTGCATGAAACTTGCATTAAAATTTGATTGTCATTCTATGTATGCTTGTTTTATTGAATTGAGCTCCTTGTCCAAAAATGTTGGTATTTACGCTAGTTATGTGAATAGAAGAATCAGCTTAATGTGGAGTATTGATGTTCAATACTCACGCGCCATTATCTCACTGACTATGTATGACACTTGCCATTGAATTTCTAATTGAACATACCATTTTTTTTCCATTGGTATTTTAATATTAGTACGGGATAAAGGGGGAGAGAGTATGGTAAATGGTATCTAATGCTTCAATAAAATCATATGCATAATATTACATTTTCTTATAATATTCCATGACCCAATGCTTGATGTTTCCAATTATTTTTATCAAGGGTGAGAGACAGCTTTATCTATTTCAAAGAATCTTTATTGTCTTCATGGCTATATAGTTTTATCATTTTCACACTACCTTTTTGATGAAACCCATGCAACAAGGAGCAGAAAAATGAATTACTAAGTCCAAATGATAAGATCATGATAAGTGTTCATCTCTATTAAGGTGGACTCTATCTTTCATAAAAAAGGAGAGACACATAATATGATTCACAATATGTTCTGATGAAAGACGAAAAGGGCTAATCCAAATAAAATGTAACTATGAAGCTTTATAATATTTGATTTGCATTATATCATCTCATGCTGGACCAAGACATATACCATAATTTGATTATATCTTATTATTGTGGTTATAATTCTCAAGATAAAAATGACATCAAAATGAGGTATAAGAGAACATTTGTGATACTGTAATAGGCATCTGGTTGGAGATATGTCAATAATAAAATTAACTACATTATATGGGGCTAAATATACTTGATTTCATCATTTGACTAGATTCTGGTAAATATTGTTGCATCTCTCTTGCATATGGTGTTATATTTTAGCTATTTTTGTTGGGCAAAATAGCTTGATTAATATGGTATAATACCTACACATTATACCTTACATGGCTATATATTTTTAAAATTATCATGTCCAGATTGTACCTGTTGATATGATTTTGGCATGAATAAGCTAAGGTAATGTGCTCAACTAGTATATCTCATACCATATGAATTACCTTGGATTAATGATTTTCGAAAGGGGGAGATTTTTCGTATTTATTTGCATTATGCCCCATATATAATTGCCTTAAGAGGAGAGGTAATTTATTCTAAATTATTAATTTTGTTTTTCCTTCATATACTAGTATCTCTTGTAACCTTAGCACGTCATTTTTGAGATATCCAAGTGAACTGGTGGATTTTGATGATATGATATTATATTTAAGGTTGTGAGGTTTATCCTTTCTTCTTCATAAGTGTCATATTAAGGGAGAACTATGCTATTAATTGGTTAATTTATATTCCACATCCCTTTTTAATGATTACAAAGGGGGAGAAGAATGAGCTTATGGTAAGTGTATGCAAGCATCAAGGTATGTATCTTAATATTACTTCACACCAATGTTGAATTGTTTATCATCATTGAAAAGGGGGAGATTGTTGACTCTAGAAGTCACATAATTACTTTGATGATAACAAACAATGCGGATAATAACTATATATGATACAGTCATTTATTGAATAGTTATATTATTTGTTAGTTTCATATATAACATTCTTATTAGTCCAATTCATCAAATTGGTTACATGTTTGATTAATGCATGAGCTTAGCACTTGAGTAGTCTAAATGTTGGACAAGAAGCTTTGATTGAATATTAATGGAAGTGATATGATAGAATATTAAGTTTCTATGGATATCTATCCATATAATCTATGTGAATAATATTAATGGATTTGATTGGATTAAGTTGTCTACCCAAATATGTGTTTATGGATAGAAAAATACATGGGTATCATCTAATATCTAATGATTTTATTTTATTGGAAAATATGGTGTAGCCTATTCAAATTCCAAATTTGAATATCATGTAAGATCAATTATGGATTGATTACCTTACATCAATATTATTTGAATTGATCTTGACAAGATTCCACTAAATAAGACACAAGCTTAAATTGCAAAGCAATGTCAAAAATGATACTCAAATTTTCTTGCTGCTTATTTTAAGAAATTGCTAACATCATGTGCAAGGAAGATATCATGTGCAGCGTGGCTGATTTGAAGGAAAGATCAAATCAGAATGTTCAGCTCAAAAGAAAATCAAATCAGAATCTGGAGAATATATTTTGAGGGCCTGAAATCAGCTTTCACGATATTCTAGTAGAAACTTCCTTCTTGGGAGATTGAAGCTCACGACTTGCAAGATTATAAATAGTGACCATGAGCAAGAGCAAGTAACTCAGCAAATGTGAACAAGCATTGAGAATATACATTGATTTACTGTACTAAGCGTTGTTTTGAGATCAAAGAATTGAGGTGGAAAAAATTTTATTAGGCAGTGAACTTGTAATTTGTGAGGTCAACTCCACCTAAACTTAAACCAAGATGTTGGTTTAAGTGATTGGGATCTCTAAAGTGGGGTTGCTCTGACACTATCAAAAATCATCAAATTTTCCATTGTACTTTCTCACTGAAAAATTACAATAGCAAATTTACAACTGTTTTCCCACTACATTATATTTCCCACTGTTTTTTCATTGTTTTAATTGTAGTGGCAAATTTCCCACTAAATTCCCACTAAACTCCCACTGTCTAGTATATAAGTTGTTATTTATATTTTTTTTAAGTCTTGTTTCCTACTAGCTTTCCAGTAAATTAAAGTTTTGTTATTTTAACTTCCTTTTTATCTCAACCCCAAAGTCCCAGTAATTCTTAAAGTTAAAATTTAATCCCCTCCCCCAACTCAAACAACCCCCCACCAAAGATGTCACAGCCAGATGACTTTTTTTTGGAAACAAATGGCCAGGCTTTAATTTTGCATAAACAAAAAGAGGCCAAAGCTTTGGGGGGAATTGGAAAGTGAACATGCATAGCAGAGCCCTCATGACAACCGCTCCCTTCATTTTTGCTCAAGTCTCTCAAACCCTAACCCTACCAAATTGTAGCTGCCCCCCCGGTGGCCGCCGGTTGGAGGTCGCCAGTTGGTGCTTAGTTTCGCGTGGGTGCTGCTGGGTTTTAATTAGTCAGGTCTACTACTCAGGTCAGTGGTCTTGTTGCTCGGGTCATAGGCTGCTCGGTCATCGGTGCTGTTGCCGGAGTCGTCGACACTTCTCTGGTGGTTGGTGGGCTTCTCTATGCTTGGTGGCTACTAGGCGCTCGGCACAGTTCTGCTACTCATCTCAGTAAATCTCCTCTTTTTCTCTGATATAGTTTAATTAGTGTGATGTTTGAATATGTATTATCAATGTTCCTTTAATTTTGTTTAATTATACAAAAACCATTATACCTAGTTTGAATTTTGGGTGATAATATGGGATTTTGTATGTTTTCTACGCCTAATTTGTCCCATGTTTGATGTGAGATTGAGGATGATTAAATAGAAAATTGACTCCAAATAGATGTGTTGTCATTATAGAGTTGGTGGTTTTGATTGCAAGTAGAAGTCCCAATTAAGCTATACTATAGGTAAGAGGTGGCTACTTGGAAAGTATTGGTGGGTAATTGAGAGATATTAGACATGTATTCATCTAGGTAGGGCTCTTTTTTTCATCCTAAAATTTGGAGTTCTGGGACTAATATCATCTGTAGTGTGGGGCAATTAGAATTAAATAATGATTAGTATTTATCACTCTTACATGTAAAACTTTGGCCCCTAATCAAGCCTATTGACAACCAATTCCTTTTTGCTTGTCATTAAAAAAGCTTGAAATGAACCCATTGAAATTTCAATGCTTACTTTTACTTAAAGTTTTAGAGCTACGCTCGTGACTTTTCACAATGTGTTGACAACTTGGATCCCATATATATGCTAAGCTCGCCCATACTATTGAGATCGAAGGCAAAATAGAAAAGGGGGAAGAAAATATTGAATCAAATGTTTTACGGTTATTTCTTTGTTCCATTTATTTCTTTGCTCGAAACATAACCTTGTACATAAGTTTTGAAAAACCACCACTTTAACGTGCAATGTGATGTTCAATTCTTTGCTCGAAATATAACCATTTGTTTCTAAAAATCTTTATTCATAGAACTTGCTCAACATTGGTTTTTTTTTTTATTTTATTTGGGAGGCAACGGTGACTATGTTCATAAGGATATGCCTCTTTGGGAGGCAATGCGGCGTTTACTTCTTTACCCAAAATATAACCTATTTTGTATAACGCAGTTCGTTGAACTCATAGTTATCTCTTTGAAGTAAGATTATAATGTTCAATAGTAACTTGCTCATCGCTAACAATAGGTTATCTCTTGTAAGTAAGACTTTGAGCTTTAATGGGATATGCTACTTTGAGCTTTAATGGGATAACGTTCAATCGAACAAAAAAAAAAAGAAAATGAAATAGTTAAAAATTTTTAATGCTTGTAAAAAGTGGCCATAATTGTTCTCGACTATTGAAAATTATTCTATTTTGGTGAAATGATGTAACATATATGCAGGTTGATTGTCATGTTGACATTATGTTGAGCAATTGAGCTATTCCTAAGGCTAGAGTTCTTTTAGTGAGACTTCTACAGGTTACTCTCTTCGACTTTGAACATATATTGTGCTTAATTTGTTGCTTTTCTAGTAATGTGTTTTAAGGAATCTTAGCGATGCATGTTTTAACGTATCTCTAAATTTTCATTTGTTCTTCCATGTCGTGTTACTTCTTTGATTTTTTATTTCAATTTAGGCACCTATGATTAGTTATATGCTTACAATTATCTTCAAGTATTCATTAATTATTATTCCAGTGGCAATATAAGTATCCTAAAGTGAGAAGTAACACGTTCAAAATTTTTTCACACAAAATGACACAAGGCAATATTTCCACATAATGAAAACATTTATAGAACGAAGAGTAAGAAAAAGTTACAATTACATTTATTATTCCTTTTCCTTCTATTTTCTCATTCAAGTCAAATGTAGATTTGACTTTTGTGATTGTGAAGTGATCTACATAGAGGTTTCACATCTTTATCCATTTGACCTGGGGTTGGCATTTATTCTTTTTGTGGCGATTTCTAAGTTCTCGGTGAATGTTTTTCTTCTCACAAGCTAAATTTGGTTGTACGTAGTGAATGTAAGTAGATTTAATATTTGTTACAAAATGTCAGAATAATTAAAAGGTGGTTTAGCATTTCATGAATATATTTTCGTTGTCACTATAATCTTCCCAAACTGATTTGAGAGGTAGTTGAGCTTAACAAATTGTATGTTGTGGCTTTGTTAGCATTATTTTACGGCTCTTGTTAGCGCTATTTTGCTTGGATTGATGTATGATGAAAAATCTTATCACACAGGACATGAAAATTCCTGCACATCGTATATGGATGACTAATAGACTTATTTTGGGTCGTAGAGGGTGTACTCATGAGTCTATTAGAGGGGTAAAAGAGTTTGATGCTTTTACATGGCTTCAACCAGTGTATTTAAGGGAGGGTAATATAAGTGTCCCTGCTCTAAGTGTAAGCATAAAAAGTATCTAATACCAGAAGATGTCAAAGTCCATCTTTACAAGAGGGGTTTCATGCATGCTTATTGGTATTGGACTTCACACGGGAAGATTGAACCAAATGTTGGGGTGAGCATGCATCATAGTTCTTGTAGCATGGATGTAGAGCATGATGATTATAATGGGGTTGATAGATTACAAACCATGGTCGATGATATTATGAGAGGACGTCAAGAAAATGAGCATGAGCCTCCAAATCCAAGTGCCCAGAGGTTTTATGACAAACTTAATACAGCTTAATGACCCTCGTGGTTGGATGTAATAATCACACCGAGTTGTCTCTTGCTCTTAGAATGATGAGTATTAAATCTGATTATAATCTGTCCCAAAGTCATTTTGATGAAGTAGCTCAACTTGCAAAAGAGGCATGCCCCCTTCCTCCCCCTATAACTTTGTTCCTTTTAATTTCTCTGAGGCTAAGAAGTTGGTGAAAAAATTTGGTCTGAGTGTCGTGAAAATAGACTCTTGTCATAATGGTCCAGCAAAGAGGCTCGTAAAAAAGTTCCCTTTGCAAGGATGCATCACTTTCCTTTCATTCCCAGACTATAAAGATTGTATGCCTCTCGTAGTTCTGCTGAATATATGAGGTGGCATCATGTTAATCGAAGGGAGGAAGGGGTTATGTGTCACCCATCTGATGGGGAAGCTTGGAAGTAGTTCGATCAATTACATACAGATTTTGCTTCTGAGCCTCATAATGTTAGATAGGAATTATGTGCAGATGGTTTCACTCCATTTGGTCAAAGTTGTAAGACTTATTCATGTTGGCTTGTCATTATCACTCCATATAAGCTTCCTAATGAAATGTGTATGACAACACCTTACATGTTTTTAAGTTGCATAATTCCATATCCAAAGAATCCCAAGGATAAAATTGATGTGTATTTACAACCTTTCATTGACGAATTGAAAACTCTATGGGATGGTGTGTTGACATATGACATTTCAAAGAAGCAAAACCTTCAAATGAGGGTTACACTACTTTGGATGATCAATGACTTTCCTGCATATGATATGTTGTCTGAGTGGAGTACTCATGGGAAGTTGGCATGTCCAATATGTATGCATAGGTCAAAGGTGTTTTGGTTGGGGAAGGGATGGAAAGCATCATGGTTTGATTGTCATCGTTGTTTCTTACTAGCTTGAGTTTTGTTTAAATAAATTTCGATATCATAGTCTTATATTTTAATAAATGTCTCTTTTTATAGATTGTTTTGTCCAGAGTTACATGGGAAAGTCGTTCGAAAAATCACTAAAATTTATGAGGGAAAATATGAAGATTCCTCAATCAGTTCGTGATATGTGGTTTAATGAACTCAAGGCAAGTAACCTACAATTTTCTTTGGAGTTGTAACTTTTCATCTCTAATTTATGATTGAAACTTAATAGCCTATGCCATGGTTTGCACATCCTAATAATATTATATGATGTATTTCAGAAATATTATTGGTGGGAGGAGCATCATGAAGTGAGATAAGACAATGCTTTGAGTTTCGTGGTAGTGAGACACTAAAGGATACATTTAAAAAAGTTCGAAAGAAACCTAATAAGCGTTCACAATGGTTAGATAAAGCTATTTGGAAAGAAATGTGGGCATATTGGAATTCAGATACTTTCAAGAAAAAGAGTGATGCTGTAAAAATGAATCGTGCCTCAATAACAGGTGTTGGTTCTTCTGTTCATACAGGTGATTCCATTTCGATTAATATGCATAAGAAGAAAATGTTAATAATCTCGTCTTTCCTACTGGTTGAGTGGTTAGTTCGTTTACCTTATTACTAGTTAAGGGGAAGAGTAGCTTATAATATATTGTTTACTTATGTTTGCTGTGTTTGTTGAAAGTAAGACAATATGGGAAATGTCATTCTCACATTTTGCCTATGTTTTCCATGACTATTTTATTTTAACTCTCTTTATTCCATTTTTCTTTTGCATCTATGTATTGAAAATTAATAATATTACCTAATCATAGTTCATCATATGTGTCAAAAGATTGATGAAGGCGAAACTCCTATTGTGAGTAAGTTACATCTTCGCATACATCAAACCAAAGGCGGCCAATGGGTGGATGACAAATCAAAAGCCGCTTATGTAAGTTGCGTTGTATCTTTATATTTAAGCTCATTATATTATTTGTTATGTACAACTAATTTGTAAATAAAACACTTTTTTAGGAGAAGTATGTACAAAAGCTCTCCGAGATTCAAGCAACTTAATCAACTCAAGCTACAGTTGATGGTTCCACGCCATCGACCCCAAGTGAACCTTCTCATGATGAGCAAATGAAAATTTGGATTGATGCAAATGGTTAACAAAGCGGGGTCATCTTTGCGGGTTTGGACCTGAAAGAGACATTTATACAAACTGTCAAGGCCCATGTTCCATCCAAAATCATGGTAAGGCTTATACAAATACATTTGCTACTTTAGTTGATAAAAACAAAAGGCAAAAGATTGAGTTAGATAGGCAAAAGAAGGTTTTGGAAGATGTGCAAGCAAAAGTAACTTTGGAGCAAGCTAAAAGCCAGAAACAAACCAAGGAGGTCCACAAATATGCCAAGGCAACTCAAGATATACAAGCACAAATGTTTCAATAGCACTTCCTTATGAAGACCATCCTTCTTAATCTCCCCCCACCTAAACCGGTGCTAGATTCATTGAGTGAGAGCGAGGATAGAGGGGAAGATGAGAATGATGATGGTGGTGGTGGTGGTGCGGATGAATGATATTTGGGCTTGAATGGCCTATTTTGTGCACCCAAGTGAACCTTCTTTTGGTGGTTGGATCAATGTTGGCATATTTTGATACTCATATGCACCTCTAAAAGTTAGAATTTTGTTATTTTGATTCCCTATTTTGTTAGTTGGGACTCTATTTTGTTATGTAAGCAAGCTCAGTATGATCATGAAGGAGCTAATTGGCTGGTACATTCGAATGTGATTAATGTACCGGCGATGTTTACAGTACATCCGTTTTTATTTGACAGGTGCACATATGATGTATTGTTTAGTATTACGTTAACAGATTTATGTACATGTGCCTATTTGCACAAATTTTTGATCAAACTATTATTTATTTTTTCCCACTGTTTTCCCACTGTGAATCTAATCATAAAATTTTCCCACTATTTTTCCCTAGTTCTGACTGCAATGGGAAATTTCACACTGCCACTGACCCAGTGAGAAATTTCCCACTACATTATCACAGTGGAAAATTTCCACTATTTCAATCACAGTAGGAAATTTTCCCATTGAAGTACACTTCGCGGGAAAGTCTCCTGCGCAGAGTCGCAGTGGGTGAACAGTGGGAAATTTTCCCACCGTATGTGCAACCATTGGGAAACGACTTTTTCCTACCTCACTTTTTCCCATTGGCATTTGTAGTGGAAAAAAAGTGGGAAATGGTCATTTCCCACTAAATTTACAATATAAAAATCGTTGATTTTTGGTAGTGCATGAGAGATTATTGAGAGTTCATCTTAATAAAAAAGAGTAAAGTGTTGAATCCTAGAGTTGAATAACTCTAAGCGGGGACCTAAGCCCAATTGAGGCCCAACCTCGTTAAAATATCATTGTGTATCATCTTTATTTTCTGCATTTACATTTGATTCTGATTTTAAACTTTTTGCAATCATCCAATTCACCCCCTCTAGGGTGATCTGAATCTTCACATTTTTTTCTTCAACTTTTCTTTCCATCAAATTTTCTAAAGATCAAACGAAGCCTTGGTAAAAGTATTGGACAAATAGTTGCATTTTGTAGGATTTATGACTTGTTTCACTTGACAAACTATTAGAATTGGAACATCTGTGTGAATTACTGATGTTCATGTGTGCCAAATGAAGACTCCAAAAGCGATTGGAGGTATACCACTCCGATTGTTTTAAGGTGTAGCTAGAGTAAGTAGTCATTGAATTTTGAAGTATGGTGTGTATTAATTTAGGGATTTGAGTAAATAGGGATTGTGGGACTGTGCTTTGATTATGGTGCAATAGAAGGTGTTGTTATGCTTTATGTGTGTAGCAATAAATGAGAAATATGTGGTGTATTGAGATAGGCAGCATGGCTTTTGCATATGACCATCAGTGGTGCTGCAAATTCCCTTCATGTTTCCTTAAATGCTAGTTTTTAAGTTCTAGCATTACGCTAATGTTGAAGATTTTGTTTCAGTATGGCATGTTGTACTTTAATTTGCTATTTTGATACTCATTTAGTGTTTTTAGATAAAATGCGAAAGTTGCAATGATGTATTCTGAGAAGCATTTGATTTTAACTGGAAAAACTTCACATGGTGTTTTAGAGGTGGGTAAGATCTAGAGTAATGGAAATGTCGGTTTGGTAGTCTAAATTAATGGCTTTGGAAGTCTTAGGCTAGGTTAATTTGGCGGCCCGAATTAATGGGAGACCTGACAAAGCGTGTTAGATTCCCGGGAAGATAATGGCCTGATGGTTGCGCTCATCCTACAATATAGGGTCACTCGGTAGACAAAACCTAAACAGAACTAGATTTAGATTGATGACAGTTCCTATTATCTCTTCTTAATGCTAAGGATTTAGTGGTTATTCACTACCATGTGAGGATGGTTTCTCTTTGAATTTGATTCGATGGTTTTACGGAAAATGAGAGCTACTTTGGATCTCTCTTACAAAGTTTGGTTCGTTTGGCCTTGTCAACAAGAATTGGATGCATTAATTTCTTAATTGAGCCCTAAGTATAGATATTTCATTGATTTTTTTTATTAGGACTACATTCTATGTATCATATGTATTCATTGATTCATTCCTTTAGTGCTTAGGCATGTACAGCCAATAAAGGCCTTTTGAGTTTCTCATGTAATTTGTATATATATCTTTTTAGCAATGAACGCAAACCAAAGAGACACATGTCCATTTGAGGTGCCCACAAATTTGTCTCCCTCTTTTATGCTCAGTCTGTTCATGTTATCAGAGCACAGATCTTGAACCCAGCAAACATTTTAGCCATGGCAGCCAAACAACCTAAAACAACTCCTACTGAACAACCCAAAGCAAGGTTTGTAATCGACCAACAGTCACCATATTACCTGCACCCCTCTGATGGTCCTGAAGTCTTGATCACGACTGTTGTGTTTGATGGGAAGAATTACGATCTATGGGAAAAGGCAGTGATGACAGCAATGAAGGCAAAGAACAAACTGGGGTTCATCGAAGGCACATTTACTCGACCCGACATAACGTAAGGGGGAGATGCCATGGAACTTCAAGCATGGGAGATCGTCAATTCGATGGTCTTATCCTGGCTTCTGAACGCAATTGATCCAAAATTATGTTCAAATGTAGCCTATGCGGATTCGGCCCATGTGATGTGGAGTGCATTGAAGAAGAGATATGGTGTTGCTAATGTTCCCAAAATTCACAAGTTGAAGGCTAGTATTGCCGATTGCAAACAAGGTGGACTCGATGTGGTGGAATTCTACTCCAAATTACAAGGAGCAGTTAATCTGGGTTCAAGAATTACTTTGAGCAACGTTCTCTACATCCCAAATTTTCATTGCAATTTGATATCTATTACTCAGTTGATTAAAGAATTAAAATGCATTGTGGTGTTTACTGATGAACTTTGTGTGATACAGGACCGCACCTCGAGGAGCCTGATTGGAGTAGATGAATTGAGAAGAGGGGTCTATTGCTTCAATCAAACGGTAACAAGGAAGGTACAAGTTCATGCGGTGGACTCTCATAACCTATGACATAATTGTCTCGGGCACCCATCCAACACTATTTTATCCTTACTTCCTAAACATTTAGGTGTTGGTGATTATTGCAATACCTTATCGAATTCCTTCACTCTGTGGCGCACATTATTTTTTAACCTCTGTGGTGTACATTATTTTTCAACCATTGTCGATGATGCCAGTAGAGCAGTTTGGGTTTATTTGATGAGGAAAAAAGGGGAGGTTGCTAGTCTTATGCAAAATTTTGTAGCAATGGTGAAAAATCAATTTGGAAAGAATGTGAAGATTCTTCGGAGTGACAATGGACTTGAATTCAAATCCAGGGCCATGCTTAGATTTTATTCTACAAAGGGAATAATTCATCAAACTAGTTGTGTAGATGCACCTCAGCAGAATGGAAGGGTAGAGAGGAAACATCGTCATATTTTGAATGTAGCTAGAGCACTACGTTTTCAAGCTAACCTCCCGTTGTAATTTTGGGTGAATGCGCGCTAACCGCAGGATACTTTATTAATAGAACCCCATGTAAGCTTCTCAAAGGAAAAACTCCTTATGAAGTGCTCTTTGGAGTGAAACCTAGCTATGATCAGTTAAGAGTGTTTGTTTGCCTTTGCTATGCTCATGTGCGGCCTAAACGAAAGGACAACTTTGCACCTAGAAGTCGCAAGGGTATATTTGTTGGATATCCTTATGGGAAGAAAGGATGGAAGATTTATGATTTAGAAACCAATGAAATCTTTGTGAGTAGGAATGTGGTGTTTCATGAACAAACTTTCCCTTTATCCACATCTCCAACATCTATTAGTCATGATCAAATTGATGACTGGAGTACTTTGTAAAGAAACAATATGATGATAGATGATAAAGGAAGTCCTTTTGCAATCAATCCCTTAAGTTTGGGTGAACAACACATGAATCCAGGAACAGGACCCATTGCTAAGCCCATTTCGGCCCAGTCTGGGCCTGCTGTGGATAGCGTTGCCATAAGCCCAACTCCTTTTTCAGCGACTAATGTATCCGTGAGCCAAATTGGGCTGGAGTCTGGTGCGGTACCTGTGGTTACAACCGAAGCAAGGGGGAGTTTATGTAGTACTGATCCTGCAACCGAGTGTGATTTAGGCCTAATATACAGGTCCACGCGAGATCGGCATAGCCCATTGCATTTGTAAGACTATAAATGCTATAGTGCTCAAACTCATGACCCCTCTCTCTACGATGATTCACTCCAACGGGGCCCCTTAGGTACGCCGTATCCCTTGATTAATTACATCACATGCAATAATTTTTCTAATGCTCATAAGGCTTTCTTAGCTGCTATCACAAGAATTGTTAAACCAGATATTATTATGAAGCTGCAAAGGATCCTCGATGGCGATAGGCTATGGCAGAAGAGGTTCATGCTTTGGAAGCTAATTGCACCTGGATTATCATAGATCTTCCACCTAGCAAGAAGCCCATTGACTGCAAATGGATCTACAAGTTTAAATACAAGTCTGACGGTACCATAGAGAGATACAAAGCTAGACTTGTTGTCTGTGGTCATCACCAGTTAAAAGGTTTTGATTTTAATGAAACGTTTGCGCCAATGGCCAAAATGACCAGTGTACAGACATTCTTATCTGTGGTTGTTGCTAAAGGTTGGGAGTTGCACCAGATGGATGTTAATAACGCATTTCTGCAGGGCGATCTTGATGTAGAAGTGTATATGCGTGTACCACCTGGTTTCTTCACTATTTCTCCCAATAAGGTATGCAGGCTTCATAAATCTTTGTATGGTCTGCATCAAGCCCCCCCTTAATGGTTTGCTAAATTATCATCCAAGTTGAGTGAGTATGGATTCACCAAGTCCTATGCTGATTATTCTTTGTTCACTTGTCGTAAGGGGGAAGTTTTTTTGGCACTGCTAGTTTATGTGGATGATATTATCCTTACTGGTGACAATGCTTTAGCTTGCCGTGATTTCAAAACCTACTTGCATTCTTGCTTTCGCATCAAAGATCTTGGACCACTTAAATACTTTCTCGGCATTAAAGTGGCACGAGGACCACTTGGATTGTTTTTATGCCAACAGAAATATGCACTTGAGATTGTGGATGAATACGGTTTGTTAGGTGGTCGACTCGTTGATTTTCCCATGGAGGAAAACCATAAGCTCGTTTTGGCTACAGGGCGGAGTCTTACTGATCCTAGCTGTTATCGACGCCTCATGGGGCGTCTTATCTATCTTACTATTACTCGACCTGAGTTATGCTATGTTGTTCATATCCTGTCCCAGTTCATGCATAATCCTCGAGAAGAGCATATGCATGCCGCACGTTGTGTTTTGTGTTATCTGAAAGCAACTCCTAGGAAAGGTATTCTTTTGCGAGCAAATAGTGATCTTCACGTCACTGCCTACTATGATGCAGACTGAGGAACTTATCTTCTCACTCGTCGATCTCTTACTGGTTATCTTGTTACCCTTGTGGGTCTCCCATCTCCTGGCGCACTAAAAAGCAAACCACTATGTCTCGATCCTCCACTGAAGCTGAGTATCGTTCTATGGTAGCTACTACTAGTGAATTGGTTTGGCTGAAATCCCTCTTGGTATCTTTGGGCGCGTTTCTGACTAAACCTAAGCCCTTGTATTGTGACAGTTATGCTGCACTTCACATTGCCAAGAATCCCGTTTTTCATGAGCGGACGAAACACATTGAAATCGATTGCCATTTGGTCCGTGAGAAACTTGAATCTGGTGATCTTACTGTGTCTTATCTTCCCTCGCAACATCAACTTGCAGATATTTTCACTAAAGCTCTTGGGAAGCAACAGTTCCTGTATCTTCGCGGCAAGTTGGGCATGATTGATTCTCATGCTCCATCTTAAGGGGGAGTAGTAGGACTACATCCTATGTATCGTATGTATTTGTTGATTCACTTTATTATTCCTTTCGTGCTTAGGCATGTACAGCCAGTAAAGGCCTTTTGAGTTTCTCATGTAACTTGTATATGTATCTTCTTAGCAATGAACGCAAAGCAGAGGAGACATATGTCTGTTTGAGTTGCCCACAAATTTATCCCCCTCTTTCATGCTCAGTTTGTTCATTTTTCGAGCGATGGAGAATTTCTAGTGGGCTATTTATGCTCACCCTTTTCCTTGTTTCTTTTGTCCCCCCAACCCCACCCAAAAACAAAAACCAAAAACAGTTCTAATCTGTATAACGTAACTTATTGGACCCTTTGAAGCAAGTGTAGTTAGAGCAATGCTTCTGTAGATACAGTCTAATATGTGGCTTGTATCTATATGACTACTTGTATAATTCTAGTCCTAGTCATGGGTTTGCCTTCTAAGCAGGCTTATAATTATTGTTTGGTTACTGTGCTATTAGTAATCTCCATAGAGTGTAAGGGATGTAACTAAACATGGTCCCTAAATTCTTAGAAGCTCTAATATGACCCTCTAATTAAACATACTCCCCAAATCCTTAGCAGCTCTAATATGACCCTTGATTATCGTGCTGGCTTATTTTATGTTCGTGGTCATGATCGGAGTCCATGGGATGATTAATAGGAGCCTTGAGACCTCCGGACATACGACCTAGGTGTATACCCCCATTGAGGGCTAGCATTTGTGCTTTGGTGACGTATTATTTTTCATATTTCATTTCATTTGAACAGGTATCTCTTCAAGCTTAACCATGTGAAGTTAGGCCCAAGCCATAGCCTACTTATAGCTGAGCTTTTCGAGTTTCTTCATCTGTCTTACCCTATTCTAACCATTAGAGAACTCTTAGGGCCTATTATTTTTATCGATAAATTACACGTGTGGAATGAAAATGAATAAAATAGAATGGTAAGGAGTAGAATGGAGTGATTTGTTTTATGTAAGAGTGAGTAGAAATATAAAGGAGTGGAACAGAGTATGGGTATTGATAGTCATGGTAATGATTTGTGTAACATGAAATTAACTATATTTAAGCTTTATTGTTGACTATGGATATTATATGCCAATACATTTTTTTTCAGGGTTTGTATTTTAATGATAAACTAACGTGTACATAGTATATTATTAACTTATCTTTTTAATTATTATGTATATACATATTAATCTAATGTTATATTGGTATGTTTATTGTAAATATGAGTATGTTATATTATGTGAAATAGTTAATTCCCACTTTTCAAACACAATAAAATAATGAATTGAACTATATTAGGAGAAAAAATGGTTTCAAAGTGTGGGAAGTAGTGGGACGGAATGGAAATAGTGGAAGGGAGTGGGAGGAAATAGAAGGGAGTAGAAATGAATGATATTTATCTTTTATGGAGTGGGAGTGAGTGAAAAAAAGTGAGAAAGAGTGGAAAGAAGTGAAAGCAGTGGAAGTCATGGATTTGGCCACGAAAAGGATAGGCCTTAACGGGTCCTTGGTAATGTGAGACCTCGCCTAGATGGTGGGGTGTTACATAACTATGGTGTACTATCATGAAAATTAAATTTTTAATCTAATGATAAATATATAGTTGATTGACTCTAAATTTGTAGTATTATTTGGCCACCAATACAATCGTCAATATTAATGCGCGTAATCTGAATGTAAAAAAGTTATAGTATGACTTTATGGAGCAATATTTGGCATGACAAGTTACACTTGAAAAGAAAATTATCAAAGTTAAATTACATGAAATTCTATTGTTGACTCATTCATTAATTAAAATAAAAAGATCCAATGTGATAATATATTTCAATATTGTTTTCCACACGTACTCGCTCTCCAAATTTACATATATATGATAGATTACATCAAAGAGGTAAGCTGAATTCACACTAAAGATTAGGTGGGCAGCCTAATTGTTACAAAATGAGAGGAAATTTATTGAAAAGAAATAATGAAAATACTAGTAAATA
Source organism: Carnegiea gigantea (assembly GCA_029747015.1). Taxonomy (NCBI): domain Eukaryota; kingdom Viridiplantae; phylum Streptophyta; class Magnoliopsida; order Caryophyllales; family Cactaceae; genus Carnegiea; species Carnegiea gigantea. Next base: position 66,586 of record JAKOGI010001450.1, on the reverse strand, counting down.
CGTTATACTCAAATAAAAATTTAGGAAATGCAACAATTGTTGGTTATCGTCGTTATAATAGGCATTTAAGGAACTTAGAGGAGGTTAGAGCTACATACTACTTTTTTGGGGAGGGGATGAGTTGAACTTAGGCTCTATTTGGTGAGTGAAGTAGAATGTAACGGAATCAAGATATGATACTAGGGTTGGGATGAAAATTTAATTCCTGAACTCAATTGTTTAGTCGAGAATTGGAATGAAATCAAACTGGCAAGAACAAAAATGAGGGGATGCAAGAAAAACAATGGTAGTAGATCCAAATTGGAGATGCACAAATTAGATTAGGTAAGACCAAAATGGAAGTAAATGCAGTTTTGCAATGGAGTCATGAGGGGAACAACATTTTTGTTTTTTGTTTTTCATTTTTTATCTCTTAAAGGATTGAGACTTGACCCCCATGAAAGATGTTTATGTTTCAAATATTTAGTACGATTTGATACCCTCAAGATTCGAGTTTCTATCCCATTTTTGTTCATCAAATATTAGGTGGTGGAACTTAAAATATAATGTTTCAAATTTTCTTCTCTTTTTGCTTACCAAACACCCTTTTGGAGGAGAGGCAACAATCGTTGATCTTTGTTACATAAATTTATCCTATGGAAAAGTTAGAGTCTACTATGTGTGTTGGGGCGGGGTCATTTTTTTTGTCCCACTTGCAATATTTTGTTTTTGGGGCGCCATCCCGCCATAGTGGCATAGGCTGCATAGCCTTCAACGTACGGATTAGTGCATTTCCAACCAGAGTTTCATTTTTTAGAACTCATGCCTGCCACGTCAGCAGGAATTCCACTTGCATTCCCTTCAATTTTGCAGTCACTAGAACTCATTTCAGGACAATTAATTGTCATAGAACCCACAATTTAAACATAGTTTATTAATTATTATTTTTTATGTTGTGTTTTGTGTTTTAATTTTCATAACATTTGTTTTTTTGCAAACACTTCATATTTATACACAAACAAAAAAAATCTTTCCCAAAAAAAAAAAAGAATTCAGCACAATGTTACTGTTGGGGTTGCAACGGCTACCCCATTGATTGTCCAAGCCAAGCATGCAGAGAATCATAGGCCCAACGGATAGTCCAGCCCGCCCCCTTTGCCCAAGCCATGGTTTAACGCATCGTTCAATTTATAAGGACAGACAAAACGCTGCGTTTCATATTCAGAAACGACAAAAAAAAGCCTCAGGGGACGAAATTGCAGGGAGTTCTGCCCCCGTTTTGCACCACGCGTGTCAATGGTTGGAAGCGACAAGTGTCCCACGTGGTCCCCGATAATGACACGCGGTCCCCCCGCTGCTAATGCCCTAATCATCGCTATCATTGCTGTGCACAAATCAAAGAGAAGCAAAGCCCTCACACACACCCCACTAGCACTAATTCCGACTCGACGACAACATGGAAAACGACCACCGAACACATGTAGTGATATTCCCGTTGCCCCTTCAAGGTCCAATCAATTGTATGCTCAGTCTAGCCGAGCTCATCCTCTCCCTTAGCCAAGCCACCATCTCGGTCACCTTCATCACCACCGACGCCGCCACTAGCCGCCTCACGCGCCACTCCGACGTTGGGGCCCGCTTCGCTAAGTATGGGCCTCGATTCTCGCTCCAGTCTGTGCCCGATGGGCTAGGCCCAGATGATTACCTCCGTGGGGCCGATCAAATCGGTGACGTCACTGACTACCTTGCGACTCAGGCGTTGGATGCTGGAAGCCGACTGAGAGCGATGTTGACTCATGGTAGTTTGTGGGGCCAATCAGATCGAAGGCCGGTCACGTGTATTATTGCGGATGGGTTCTTTTGGTTTATGGTGGATGTAGCAAAAGAGCTGAGAGTTCCCCTTGTTTACTTTGACACCATTAGTCCTGGTGGTCTTTGGACTTTCCTTTGCGTTCCCAGGATGGTCCAACTTGGCGAGCTTCCTTTCCGAGGTCAGTCTTAACTATTAATTGTTCTTATCAAATATTTTATAGAGCTTTTGATTTGTGTAGTGTTTGAAAAGTCTCACTATTCAAATAAAAGGTACATTATTAAGCAGTGATGCAGTGGTTGAAGAAGTGCCAATAGGTTTTCTACACACGACATTATATTGTGTTAACAAGATAAGATATGCTTTTGGATCGGTTGCATTTAGATAGATATCCTTAAAAATGAGATTGATGGGGTTGTCTTTTTCCCTTTCTTGGACTTTGTCCCTTTGATCTGTGTTTTTTGGTCACTTTCCTCGAGCTCCATTTGCACGGGTACATCAACGAGACCACCAAGCTCAGTGTCATCATTACTCCCAAGTTTTTCATGCAATCATGCTCGTTGCCGTCACTTAGGCTTTATTTGATCTTTAGCAAAATTAGTGAAAAGAAAAATTAAAGAAAAAACTATAAAAGTAAAAAAATTAGGGAGAAAATGAGTTTTTTTCCTCTGAGAAAGATGGAGGAAAAAATATAATAATTTGAATGAGAAATTTAAATGTTTATCAGTTACTTGAATCATGTTAATATCATATGAGTAATGTAAAATTGGAGGAGGTCGGGAATTCTTTTATGAACTTTTTTCAAACTTCCTCACAATTTTATTAGAAAAATTTTATCACTTTTTTTTAACAATTTTAATTTTTTAATCTAATTTTTCTTCATATTTTTCTTAGTAATTTTCTCTAAACTAAGGGTATGTTCTTTTCGTTGGAAAAGAGGGGGTTAGAAAATAAGTAAAGTTGATTGAAGTGAGTATTTTTTTGTTGAAGTTGGTATATTTTTTATATGATGGATAGAAGTTGGTTAAAATAGTGGATTGAAGTTGGTAAATCAAAATTTATAAACTAACCAACTTCATCCCGTATCAACCTACTTCAAACCACTTCAAGAACTTCAATAAAAAATATCAATTTTAACCAACTTAAACTCACTTCAACCAACTTTAATCCATTTTAACCTATTTCAACCAACTTCAATTCAATTCCTACTATTTTAACCAACTTCTATCCATAATACAAAAAAAAAATCAACCCACTTCAATCAATTTTAATCCACATTAACCTCCTTCAATTAACTTTAACCTACTTTAATCTACTTCAACCTACTTTAATCAACTCAACCTACTTTAGCCAACTTCATCTGTTTACTAACTCATATTTCCTAACGAAAATAACAGACCTTAAGTATAAGAAAAAATATTTTCTAAATTTTTTTTTCTACCAAATTTTTCAAGTTCCAAATCGTAGAGTTTATTAGGGACAATTAATCCTTCAATGTTGCAATTCTTTTATCACTCTTCCTCAATCCCCCTCATTGTCTCTAATTAAAATATGGCTTCTTTTTCTCAAGAACCTCACTAGACGATATTTCTTGGGCTATGGGACAATTTGAATTCGAATTTTCTGCCTTTTCACCTTAATAAACTGCTGATACTCTTGAACTCATGAATGCCTACTTGCACGTGCTCAAAGCTACCATCATATTATGTTTTGACTGACCTCCTTCACGATTCTCATTATTTTCAATTTTCAATTTTCAAAATGTTAATTTTGGAAGAATTTTTTACGACTTTCTATCTATACACCTTTGAATCAAGATCAAAGATCAAATCTTCAATAGGCTTAAGAATTCTTGCATTTGCAAGAATCTTTGCTGAGCCCGAAACAAGCTTCTCTTGGATATTTTCAATAAATACTTAATAATGCTGAATTGCGTTGAATTGTGCTAAAAGCTACTGAATTGCACAAAAAGTTAGTGAATGTCAATGATAAATACTTATGATAAGTTGAAAAGAACATGCCCAAAATCTTTGGAAGTTTTTCTATGAGGCTTGGGTTTAAATCCAACAGACACAACCTTTGGGCTTTATACACGGAAAAAAAAAAAATAATATAATATTCTGGTAAATCAACCACAAAAGAAATAGAGAATTGCAATAATACTTGAAAATTTTACCATAGTTAGCCAATTACATCTTAATATTAAAGAGTAAAGCATTGAGTATATATATATATATAATGTCTTGAGTTCAATTTTTCACTCTATTGTATATTATATTGTTTTATGCCTTATCTAAATGAGAAAAGCGAAAAAAAGAGAGAAGATTCAGCAATGATCCCTTGATTTAGAATTTATATATATTGTAGACTTAGGTCTCTAAATCCAATCAAGTGACACTATATGGACCAAGGAGCCTTTATTCTTTAGGAAAGGGGCACCATGAAAGTAAAAGCTAGAATCGCTCAAAATTTATTAGAAAAAAAATATACATTAGATATAGTCACCTAAGTTTACAGATTCATGACTACGTTAAGTATGGTAAATATGATTAATTATCTAGGAAAAAAAAGAAACATGAAATAGTTTTTACATTATTTTTGCCTTGATGAAATTTGCCGCAGGGAATGACTTGGATGCACAAGTGACAAGTGTACCAGGAATGGAAGGTTACCTGAGACGCCGTGATCTTCCTAGCTTTTGCCGTACGTATGATCCAAACAACCAATTTATCCTACACATCAGTAAGGAAGCTGTATATTATCCTAGAGCTCAAGGGCACATACTCAATACATTTGATGATCTTGAGGCTCCCTTGCTCTCTCATATGCGCGATCTGTGCCCTAATCTTTACACCATTGGCCCTCTCCACTCCCTTATTCGAGCCAAGGTTGAACCTATAGCATCAAAGAATGCATCATCAAGTAGTCTTTGGGAAGAAGATCGGAGTTGCTTAGCATGGCTCGATGCTCAGCCCTCTAAGTCTGTCCTCTATGTTAGCATTGGGAGCCTCGCGGTCATGACAAGGCACCAACTCATGGAATTTTGGCACGGGTTGGTGCATAGCAAGAGCCAGTTTCTTTGGGTTAGGAGGCCTGGCTCCATAATTGAAACAGGTCATGATGATGAGGTCCCGATGGAGCTTGAAGAGGGCACGAGGGAAAGAGGGCGCCTAGTGAGTTGGGTCCCCCAAGAGGAGGTCCTAGCCCACCAGGCTATAGGTGGGTTTCTGACTCATAGTGGGTGGAACTCGACTTTGGAGAGCATAGTGGCAGGCGTGCCCATGATATGTTGGCCTTGCTTTGTTGATCAACAAGTGAATAGTAGAACGGTGAGCGAGGTATGGGGCGTTGGATTAGACATGAAGGATACTTGTGATAGAGTTACAATTGAGAAGATGATAAGGGAGCTCATGGGTGATCAAAGAGAGAGATTTGCAGCTAAGATGGATAACTTAACTAAATTGGCTGCAAAAGCTGTTGATAAAGGTGGAACTTCCTATTGTAATTTAGATCGCTTGATTGATGACATTCAGTTCAACAGGTTTCCCATGCCCAGTTAAATTTGTGCTCTATGATAAAATGACGAATCCTTCTAGTAATTGGAATTGCAATGGATGCTTGCGATCCTATTCTCAATTTCTAATTGATCATGTTCTGTGGATGTATGTTTTGTCCCACAGTCTTTCCTGTGCCATTAATTAATGTACTTCACTCGCCCTCTTTTAAGTTAATGCATGTTATATCATGTACGTAGCATTGTGTGCAATGTAGAATTGATCAAAATTCAAGACCTTCTACCCTGAGGTAGCTTAAATTTTCAGTTTTGCTTTCCAGATGGAGTAGTAAAGTCTGATATAAATTTGGTACAATCCCTGGTAACCATAATCTATAACAAAAACTTAACCAGCACCTGCAATAGCTTAAACGTTTGGGATGTATATCTCTGACTTTATGAATTGATATTTGGCAGATAAGCATAGGAAAATACCATTTTATTCAATAGCAAGCAACACAAAATGTAATGGCCAGAAACTAATTCGATCTTAAAGGCAATACTGTACATTAGAATTTCAATATGATACCATGCCAAAAAAAAAAATAACTTCGATATTTCATATTTTATTTCTGAAGTTAAAGCAGTATAATTTAAATATTTATACCCTCAAAATAACACATCGAATTCAGGTGAACAACTGAGGAAAATTAGTCTAGACGTCAGTCCGAGATTGACAATTTTATATGTTACTCCCTCAATAGACTAAGGCCCTGTTCTTTTCATGGTTTAATGAACCCAACTTACTCCTTCCTACACCCATCCACTCCTTCCCCCCTTCCCACTCTTTCCCATACTTAAACAAAAATACCACTCCTTTCCACTCTCACCCACTCCTTTCCTCTCTTTCCCACACGTAAAAAAAAAAAAAAAAAAAACTACTCTTACCAACTCTCACCCACTCCTTCCTCCCTTTCCCAGACTCACCCATCCCATATTCATCATTTTTCATTGAAAAGAACAGGGCCTAATGTGTAGAAATCGAGCACCAAATAAAGCTTAGTTGAGTTGGAAACATTATTACCTTCCGCTATCAACACCAACTTGGGCTTAGTTAAGTTGATTGCGCTTGGGCTCCAACTTCCCTTGTGAATTGATATAAAACGTTAATGAAGGTCCATCCTTACAAATCCCAACGATAATAATAATATTTATTTTATTAATAATAATAATAATAATAATAATAAAAAATAGAAAAAACGTCTGAAGAAATAGAGCAGTGAGAGCGGAGGTAAGCCATGAAATGCATCCCCCGATTCTCCCCTAGGCCTCACCAATTTCGCAGATTGGAACGTTTAAAGTCTCTCATACTTGAAGGCCCTGGGTAGAAGTTTATAGTTTACGTCCTATGGATGGGCTACGCACATGGCAGAAAATTGTTAACAATGGCAGTGATACAACGCATCCAAACAGAATTCAGAACTTCATGGTTTTCACTGATGGCCAGTTCTTTTTTGTGATTAGATGCAATTATAAGTTGAAAGAAAATACAATGAGTTGTAAGAAGCTATAAGAAGATGTAAGGAGCTATAAGAAGTTGTAAGAAGATGTAAGAAGATGTAAGCAGTTGTAAGAAGATGTAAGAGACTGTAAGAAGCTGTATGAAACTGTAAGAAGCTGTAAGAAAATATAACCAGTTGCAAGAAGATGTAAGCAGTTGTCGAATTACTAAAAAGTTGTATAATATAATTTTTAGATATGTATGTATAATTGTTTGTCTTTAATGCATGAATTATGAAAAAAATTATTTCACGAAAATAAATTACGTGTATCGCTGATATTTGTGAAATAAATTTTATAACATCACTAAACAAATTATATTTTAACATTACAGAAAAATCAATGTTTCTACAATTATTATTTTGGATAATAAAAATAATATTAAAAATAAACCTTTAATCAAGTCAATTAAATATCAATAAGATAAATTCAAGCCGACAAATATGTAGAACCAAATATATTTCACACTTGAGGTGATCTTTTGGTATTAACATTAGTTTCACCTTCCTATAAGCAAATTAAAAAAACACCAATTTTTCTCAACAAAATTGAATAGAACCCTAAAAATGAAATCCTATTTGAATTAAACATTTTGAAATTACATTCAATCTAATGTTCAATTGTACGATGATAGCAATCAAGTTGTCATGGATAAACCTATGGATGAAATAGCTTAAATGATTTCGTCACTTATAATATGACTATTTTTACGCACGATTCACGTTAAAACTCAAACATAAACGTGATTTTTCTATTACAATTTCAAACATATTGACTTATTCTCTCTATAATGGCATATATTATTTATGTCGAAACTCAAATATCAATTCATATCGTTAAATTCTATTTTTATATTTATACAAATATTATATTCATAAAAAAGCTGTAAGATTTTTCATATTGGTAGTACCTAAAAAATATATACGTATTTCTATGTAAATATGAGAATAAAATAGATGACAAGTGGAGTGTTATAAAAAAATATACATGGAGATCTAAGAAGATGTAAGAAGATATAAGGAAATGTAAAAAAATATAAGATGTAAGGAGATGTAAAAACTGTAAGGACCTGTAAGCTGTAAGCAACATCTTCTCAATCACATAAAAGAACACGGCCTGAATGTAAGTACGCCAAGTCAAGTCCGACCCGATCAGTCATATACAAGCCAAGCTCAAGATCAGCTCGAAAGTCACCAAGCGTAAAAAGTTTAGGTTGGTTTGAGCTCGGCTTCACAGTGTTGGGCTTGGATTTTGACTCGAGCTTAGCTTAGTTTTCTTCTCTTTTCTATCTTTTCCTTTGTTCACTTTTGAAAAATTTGAGTCAACGTTAAACTACCTACATTTGACAATGCATTCAAGAAACAAGACGTGAAAAGGAGAGATTGTAAAGAAAAATCACTGATCTAAATTCAAAATTTATATCACCTATTGTATGACAATGAATTGTTTTCAATCATACTTACGATTATAAAAATTCAAAACCAACAAATCAAAATGCAAAGTTCTTTTGTAGATAAATATATAAAGAAAAGAAACCAAGCCATCCAAGCCGAGCGCAAGCCAAGCATGAAATCGAACCATCCGAGCTGAGCGGATCATGCTCAGCTTGCGCTCAGCTCGGTAAGGTCAATGAGTAGGCTCGCAGTCAATTTCATACGCACTCGGGTCAAGTTATGATCGAGATGAGTCCAAAAACTCACAAAGCCGACACGATTTCATTAGATCTCTTTGCCCCTTCTTGATAGCCACAACTCTTAATGGATACACTCTACATGGGGTCTTTCCATACATCTTCACATCACGAATACAAAAAACTTTATTGTTTTTCACATTAACTTCCTAGGTAAATTTAATTGAACAAAAATAAATCTAATTTTTTTCTTTAATCAGGATTTTAAAAAAATTTAGATTTATTTTTGTTCAATTTAAATAAATGTAAATAAAGTCTATTCAATAAAACTAAGTTCAATTTGACGAAAACAAAATCAACATTCAACACAAGAGTTCAATTCAGCAAAAAGAATCAATTGTTAATTCAGCCTAGCAAAGTTAACAGAATTAAATTCAATTCCAAATAGATTAAGTAAAAATAAGGCGAAAAAAATAGGCCTATAGTCACTATTAACCAACCTACACCTACAACTATGCCCCACACCCCCCCCCCTCCAAAAAAAAAAAAGAATGAAAAACAATACCTGACGATTAGGAAGAGGCTATGAAATTCCCTTGCTATAGTAAGCTTTAGAGAAGGGAAGACTCCTCCCTAAAATTTTAAATTGAAAAAAAAAATATAGAAACAGATGTGCCCAGCCGTATCCAGCAAGCCCAGCTGACAAGGTTTATGAATGGGACACCGAGTACCTGAATTCGAGCCCTATGTACACTTTGGCTCACACTGAGAAACCAAGAGATGGACACATATTCCTAGCTTTGAGAGTACAAAAAGAACAGACACGAACCTGTTTTACTCCACCAGGTCTATTACACTGAAAAACCCAAAAATGGACATAAATTCTCAGCTTTGAAAGTACAAAGAACGCAAGCAACGTATTTGATTCCATCAGGTTTGATTACAAGCAACCAAGCAAGAACTTAGGCCCATCAGAGTGTCTTATTTACCACATTTGATCAGAAGGTACCAAATTTCCCAGCAGTGCTCCAGCAAAATATAAGGTCATGCCTACCCTTAAAACTGCATATATAGTTATATACTACAGACCATGTTAAATCTTATAAACTAAGATTTCACCAAGTAACAATTCGTAAATATCCCTGTAATTCTTCAAACTTAAAGCAGATACACCTCAAAAATAATTCCTTCCATTTCAGATAAGACAAGGATCACAGCAGAAGGTACCATTGCTGCGGAAGAATCTGGCCATCATCTCATATGCCCATTTCCTTGCAACCCCTACCACACTTGCCTGCAGTGCAGTAAAACTATATCATCAAGATCTTGGTTCTATGAAATTGAACCATATTATTAGACCTGGCAAAACTGACCCGAGACCCAAAACCCGAACCGAACAACCCGGACCCATACCCGGCCCGGCACCCGAAATATGCTCTTCCAAAAGTAAACTCGAAACTCGAATTGACCTGAACTAAATCATGTCCGCCCCGAAATTTTCTACAAAGTTGCTTATTTTAGCATGACAAATGTATTTGACCAAAAATTGGTTAACCCGAAATCGACCCGAACCATACCCGACCGAAACCGAAAGGACCCGAAATGTTACTTAACCCGAATATGACCCAACCCGAACTTGACCCAATCCGTACCCAAACTGAATGACCCATTTGCCAGGTCTACATATTATTAATTAGCTTTATATAGAATAAAACTCATCTGGTAAATGGGATACAGACATTGGACTCCGGTCAGTTCATTATCTGAGCTATATTCAAGTTTGGTCTGGCACAACGCGTCCAGGTTCACTGAAATCTATACTGGTTTGACTTTTGAGCTGGGTGCGCTACAGAACACAAGTCCGGTAAGTAGGATTGTGAAAATTGAACTCCGTCAGTGCAGTATCTGTTTTATTCATGAGGTTCGGACTGGCTCAGCTAGATTGATTCCCCTTTCAGGTGAATTGGAGTCCAGATAGTTTTCAGACAGGTGGGCCACAGATTGGGTCCATGTAGAGCCAGGTTGTTGACATTTATTAACTTTAGGTCAAAATTCGATCATTATGGTCAGGGTCAGGGCTGGACCACTTGAAGTCTGGTCATAACTCAGAAAGCCAACTTAGGCTTGGTTGGATTTCCAGTCAAGTTATCTAGGGTTTGGGTTGAAATCAGACTACAATAATGGGTTAAAATTGTGCAGGGTGTCGGCAAAACCATGTTCCTCCCCAAAGTCTTGCTACAGAATGAGCACCCTATATAAAGAATAATACATCATGCCCTGTCATTCATCAATTATTACCTGAATGACCTCCGTTACAAACACACAGCAGTTTCGGATCAACTAGGCACTTGGATTTGCTCACCCAGTTGAACCAAACATACACAATTGGAAAGTTTAAAGTGAAGGTGAGCAGCCGGCTTGAGCCTTGAGGCAGCCAGCAGACACGCTGACCCACCAGCCACTAGTAAAACGTTTAGCCCAACGTCCATCCAGGACAAGTAAATGTTTAATCCAGGTTACCCAAATCCAATCCAGCAACCATAGGTTTGGGATCCTGGTACACGTATGAGGTATTAGACATGGACACGCAAATGCCAAAAGATGCAGAACTGAGAGAGAAATCAACAAAGAGAACTTCACAAGTGCTGAAACATCAAGACATGCGGGCATGCAGTAGAGTAAATCCTCACATGAACTAAGAAAGAAAGCAACTACCTGTTTGGAATGTCAAGTATTCACTTCCTTAATTTGTATCATCTCCAAAGCTGCCAAACCGTCTTCGATAAGAATCTCCAAAACTGCCACTGTTCTGGCTAGGACGGGTATCGCCAAATCCACTTTGACGACCAGAGCCAAAGTTGCCAAAGCCACCTGATCGATCAGTTTTAACCCCATCACCAAATCCACCACTTGGCCGGCCAAATCCAGACCTACCGGAGTTATTGGAACCACTTGGACCAGAACTCTCAAAACCACCACCCATTCTAGAAGAGCCACCAGATGAACCAAACCGACCAGACCCGAATTCGCCAAACCCACCAGACCGGCCAGAGTTAAAGCCACCAGATCCTCCAGAACGTCCAAAATCAAAAGAACCACCATGACGCCCAGAGTTAGAATTGCCATAGCCGCCTGGGCGAGAGAAACCTGAATCCCCAAATCGACTGCCGGATCCAAAACGGCCACCATACATTCCCCCAGACATCTCCATCTCAGCACCATCTGCAGCAACTGCAGGAAGCTGTTCCAAGAACAGATTGCTAAAATTTAGGCCGATTGGATAAGCACAAACACGATAAAAGTTGATACATTCAGCTTTAGAGGCAATTAATATATTTTCATGCAATTTTTCAACACAGCTACGCATGCTGTCGGCAGTGCATCTCTTACTTGTAGAGGATGCCATGAGGTTATCATAGTAAGCCATTTTCTCTAAATGTGAGACACAATGCCGTATTATGGAACAGTCCCCCTGTTCCAAGGAATATGGGGGTAAACCCCAGCAGGAGACATGCGGCAATGGTGGTGGCGGTCACAGAATTAAGTATGTACAATATTCAACAATTCAATTCCACGGACATTTGACCATTTACATGTTCAAGTCAAAAAAAATCAAAAAATAAAAAAGGCAACCAACAGCAAATGAAGATGGCCGATACAGCGCCCCCCCCCCCAAAAAAAGAAAACCCCGGGAACCAGAAGCAAAATCAGAATAAAGTTTTCCCGGCGCAAAAAAGATTCAACACGCAAATAATCAAGCAACCTCGAATAAATAATAAAGAAGAACAATAATAAACAAACACAACTCCGCAACAAAACCTATTGAGGCCTCTCACAAACGACAACTACTTTTTGAACACAGCAGTAGAAAAGGACGGAAGAAACAAACCTCTTTGAATCGGCACCCAACATCACGCTCAATGACCTTGACTGCTCTTGATTGATCCATAGTGTAAATGAGAATTGCACGTCCTTTCTTTCCAGCACGCCCCGTTCGACCAGATCGATGAACAAAGATCTCGGAAGTACTAGGCAATTCATAATGTATCACCTATGATAACAAAAGACCCTCATGAGAGACTGTACTCTTTGAGAATCACAGAGACAAGAAGCAATGAAGCTGACCTGCTACACAGGGTGTTTGGTAAAATAATGCAGGAATTGCTCACATTAAAAGAGATTGACATGAGCCAGGATAATGATGTAGAAAAAGGACCATAGCCCCAGGCATTCAAAGGCATAAGACCAAAAAGATTCGGATCATGATGGGATAGCAAGGAACCTCTTTTTCAAAAGGCTAAAGCTAGAAAACCTAGTTAGGTGGATTGCACAAGAAAACCATGGCCAGCGCAACGCTAAGACACAAGCACAAAATTTACAGACAAGACCAAAACAAGAAGAAGAAGATATCCCAGCAGAACTCAAACTTGTGAAGTATCAAATTCAAATATTTTATGCCACAGATGTTGCAAGAAAAGTACCAGGTCAACGTTTGGTATGTCAAGGCCCCGAGCAGCCACATCAGTAGCGACCAAGATATTGATATTCCCATTCCTAAACTGATAAAGAGTCCTCTCCCTTTGACTTTGAGAAATGTCCCCATGCAAGGCCTCACACCTGTAGTTTTTTCTTCCCAATGCATATGCTAACCTATCAGCATCACGTTTAGTTTGAGTGAAAACGATGGACTTCCCTCCATTGGCATGTTCCTGGGAGCAATATGTAAATGAATAAATATGAAGGAATTCTAAGAGGCTATAGCCATAAGAGAGTACAAGAACAAATATAGAACATGCAAAGAAAAGAAACCATTGAAACATACTGTTATCAGAGGCCCAATAACCCCTGCTTTTGAATGATAATCTGCCACAACTGAATACAATGAGATTCCTTCTGCCAGTTTCTGATCTGATTCTCCAACCTTCAACAGAGAGACAACGTGAATATCCTCAAGATAAGAGAAATTCCCTGGAACAAAACAAACAGCGAAAATACTAGTTGCTTCTTAGCTCAACCTCACAAACATTGTTTTTAGCATAATCCATAAGAAGAGAGTAACTTTTGTCCCTCCTTCTGGCCATGTATGTTATTTAACAAAATAAAAAATCATTATAGAAATAGTCAAATAGTTCAACATTTGAACTGAATGAGATAATGAGTTCATTCGACTCGAAAGAATAGAAATGACAAAAATCTAACAAGAAAATTCTGCAGAATACAAAACGAGATTTTTGCTCAAATTCAACATGCTTGACTCCTATGTGTGTGTTTTAAGACCTTGGACCATCCAAATGTTATGGATGTAGCAGACATGCATTTCACTTTAATCTGTTCTCTCCCCGGCCCCCCTATTTTTTTTGATCGGAAAAGGGAAGCATGCTTTCCCCATAAACACCTCAAAATCTATCATATTCAACTCTCATATGGGTCTCATAACATAGCAGAAACAAGAATATACCACAAAAACTAGTCATCCTTACAAGATCAATTGTCAATGGATCTTTCAAGTACTTCCGAGTCAGCTTCACTATCCAATTTGGCATGGTGGCAGAGAACATCATAGTTTGGCGATTTTTAGGAGCCTTCTCTAAAATGACCTCCACTGCTTCCTCAAAACCAACATTTAGCATTTGATCAGCCTCATCCAGAACAACAAACTGAAGTTCAGACAGGTCTAAAGCCCCTCTCTTCATCAGATCAATAACACGACCAGGCGTCCCAGCCACCACATCGACACCACGGCTAAGAAGAGTCATTTGACGACCAATTGGTGTACCCCCATACACACACAATGTGTCCAATCTAGAAGACTCACAAAATTCCTTCTCAACCTGCCGAGCAAGTTCTCTCGTAGGGGCCAAAATTAATGCCAGAGGATTTCTTCCACACCTGCAATTGAATTGTAAAACAAATTCTGTTAACAGAAGGCAACATGCATTAAGCCACAAAATAATCAGAAATCGCATGAACAGAAGCAGATTAACTATATTAGAAGTTGAGGTAAAACCCCCAACAGAATATAACTGCAGATTTATTAAAGGTCCACTCGGCAACAGAAATGCACATACCCATGCTGCTGATTGTACCGCGTGATTTTATCCATGATGGGTATCCCAAAAGCAAGAGTCTTCCCTGTCCCTGTCTTAGCACGGCCGATCATGTCACGACCCTGCATTGCAGGCTCCAGAACAGCTTTCTGCACAGAGTGAAATAAACCCAACATTAGATAACTAATGCATTACAATCATATTTCAAACATTCCAAGGCAACTCACCCAAGAATACAAATCAACATGGATCAAAATGGCCTTTCATTGACAAAGGAACTTCAGACCAACGCTGCTCCAAGACGCAATAACAAAAAATAAAAAACCAAAGCCCTCTTTTCCCATCACCATTAACTAACCCCGCCAGACAATTGGACACTACAATTCAGCATAAGTCAATACAAATTTACGAAGTCAGGTCTCAATATCAAACAAAGTTATTTTAACATAGTGGCCAAGTTCTTACACAATAGACTTCATGAGATCCGGCCTTTTTTTTTAAAAAAAAAGCCAAAAAAAAAAAAGGATTCCAAGAGTCATCAATTCCTAGGTTCCTAAGTTCACAGATCTGTTATTCACAATCTCATTTACAGCATGGCACCTTTTTTGCAGACAAAAAACTAACAATAACAACAATTCAAGGTTTAACAAATAATCCATCTTAGGGAAGCTACCCAAAATAGCTCCCAAACACCAGAAAGTTCAAGGAAAACTCTACCTATCAAATTAGAAAAGGGCATTTAACCAACAGTTACATCCACACTTTGGGATTCATTGGAAAAGAAAGTATCGATTCAAAATAACTGCAAAAGAGGCCAAAAAGCTAAATCTTTTCTAAGGATTCATATTTTTAAAACCCTGGTGTTTTCAATGGTAATCCCCTCGACTAACTTTCCGATAGCCCCATACATAAGCCAAATGTATTCTGAATGTACAAGATAAATGGGTGGTAATAATTTTCACAAGTCCCTGTCGGAAACCAATATCTAAATTACCCAATAAAATTGGGAACAACCGGCATACATAAAACAAATTATTAAGCTCAAATTCTCAGACATTCATACAGCTAGTAAATCAGGGGAAAATTTAGACTGTTAAATTAGGGACCTGAATGGGGAAGAGCTTGGTTATCCCTTTCTTAGACAAAGAGGAAACTATATCCTCATGAATATTAAGCTTCGATATGTCAAGGCTTCCATCCCCAGCTCTCGTCTTCTCCTCCTCGGAATAATCCGCAACGGCAAACCCCGCCGCCTGCGAGGCATACGACGCCCGAAAATCCAAACGGGCAGATCGCGCGTGTGAACAACGCGCCCCGTCGAAGAATGAGTTTAATGGCGAGATTCGAGCTGAATCTACACCACCACTGCCCGAAAAACCGCCATTTTTGACGGTTGTGGCGGCGGAAATGGAGTGGAGGAGATAACCCAAGATTCGTCTCGATGATTGTACCGATGTTGGTGAGAATTGCCTCCTCAGAAGCATAGCCGTCCCCATGTTTGGTGATGAGAGAGGGGCAGAGAGAGAGACGTAGGATGCCGTAGTCGAGACTAGCTAGGGTTTGGCGATGGAAGAGGGCTTTTGGGCAGAAGAAAAGAACGGGTCTGCTGGTGAATGGCTACGCAAAACCCTCGAGGGTTTAAGGGCCGTCCCTCCGTAGATATTTATGCATGTGGACTTTTCTTCGCCCGATGATTCTTTAAACTTTGCAGATTGGCACCAAGCCAACTGACGGGAAAATTACAAATACGTGTTGTTTAACTTTTAATATCCTGCAAAATTGACCTTTTCACTTCAAGGTGTTGATTTTTGGGGCTAAGGCAGTAGAGGAAGCCATGCACGTGGCAGAGCAGCGGAAGGGTGCTGTGAGGAAATACCCCTAATGGCCCCAGCATAAACGGTTGGCAATCAATTCCCAAACCTTCAGAAAAATTGGAAAACGGAGAGAGAGACAGGGAGGGAGACGTTGGAGGAGAAAGAAACAAGGGAAGGGGGTGAGTGTCGAGTGTTCGGCCCAAGTTGCTGGAGGCGACGCTGTGGGTGCAGATCAACCGTCGACGCTGGGCGG
>JAKOGI010001450.1:32500-45000 GCA_029747015.1 Carnegiea gigantea | reverse complement strand
CGAGATAAAAGGTGGTAGGAAGGGCCTGCAGTCGACCGCCATTGTGAACACAGGATCTGGCCACCGCAGTCCATCAATCGTGCATGGGGATGTGGTGAACAACGAGGATGTCATTTCAGTGGTCCCCATTGCTGTTGTCCCTGTAGAAGGGGAGGTTGATGCCCACGTAATCCCTGATGCTGCACTTAAGGTGAGGTTCCCTGCACGTAACTGATTGCTTGGTGTCGCACACAAACCACACGTCCCCTGCTCTAACATGTAACAATCACTATGGGGCCTGTGATTGTGTTGTATTGGGTTACGGTGCAGGATGATGTCCCCGACACGTCCATATTCGGCCTATCCCCCTATGTGCCAGCACCACGCACTCGGGGAACAAGCTCTAAATTTGTTATTTGCGAGGAGGTGAGCTTCGTTAACCCTTTCTTTGGGTTCCGGTTTATGCAACGGGAGGTGTGTTAGTAGAACATCCTATTTGATGTGTATCCAATTGTACAACATTTTATAGTTATACTTATTGTAATTACTAAAACACTTGGACTCGTACTTTATAATGGTCTACAGTATTGTATGTAGCCCTTTAACTATGTTGATGTTGATGTCTGCCTCTCGTTTTTGGTTTGTAGGGTGCCAAACCGTACCTGACGTGGACATTATCTCCTGCGAAGTTGGGCCTACTCGTAGCTATTCGTGCTCGGTGCAAGGGCCTCAAGGATGATCAGCGGTAAGGTTCTTCAGTTCAAAACTCAGTTGTTTGTGGCTAGTAATTCCGTGCATAATACGTAATGTGACAGACATTAATGTAGGAATTTTGATCTGCCCAAGGCAAATGAGAAGCATGTCAATGCCGAGTTCCTAAAGAGGCTAATTAATGTCGTCCCAACTCGGGGGCCCGCAGATAGACCTGGCAGGTACTGCATAGGTTCATTTGCAGTCCACCGGTACTGCAAAATTACTCAATTTCCGTCAGTGCGAACATAAGAGATACTGTCGCATGTCCATCTTTCTCGACTGCCATGATCAGGTATCAGAAATGAATGGACTTACACATTGTGGTAGGTTTGCAGTTATCAACTGTGAACGACAAATATGTGACTTTGTTGCAGGGGCTTCTGAGTAAACCTGAGCACACTGCGCGCGACATTTGGAAAATGTTGAAGGCGCAAAAAGATTCCAACCTATGCTATGTAATTCAGTTCCATTAGGATTTGTGTTTTGAGGCTGATCATGTGTCTGCAGTGGAGGTCACTGACATGCTTTCTGCTTCACTCCTTCCGGTCAGGTATTCTTGCCGTTATTTGAAAGTGTTTCCCAGCATTGGCTTCTCCTTGTGGTAGATGTTAACAACAGATAGTTCATTGTATACGACTCTTTACAATGCAAACGGGACGGTCCCCGAAAACGTCTACTACTTAGTGGGGTCAGTTAGCCACCTTCCTCTGTAATTACCCTAACGTGCATCTTGTTGTAATTAACGTCTGTGTAACTCCCACTGCAGAAGGTGGCCATCGGCCTTGCATTGATAAAGCTTGCTGAGTTCACC
The DNA here is from genome assembly GCA_029747015.1 of Carnegiea gigantea. NCBI lineage: Eukaryota > Viridiplantae > Streptophyta > Magnoliopsida > Caryophyllales > Cactaceae > Carnegiea > Carnegiea gigantea. Next base: position 43,457 of record JAKOGI010001450.1, on the reverse strand, counting down.
GACGTGCTCAGATGGGAGATGGAACATGCAGACTGCCCACAGCAGGATAAGTAAGTGAACATGGGTGTTGTTTACAACAGGAAGTCGGTTTGGTGTGGACAATATAGTACAACTTACGATGTGTTCCCTTATTTTTGTCTGCATTATTGCAATGGTCATGACTGCGGTGTATACATGCTCATGTTCATGGACTTATTGTCCATCAGGGCTGACGGATTCTACTTCGGTCAGCCTTATGTGCGCCAGGCTCATGACAAACTACTTCTTAGCCTTCTCCAGGAGAGCGTTGCTCACTTCCACAAGCTTTTTTGCAGGGTACATAAATGGAGGTTTGGGGAAGGGGGATAAACTTGCGATTCCCCCCGTATGTACATAAAGTAGTTAATAACGCTGTTGTTTTGACCACGTGTATGTGACTAGGATGATGTTATGTGTTCACACTTGAGGGCAGACGTTACAGTGCTTCGGCTGTTTATTTTTGGGGCACCTACGTGGGTTTATTTCCCGACCACCACGTTAGGGGCGAGGTTGAATGGGCAACTAACATGTCTCGTTTTTGTTGTACTTACTCGTAGTCAACTCGGGTTGGGTGCCTGTTTAACCCTGCCGAATATTACTTTGCGCCGGGGTTATCCTAAAAATGAGTAACCCTCAATATTGTAATGTATGAGTGAGTTCGGTGTTATTGTAATGTTCGTATGTGTAACCTTGTAAAGAATGAGGTGTTATTCCCTTGCATTGCAGTCAATAAGTCATGGTTGTGGGACTGTCATGGCCAGAACAGGTTGGGGTGGGTTTGTTATTGTGCCTTCCCTTATGTATTTGTTTGGCCTGTCAACTCCACTGAACCCAGGATAACACTGTGGTTAACCGTGGATAGTTTCGCCACCTGTGGGGGATTGTCATGTACGATACCATATGTGTATATGCAATTGTAAGTGGGCATTGGGTGATAAGCGTCACTTGAAATATGGTACAATGACCATGAACGAAGATCTAAAATATCATACATATATACTTACGCAATCACATATGAGGCACAAGGCCCATATGTAACGTCCGACCACAGTCAACGGTGCCTATTTACAAAATTTCTGTACCCAAAACACACCAAGTTTATGATTTATTCTGTACCCAAAAAACACCAAACCAAACCAAAACCGACATACGTGAGTTACCCTGCCTGCACGTGATCTTCACACATAATGGGAGTTGTCGTGATGGTTCGTCAGCCACGATAACTACCTATATGTATATATAGTCCAAAAGGCATCTGCTCCTCCCAGATGTCATGCCACCCGTTTCATGGACATATCATAGGGCACACTAAAAAGTTGCAAGCCCTGCTTGTTGTACGCCTATAGTCAGTTACGCGCACATGCTTTCGATCGCCACAAAAGACACGACGAACATGGTCATAGTGAGGACTACGTGCATGAGTTGTCCGATGGCAGCTTCTGCTGTCGATATTTGTTGTTGTTGTGATTGGGCTACTCGTAGCGTTGCCTGTTTGGAAAGGACGGCCGCCTTCAGCTTCCAGTCCTCCCTTTCTAGGTTGAGGACGCTGACCTTCTTCACCCGTGTCAGTGGATGATCAACCCACTGAAAATGAGACAGAAAACACATCCCGAACGCCGTACATCAGTGGTGGTGAAAGAGTAAACCATAACATTGTTACGGGGGACGGAGGGGGGGCAGATGGAAACATGAAGGAAGTCGGTGTACATAGCTTGTATGATACGGACAAAGAGTAGTACAGTATTACCGGATAGTAGATAGTGTGCCTACAGAAATGATCCCCGTTAGTTGGAATTACGTCTACTCGGTTGCCACTGGCGCACAAGATGCCATCCACGTTTGCCAGAATACCCACATTATGAGCCATTAAGGCTTTCACCTAATTTTAGGGGGGTGATTGCCTGACGTTAATTGGGGATGAAGTCCAAAATAACTGCAATCAATTGATGCACTGTGAAGAGGCAGTGGAATTGGTAATAAATACGGGCCTCATCATTGCAGATCCAGGCACTATCCTGGGATCCCAACGCAAAAGGCGGGAGATTTCCCGCCACTGGAAAGTCCTTCCCGCCAAACATCACGGACAAGTGGCACCCAACAATCAATTCAACTCTGCCATCAGGTGTTAGCCTTTAATGTTACGTTGAGGATGTGCACATAAATGGTGGTCCACCACTATGTGAAATGCATGTTTCCATCATGGCCGATGGACTTACACGTATGCATACATATATATGTTTATATATATATATACATGTGTGTGTGTGTGTGTGTATAAATATACATATATGTCTGCTGGACGTGCATCCTCTGATCTGGTAACCCCAAACTTTGGCATACCTATCCTGGGTTGACTTGGAACAACAGGTAGGACAACATCCCTATACGGCATACATATATATATATATATATGTGTGTGTGTGTGTGTGTGTGTGTGTATATATATGTCAGTGTGTGAGTCCATTTCACGTTCATGCTTTGGTTAGCTCACCCTAACATTTGGCGTCGCTAACCCGGGTTAACACGACACAACATGTAGGATAACAACACTATACGCCATATATATATATATATATATATATATATATAATATATATATATATATATTATATATATATATATATATATATATATATATATATGTGTGTGTGTGTGTATATATATATATCTGTCTGTGTCTGAGTCCATTTCACATTCATGCTTTGGTTAGCTAACCCTAACATTTGCCGTCGCTAACCCGGGTTAACACCACACAACATATAGGATAACATCACTATACGGCTATATATATATAGATATATATATATATATATATATATATATAATCAGTTTAACGTTCATGATTTGGTTAGCTAACCCTAACATTTGGCGTGGCTACCCTGGTTAACACGACACAACATTTAGGATAACATCACTATATATATATATATATATATATATATATTATATATATATATATATATATATATATATATATATATATATATATGCATATGTATAGTGGTCATCGTATACATATGTACAATTATAGACATTATCTGATATATAACATTCCAAATGGAAAGTACAAACAAGCGAACAACATCGGAAGACTTTACACCAAATACCTGCACAATCGACAATACGACAATCTGTTCCCAACTTAAGGAATACTATGCGCACCACAGTCAGCACACGTATGACTGCACGCAAAAAAGTAAGTCTGAACATTAGATGGGGGCCTGACCAAATATGGTACGACGCACTATGATATTCCCAAAAAACACAGCAGTGGACACATGTCGTAACTTAAAAGGACCACATCACAAGCAGAGCTGCAACAAGCACCACAATAGCTACAAAAGCGACCCCAACAATGCCCTTCAGTTCATCAAGCTCTGCCCTCATTCCGTCCTCGACAGCTCTGTCCTCTTCTTCCATCCAGTACTGATTGTTTCGTTCCTTAAGCAGCACATCGCGTGCCTCCCTCATCTCTACGACTAAGTCATCAATAACTTCCATGGCCCTATTGGGGTATTGAGGGTCCACTTCTTCAAAGTAACCACTTGCATACTCATCCTAGTCATAAAGAAATAAAATGAAGTGGTGTGAGCAGATAAGGAGAAGAGAAAAACATGACAAGTATCAGATATGTTCATAGTATGCAGTAGGACATAGAGTTGAACCTGAACACTAATAAAACACCTTACCTGCTTAGGATAACAAGCGTATCTTCTACAGTAGTTGTCATGGTGCTCCACAATTTTGGCCTCTAGCTAACAGTCACAGTGATACGTCATATTGCACTCGGAATAAGTACAATCAAACTCTAAAGAACTACTACTGTAAGACCCCTCGCAGCTGCGGCCCGTGAACTATTCTGTACTAGTGAGTCCCAGTTTCCCAGTTGGGAGGGGGAGATTGTAATTTACACTACTAAGCAGGGGAATGGGATTGTTACCATACAATGTAGAGTTAAATAGAGAAAGTGATCAACTGAAGAATTGATTGCATGGGTAGTGGTTATGATCATTAAATACTAAGCAAATCCCACCCCATTAACACTTTCTCCTGACCAACCTAAAGTACAACGTATGAGGCCCACCAACCTTCCCCCTATATTATTAATTTAAGCCAAAGTGCACAGCCTGTAATTGTACTTGCAAACTAGGGTACATTAAAGGATGTAATAAATAGCATGCAAGGGACTTCACACATGCGTAGTGCACAATGGCACACAATCCAACCACCACCTAAGACAATCATCGTTTCACTTTTGCAGCCCCACAACGACATTTAATAATGGGAGGTTGGGAGTAGTAGTTTCCCCGGGATCATTGCAGTGTCCATCCGCACCTGAACCAAATGTCATCCTGGGTTATGCAATATGGTAAGTTGGGTTAGCACTGTCAGTCCCCAAATTACCTGTTACCTGCAACCAGAACACACATACAATGTGTACAAATTACACAGTGGAAGACATTGGGGCCCACTGTAATGGCACCTGCACTTGGCACACCATCAACATGTCCTCCCATACACATTCAGTAAATTCAACCATAGCATTGTCAAATAAGATGACTAGCATTACATGTTATATATACATATATACATAACCATCAACTTCAACAGCAGAAACATTACATGTGAATGACATGGATACGATTACATGTACTGCTGTCAACCTTTTCTAAAATCACCGTGCACCGCAGTCAAACAACTGAACCTCGGAACGTAAGTATTGCACTGTGCGGCACTGAGAAGTATACATGAACACCTCAGCTGCTACCCAGACCCACATTTAGCACAGTAACTCAATGTGGGTAGTTGCCACTAAACAAATCCTCCACCGGGACGACATCACCGGGGTAATCAGCATCAAAATTCGTACACGGGTCGCGGTAAGTGTTCTTATAGTGCCCAAGGTCACCACATTTAGAACACCTAGGAGGTTTCAACCCTTGAGTTTGAGATTCAACCTTTCTCTTTCTTGGCCTCCTTGCTCCCCGAGGATTCTTAGGTGGCAGTATGCGCCTGTTGAAGTCTTCATCTAGGTCATCGCCTCCAACGACAAGCCCTGTATCACCATCAACAACTCCCGTATCATGTGTCTCCATCGGATGTATTACATTCATATAAATGGTCCTCTGCGTAGGGGCCTTGTAATAAGGGTTGACGTAGTCATACACGTACAACTTCTCTCACTCAACAATAGCCATGGCATGCACGCACGGAAGGCCACGAAGCTGCCACCACTTTCAACTACATGTCCCGTCTCTTAGTCTCACAACCAAGCAGCGGTGATTTGTTAACCGCACACTGTACTCCCCAATGCCACAGTTGAACTGCACCTTAACAACGGACCCCATGTTCTCAAAAGTTTTCTTGAGCTTCTTCTCTTTCCTTTCACCCACACCATTCTTCCACTTGTCAACAACAAACTTGCGGTTATCCATCTTACACCCTAACTTCTACAGATGTCCACTCATCAGGCTCAGGATAGACATCCGTCGCAGCCCACACATCCAATTGTTCCAACTTTCTATGGGGTTGTTGTTCAGTTTCCCCCACCTCTCCATCGAGAACTTCAACTGCACCCACTGCTCTGGTTCATTCTCCTCCACCCAGCACGCCAACTCCTGCTTGTACTTCCTTAGCTCAGCTAAGGCTAACTCATACTCCGCCGCCGTTGGAGCATATGCCACCTGATTGAACATTTCCTTCAATAGATCCTTCGATGTGTCCCTCTTGATGCCAAGTTTAGCTGCTCTTCCCAAAAAATTTTCCCTTAAATATCGAACACAGTAACTATGGTTCTCCACTCCAAACACTTCAGCCACTGCATACAGAAGTCCCTCATTCCTATAAGACATTATGACAGGCTTCAGGCCTCCTATACACTCATGCACGACTGTCAAAAATCACAACCAGTCCTCTTTGTTCTCCCCTGCAACAACTGCGTATGCTACATCAAACAGATGGTTATCAGCATCCAACGCAGTTGTGGCTATCGACATCTCCTCATACGGCTCACTTAGATGCGTGCCATCCACAAACAATATCTTTCAACATCCCAATATGAATCCATTCAATGACGCCCCGTATGCGACAAACATTCGCTTGAACCTATTACCTTCTACCTCACAGAATGCTCTGGAATTAAGATTGGCTCTCACAATCGCTGCACACATCTATGACAACACCTTGTAGTGATCCTCCGGCCTTCCCATCACAAGCATACGCACGTACTCCCGCGCCCTCCACGCTTGCATGTATGTCATTTTCATCCCTAGCTCTAGCTCTAAGTCCTTTATGAGCTCAGTCGGTGAGTGATCCATAGACAGTCGTACCTTCCCATCAATCACTCGCGCCAGCAGCTTCGCCCTCATCCTTCTACGGCCCCACCTCCCCATTTGACATTGTACACTAATGCTATACACATGGTCCCCTGTAAAGTCCTTCACAATCATTCCATCCATCTTTCGATGACCCCTAACACACATGTAAAAAGGACATCCTTCTGCGGTACACCTAACTATAATTCATTGTAAGCAGTTCCGCTCGAACACATACTCAAATCTGTTTGCTATTGCGTACTTCCATATCGTACACCTGAATGCATCAGCAGAAGGGAACAACTGCCCTTTTCTCTTTATGACATTCTTCCATTGACCTCCTCCTTAAGTACGCCTCCGCTTCCTCTCCAGATCGCGCCCATACGACTCTTTCCTCATCTTCATCGGACTCAGACGCTGAGTCCGAGTCAGCGAAAACATCTGCTATGACATTCACTTACGCCACCCTCCCCACCTCAGTCCCTCCTGCTTGTGTGGCCTCCTTCGATCCCCCGAACCCATCATCCCTGCATACATATCGTATTAATGCATCCACATCAAGTACCATATTTAAATACCCTAATCCTATGCCGACAATATATCACAGTTTACCCAAAATCAATTCACATATCATAGAAATTACCTTGCAACAGTCCGCAAATAGGCAGCACTACTAACATTCCGTCGTTCCTCATCCCCCACGCCCCCACCTGCCCCTACAGCCTCCAGACCTGCCTCTGACGCATCCCCATCACCAACTTCTACTTGCTGACATTCCCCCACTGGACCAGCACGGCGGCCATCCTTCCTAGTAATGCAAACGTATACATGCCCATCATTGCCTCTGACTAACTTGACAACATCCTCATCTTTCTCCAGTGGCATTAACAATCTCCTGTCAAACTTCAAACTATACCACACGTGCCGCCCGCTTACACTCTCCCCCATCTCTCTCTCTAATAACTTCAACATATCACCAACTCCCATACTCGGTGAAATCCACATACATGTATTCCTCCCACCTATGTCATTAACGCATTCACCCCTTCATCTAACACCCCACCCCAATAGACAAACACAGCAATCTCTCTTATATGCACAACCATATCTCCTACTGAATTGCTTTGCATCATCGTTACTGCTTGTACCTAACTTCAACTGCTTCAGAAAATCGACGACCCCACCTGCACACAACAATCAAGTGTCACCAACCGTACTTCTCAATAAGAACAACATATTTCCCACATTCACACATGCATCTGTAGCCCTGCATATCACCACTACCCTCTTCAACATATCCATACCTTAATCGGTTATCATTTTACATTCTGCCTACAAACAACCTTCATACATAACATTGTCATCCCAGGATGACACCTACTGTTATCCTGAAATATACCCCCTCATTCACTTATGCACATTCACTCACCCACATGTTACCACCCCATAACCTTTGCCTACTTACAGCATATAACATTTCATTAAATTAAAGTAAATTAAATTACTACAAATCAATACCAACACATTCAACCATCCAACCCCCTAACTTTACCCATAACAGTGAACACTCTTCGTCACTCACTAAAATTAGGCAATCACATGCCAAGGACATACCAATCTACACACTCAGTTACTGACACTGACAATCCCAACTTCAATTGAACATATAACTTACTTTAACTGAAAAATACTTACCTCTTCTTTGCTGTTTCTCGGTCCACATTGATTTTCTGCGATGGCATCACACACACCCTTCCCTTCGGCCACTTCCTCACCAACTCGGCCAGCTGTGCACGCCACAAACTCAGCCCACCATTACTAACTCTGGTACACAGAGTTATTGACAGAGAAAGAGAGGTTGATAGAGACAGAGCATGAGAGAGACAGAGTTGTAGTTGAAGTTGGGCATCCGCACAGTGACCACAACCCCTTATTAGTCCCACTTGCTCTTCCTCTCACCATAAGGGCACGTGAGTAAAATAACGTGGATAGAGACATTGCCAGCACAAAAGCACATGACTCCTTTGTCCCTTTAAAACAACACCTTCAAGTAAAAACAACACCTATGAGTAATATTAAAAGTAAAGCAACACTCTCAAGTAAGTTTCCCTTAACTAATTGTCACTGCTACAGCAAGGCCTTGGGTTTCACAACAGTTTATGTAAGTCAAAACCTCACTAGCAAAGAGGATTCATGGTGCCTGTTCAAGGCGTTTAGAGGTTCTACCAATCACCCTTCGCCTTTGGCAGGTAATTTTAGTGATATCTATTTCCTTGTTAAACAAGACCATGCGGGGCAATGACATCGACCAAATGTTATATGACATTCAATTATTGGTTATTGAAAACAACACTCTTTTGGACCTTAGACTCTTACGCTCAAAGTTCACATAGGTTAGAGGTCCAAATTGAAACACACAAAAGTGCACTAGACTATACATCATCTTGTGCAACATCAATCGGAGATCATCCTTTTCAAGAGGGTGTAATGAGACATTTAATGAGGACTTGATATGATCATTCACGGCTTCTCATATCTACTAATAGATTCACTAATAAATCGGGGAATCCTAAGCCTTTAAATTTCAATCAGCATAGATGACACAAATACTTTGAGAAGCTATTAAAACAAAACTGAAACAGCCATCTACCTGTAGTACATGCTCTAGGTACCTTTTGTTAAAAAACTTACTAATTGGAATAGGAAAGTCATTGGCAATCTGTTTTAGAAAAAAAGGAAGATTCAGGCCCGGATTAACAGTGTACAAAAGTTTATCTCGGAAGAAAGGCCTAGGCTGCTTGCTTAAGTCAGAGAGGAAGCTTCGGGTTACTTTATGATGTTCTTCATTAGATTGAACATCTTTTTCAAAAATCCAACGTGGAATACATTATAAATAATGATCGTAAACACTAGATACTTCCATCTCAATATTATTATTAGAAAGAGGTTTACTTGAATTGACACTCTTCAGAATGATGCGGGGGAGTGGACTTTTGAACCAAAAGGCATCAGGCAATTGGAGGTGAATTTCTATATTAACCTTTCTATCGAAGCTACTCCTTAACCTATGTCTTTTGGTTTCTTACTGGGTGATTTTCTGTGCTTGAACAAACCATTTACACCAAAGGAGGTTTGGGAAGCTCTGAAGTTGAAGAACCCTTACAAAGTGCCAGGACCCAATAGCTTCCAAGCCTTATTTTTCCAGTGCTATTAGAATCTTGTTGGGGATATTGTAGTCTCAATTGTGTTGGGTGTTCTTGAGGGTCGACCTGCGCCTGATGATCACTTCATTGAAACCCTTATGATTCTTATTCCAAAGGTTTAGAACCCTCAAAAACTGACCCAATTTCATGTATAAAACTTGGTTGAGAGACTTAAAGGAATCTTGCCCTCTCTTATGTTTCCTATGCAAGCTAATTTTGTACGAAATATGCCCATCAGTGATAATATGATAATTATGGAAGAGATTCTTTATCTTATGAAGTGGAAGAAAGGCTCAACAAGAATCATACGCGATCAAAAAATATTTTGAAAGAACTTATGATCATTTGATACTGAGCTTTATCAATTGCACCCTTATGGAGATGTGCTTACTGTTGACATTGCCTAAAGTGATTTATTTGTGTATCTTCCATGTTCAATGAGATTTCTATTGAATTGTACACTCTTGTCATTTCATCCCTCTGGAGGTGTTTGACAAAGGGCCCCTGTCGTCTTATCTATTTGTGGTTTGCATGGAATGCTTTGTGCACTTCATCATGAGATTGTTGTATCACACCAAGTCAAAATACCTTCAAACTCGGTGCTGGCATAAAAACATCAAATATGCTCAATGGACCATTGGCGGCTAGTGTTAAACTTCGCATTAGTATCGTCCAACACACAAAGTGCTTTTGTTAGTGTCTACTATACCAATTTTTTAAAAAAAATGTCAAGTTCTATTTCAAGTCTAAAATCTACATTGAAATTTGCGATATAAGAATGTATTGCGATCAAGCATAGTATGGTACATTGCCTAGTAACAAACCCCTGCACTTTTTTGAAAAAGTTGTGCATGACTTTGTTAAATACAACATAGTGGATGTATGGATCTTTCAAGTGTCTAGGATACTCTTATAGAACAAATAGGTTAGCCACTGCAACAACAACATAGATGCAGCTGCTTCTATTAGGGATGACAATATAGTTTGACATCAATGTAAATTCAATCCAAGCCAAAATTATATGATTCAGATTCAAAAAATAATAATTTGAATCTGATAAAACTAATCTAAACTTCAGTTCGATTAGATCGGATTTGGAGGGAGGTCCATCAGATACTACTACCATCAAATCTGATTATTTTTTTTAACAATTTCACTGTGTTTGAATTTGAAAAAAATCTTAATATCCTACTCCAAGAAAATCCATATAAGGTCCACACTTTGTGCGTAATACTCACATCTCTGTCTTAATTCTTTCTTCCTGTCTGCCTCTCGATCTCACCTTTTTGCCAACCAAAGTTACATTTTTCTCCCCTTGTCTTCCTTTTACGCTACTATTATCCATCTCTTTCCCTCTTCAGTAACTTTACGTTCCCTTTCTAAATGCTACCTTACTTTAAGATATTGAAATGTCTTGATATG
>JAKOGI010001450.1:0-25000 GCA_029747015.1 Carnegiea gigantea | reverse complement strand
CAATTTGCCCTTTTGTGTACGAAAAAGCAGCAACAACAACACAACAACAACAACTATCTTAATAACAAATAATGAATAATTTTTGGCTAAAAAAATAATAACAATAACAATAACCACAATAATAATATCAATAAAAGCAACAACAACAATAACAACAACAACAATATTAATGATAATAACAAAAGTTGTAGTATCGATGTCCTTTTTAGTTATTTTATATTTATTAGTGAATCTTACAGCTAATTTAACTAAAAAAATTTTCTTCAAACAACTAAAACAGCAGCTAAATGTTAATAGCTAAAATTCAACAATTATTTGCTATTCAAATAGTTATGTGCTGCCAAAACAGTTATCAGTTATCCAAACAGCTAATTTTGTTGAACAAGATCTAAGAGTCAAAAAAAAAAGTTATAAAGGTGTACTCTTTACATAGATTATGCCGTATCTTAAAAAACATATGAAAATTAATATCATTAGTTTAGCATAATTTATTTTCTCTTGAAAGCAAATAACCTGATTTATTCTTATTTAGACAATAACTAAAATACTCGTTGCTTAATCCCAAGGCATTCATGGTTGTTTGCCCATAAGATAGTATCTATCTTCTCTCTTGCGCCCTCGCGCGCGCTCTCTCTCTATGTGTGTGTCTCCCCCTCCGCCAATTGCTTGTCGTCCATTGATAACTTATGTTTTTATGAGTGATTTTTACCTATTTTACTCATCTTTTAAGCCTTTGGGATGTATTTACATGAGAAGATAATGCATGTTTCTATGATTTTAGGTAGGGAAGAGGTGTTGAATTTTAATGCAAAAACAAGTAACCAAAGCTTGATTTATGGCCCTGTTTGGCAAACAACTGTTAGCTGTTAGCTGCAAGCTATTTGAGTTAGCTGTTAGTTGTTTGAGTTAACTGTTTGGATTAGTTGTTTGAACTAGCTGTTTGTTGAAAAACTGTTTGGTAAAATTAGCTGTTTCTGATAAAGTTCTGAGACAAAAAGCTAATTCTTCAAAAAGCTCTTCCAAAAAGCTCATGAAATTAGTTTTTTCAAATTAGCTTTTAGACCCAAAAAGCTCTTCTGAAATGCTCTTTCACCAAACATCCAAATTAGCTTTTTTACTTGATCAAACAGCTAATTTTGGCTAAAAAAGCTCTTTTTGGCCAAAAAGCTTTTCAAAAAGTTGTTTACCAAATACCTCCTATATGTGATGTGCGCTTGCCCAACAACAATCCAATTGAGTTATGTGTCCAGCCCACTAGCCCAGTCAACAGAATAAAGAGGATAGAACCTACCCAGGCTCGTTTTTGTTAGGCATTAGCCTAGCCCGGTTCAGCACACTAGCACTCATCCCATCCTCTCTCCTATCTCCAAAGCAATAGCAGCCTGTGTGGGCCTATTTTCTCCCCAACTTGCAATCCAATTCATAGCCCAGTGCAGCAAAAGCCAGCGTGTTCTGGCTTTTCAACCGCTCAGGCCTGTTCTATCTCTCATCCATGGCCCAGCACCTTGCAGCCTACTCTTTCTTCTCTTTTCTCTCTCCCAATCCGAACTGGGCCGGTTCTATTCAAGTCCCAGCCATGGCCCACTGGGCAGCACCAGTAGCTTTCTCTTACTTTCTCACGCTTGGGCCTGTTCTTTCCCTCGATCCACCACTGAGTGTCCAGCACTCAGACCCAGGTTCTCCTCATCTCTCTCCTGGTCGCTCAACCGGCATGGGCCTGTTTGGCCTGGGCCCAGCAACTGAGTCTGGCACGCGCAGCCACAAGCAGCGCAGCCACAAAATTAATCTGCATTCCGCCCTTTTTTCTTCGTGTTTATGTGGCCTTGAGTGATTTCAACATTCCCATGAAAAAGAACCCGAGGATGGAGTATTTGCTTGGCAGAGAAGAAGTCAATTTTGCTGATTTGTAGGCAAGCATTGTGGTGATAAATAATCACTATATAAAAAAGAGGAAAAAGGGGGTGAACTTCACTATAAATAGAGGCAAGGGACATCAACTCATCATCAATCATTCACCCCATTCTTCTTCTTTTTTATTTTTCCCTTTTCTCTTCCTCCCATTATGACTAATTAGAGAGATTGTGCTAGGCAAAATTACTTAAGCTGAAAGAATTAAAAGAAAATAAGCTATCTTGGCTATTCTCTTTTCTTTCATCTCATTTGTTAGCAAGTTGATCTTTGATTGTGCGAATTTTGTGTAACAAAAAAATCAAAGTTTGGTTATAGAGATTGTAATATACCATTAGTTGAAATACGACTATTCTAATTTCAATGGTGTTTTGTCTGTCTATGATCGATTAGGTTGTTTATCTAGGAGTAAGATGAATCCTTGACTCACTTTGGTGATTTTTCTAATTTCAATTGAGATTAATATTATTGTCTCTTTTTATTGCATAATTTTGAGTTATTTAATTGCTTTTAATTTATTATGTAGGTTATTTTAATTGTTTATACATGTTGTTTTATGATTGATTAACTTCCTATCTTATTTATTCATATTAGACTTTGTTGGCTAGTATAATAATTATGCAATCATGTTCAAAATTTTGGTTGTTGATTGATTAAATAAGGCTAGAAATTAGATGCATGTGGCTATCATGGTGGTATTTCATCTTACTGTGTGGTTGCATGTGGTTTTAAATGCTTCGTAGATGCTCTTTATTTTTAGACCTTCAGGAATATGATCCTAAAATTGAGCGTACTCTTAGTAAGATAAGACCAAAGAAACATTGACACTTAGAAAAAAAAAATGACTGAAGAACAAACCCCACTACTTAAGTAACTTAAGGAGTAATTTACTTTTGCCACTTATAATTCACCTCTAAGTACTTGTACGCCCATTATTATGAGGCCATTTGAGATTAAATATTCTCCAATCCAAATGCTCCCATCCTTTTATAGGATATGGTATGAAAACCTTTTTAAGCACGTTGATGCATTTTTTGAAATATGTTTCACTGTCTTTTTAAATAATGTTTCCAATGATGTGCTTTGATTGCGGCTTTTCCCTTTCTCTTTGAAAGATAAAGGTAAGGCTTGGTTAGATACTAAGTCAAATATCACCACTTGGGACCGAATGCAAAAGGAATTCTTGAAAAAAATTTTCAGATTGGTAAACTAGCTACTTTAAGATGTGCCATAACCACTTTTTCACAAAATAAAACTGAACAATTGTATGAAAGTTAGGAAAGATTTAAAGAGTTGTTGCAGAGCTGCCTTCACCATGAGATCCCTCAATGGCAACTCATTCAGAGTTTCTATCTGGTTTAGATGAACATAATAGACAAATGGTAGATACATCATGTGGTGATAATTTTTTACATAAGGTCCCCGAAGAAGCCTGAAAATTGTTTGAACATTTGAATGAAATTCACATTTGCATGCCACTTCCTCACGTTTTCACTTGCCTAGATAATTGGGAAGTAAAGGGAAGATTTATGAGCTTTCACATTCGATTGATCTTTTCAGAAAACTTAATGCTTTATCTAAGAAATTTGATTAATTTTTGTGTATGAACAAAATGGCTAACTCCTCTTCTATGCAAGATGTGCGTTCAATCCATGCTAGTCCCATGCATGCTTCTTTTGAGTGTCCCTCTGTTAGTCCATCTGATGTTATAAATGAACAAGTGAATGCTGCCCAAGGATTTCCACCAACCAATAATCCTTACCTGAACACTTATAACCATGGTTGGAAGAACAATCCTAACTTTTCTTGGAGGTCTCAAAATGTGGACAACCCATAAACCCCGTCTAGTAGACCTACACCTCCTTATTTCAGAGCCAAAGGTATGCCCATCCACCACCTCCGCCATCTCCATCTATGAGCTTAGAATTAGACAAGGTAGTCTTTGCCCTTAGTAACCTTGCTTTGCTATTCAAAATGTGAATACTAAGGTCCAAGGAATTTAGTCTAAAATACAAATTGTAGATTCCAACTCGTAATCTATAGTTAAGCTATGAACCCAACTTGGACAACTAGCCATAGCTATAAGGAAAAGAGTAGAAGGAAAACTTCTAAGCTACCCTATAGAGAATCCTAAAAGCCAACAATTTGAAAAATGAAAAATTGTTATGACTCTTGGGAGAGGATAAGGAAGTAGACAACAAAGTGAGTGAGAAGAAACATGATAAAGAGGAAAGACAAAAGACCAATGAGACTGACTATGAAATTAAGAGTGATTCATCCCCTTCCTCTAATGTGTCTGACCCTGTTATAACATACAAGCCAAGGGTTCCTTATTTTCAAACTTTGGATGCACGATTCCCTTCTACAAACCACCTTTACATGCCCTTTGGGTACATTTACCTATAGGAGGAAGCTTTTTGGGTTGTGTAATGCACCTTCCACATTCCAAAGATGCATGACAACCATATTTTGTGATTATATTGATAAGTGTATGGAAGTGTTTATGAATAATTGCTCTGTTTTTGGTTCTTCATTTGATAAATGTCTTGCTAATTTATTTACAATACTGAAAAGATGTGAAGAAGTGAATCTTATCTTGAGTTGGGAAAAGAGTCATTTTATGGTCCAACAAGGGATTGTGTTGGGTCATAGAGTGTCTACGAAAGGGAGTTGAGATTGATAAAGCAAGATTGATCTAATCTCTAATTTGCCTATTCCTACTTTGGTGAAGCAGGTAAGATCTTTCCTTAGCCATGCTGGATTTGATAGGAGATTTATTAAGACTTTGGCAAAGTGGCTCGCCCACTTACTAACCTCCTTTCTAAAAATACTCCTTTTGAGTTTGATGAGTCTTGTGTGGAGGCTTTTGAAAAGTTTCGATCTTTGTTAGTTTCAGTCCCTATTGTGCAAACCCCTGATTTCTCTTAGCCTTTTGAGATTATGTGTGATGCATCTGATTTCGTTGTTCGGGTCGTTTTGGGTCAAAGGGTGAACAAAATTTCTCATGTCGTTTACTATGCTTGTAGAACTCTCACTAAGACTCAAAAGAATTATTCTACGAAGAAAAAAAAGTTGCTAGCTATGGTTTTTGCCGTTGTTAAATTTTGTTCATACCTTCTGTGTTCAAAAGTGATTGTATTTATTGACCATGCTGCTTTAAGACATCTTTTGCCTTTGAAAGACATCAAACCTAAACTTATTAAGCAGATTTTATTGCTACATGAATTTGACCTTAAGAAAAAAGATAACAAAGGATCTGAAGAATTAGTTGTAGACCATTTGTCTAGGATCTTCACTGAGTGTACTAATAACTTAGTGGGGTTTCCTGACCATTTTTCTGATGAGCAACTGTTTGCTGTGTCACATACCCCCTCTCCCTTGGTTTGCTCATGTTGTGAACTACCTTGCCATTGGAAAGATTCCTCCCTACTAGTTCAAACAAGATAAAGATAGATTCTTCTCACAAGTAACACATAACTATTGGGAAGATCCTATCTTTTAATGCATTGTTTAGATCAAATGGTTCGTAGATGTATCCCTAAGATTGAAATTTATACTATATTGACCTTTTATCACTCTTATGCTTGAGGTGGTCACTTCGGAGGATGTAAGACAGCTGCTAAAGTCCTACAAAGTGGGTTTTTCTGACGCACTCTGTTTAGAGATGGCCACCATTTTTGTTTTGCTTAAGAGCACTGTCACCATACGGGTGCACTATCCCATCGCAATATGATGCCTCTTTCCCTTATTCTGATTAAAGAAATTTTTGATGTATAAGACATTGATTTTGTGTGTCCTTTTCCCCTATATTTTGGCTTTGTTTACATACTTGTCGCTGTTGATTATGTGTCAAAGTGGCTGGAGGCTTTAGCTACTAGGACTAATGACCACAAAATTGTGGTCAAGTTGTTGAAAGAATACATCTTCTATTATTATGGGACCCCTAAAGCTCTTAGTAGTGATGAGGGCAGTTGAGGCTTTACTTGGAAAATATTCGGCGACCCACAAAACAGCTACTAGCTATCACCCTCAGACTAGTGGTCAAGTTGAGGTGTCTAATCGTGAAATCAAGTCCATACTTGAGAAAACGGTTTGACCAGATAAAAAAGATTGGTCTTTGAGACTGAATGATACTCTTTTGGCCTATCGTACTGCTTAGAAAACTCCCATAGGGATGTCTCCTTTCCGACTCCTTTTTGGTAAGCTCTGTCACTTGCCAGTCGAGTTAGAGCACCGTGCTTTCTGTGCTATTAATGCTTTTAATTTTGACATGAAATAAATGGGTTCTAATCGTAGGTTTCAATTAAATGAATTGGATGAATTTCATAATGAAGCCTATGAAAATTCTAAGATTTATAAAGCCAAAACCAAAGCTTTTCATGACAAAATGATTTCTAGGAAGTCTTTTGAACCTAATAAGAAGGTTTGACTTTTTAATTCTATGCTCAAACTATTTCGCGACAAGTTGAGATCAAGATGGGATCTATCCTTTGTGGCCCAACAAGTGTTTCCTTCTGGGGCTGTCAAAATTTTGGATCCCGAAGATGGTCGTGTTCTTGCTGTTAGTGGTCAATGTTTGAAACTTGTTATCACTAATGAAATTGAGCCTGGTTTGATTAAATCCATCACCTAGATAATTATGATTAGTGGATGGGACCTTATCTAGTTGAAGAAATTAAACTTAGCTCTTATTGGGAGGCAACCTACACTTTTTAGGTGACTTCGAGTTATTTTATTTTATTTTATTTTCTTTCTTTCCATTTTGTTCAAGGTCCATTTATGTCCTAGATGTTTTCACTTAGTTTTGGCTTTTGTGGTTAATGATGGCTTCAAAGGCCCATTTAGAGATGACTCATTGGATGTAATTACCAGTGCTTTTCTTATGCTAGCAGGTTGTGTTGTTCTTTTCTTTATCTTTATCTTTGCTTTTGTTTTCTATATTGAGGACAATATAATGTTTAGGTGTGGGGGAGGCAAGTAAAAATTTTGAGAAAAATTGCAAACTTTTTGTGAACTTGATGCTGGGAAAAGACTAGATAGTTGATTATATGTGTTCTACTCTTGATTATCTTGATGTGATTCATGTGACTTATGCTAATTGGAGAACGTTTTTAGTTTTATTGATTAAACAAGACTAGAAATTAGATGAATTATGACTAAATTGAGTAATTCATCCTAACTACTCGTTAAGTTTGTTTATTAAGAACTATAATTCATTTTTTAATCTACTGGCCTTAACTTGTGGCTTAAGAGTTTTGAAGAGACTAATAAAACCCCAACTGAATTTTGTACATTAATGTTAAAGGGTTTTGGTGAAATCAAAATCCTAGTATCTCTCTAATTGACCTCTCTTTGCGCATTAATTAACATTTTCTCTCTTATTCCCATTTTGTTTTCTTGATTATTGTTATTGTTGCTAATCTCCTCAGTAATTCTCTTACATAGTTGAGAAAAGTAAAAATCACTTTCGTTCTTTGTAGGACACGATCCCGGAGTACTTGCTTTGCTATAATTATCTTATGTAATTACAAGTGCTTTTCTCATGCTAGCAAGTTGTGTTGTTCTTTTCTCCATCTCTCTCTTTGCTTTTGTTTTCCACATTGAGGACAATATAATGTTTAGGTGTGGGGGAAGCATGCAAAAATTTTGAGGAAAATTGCAAACTTTTCGTGAACTTGATGCTGGGAAAAGACTAGATAGTTGATTATGTGTGTACTACCCTTGATTATCTTGATGTGATTCATGTGACTCGTGTTAATTAGAGAATGTTTTTAGTTTTAACCAGTTAATGGCCAAAATTTTTTGCCATGCTTTTGTTAAGCTATAGCTAAGTTTTAGTTTTGAGATGAACCCTATTTTCAATAACATAATGAGTATGAAATAAGCATTGAGTTCCCCATTTGCCTTTTTAAATTGTTGAATGTGAAATAAATTGGATCAAATTAAGTTCCAATTTTGATACTAATGTTCAGGTTCTACATTATTCAAATCTTTAATTGCTTGAATATGTACTGGCTATTTCTCTGGGTGTCATCTTTGTCCATATCTTTATGCACTTAGAAGAAGAAACGCATGAATCAAGTGGGCTTTGAAAAAAAAAATTAATAAATTGGTTGGGTATTGGGAGCTTGATTTTAAAGATACTCTTATAATTTTTGTTATGCAGAGTGAAGTCCTATGCATACGGTTTGCTCCATGCTTGACATTGAGTGCTTAATTTGCTTAATCTTGGCCTATTAACTTGGTTAAAATTGGAATTGTTTGATACTAGGTTTATGGGTTGATAGTGAATCGATCCGTATGATTTAAGAGTGTGTATCTGTGGTTGGAGAACTTGATTATCTTTCCTTTTCTCTCTCCTAGCCCGAACTGGGCCAGTTCTGTTCAAGTCCCAGCCGCGGCCCACCGAGCAGCACCAGTAGCTCTCTCTCACTTTCTCATGCTTGGGCCTGTTCCTTCCCCCAACCCACCACTGAGTGTCCAGCACTTAGACCTAGGTTCTTCTCATCTCTCTCCTGGTCGCTCAACCTACATGGGCCTGCTCGGCCTGGGCCCAACAATTGAGTTTGGCACCAGCAACTAGTAGTAGCCCAGCCACAAAATTAACCCATATTCCGCCCTTTTTTCTTCATTTTTATGTGGCCCTGAGTGATTTTAACATTCCCATGAAAAGAAGCTGAGCATGGAGTATTTACTTGGCACATAAGAAGTCAATTTTCTTGATTTGTAGGCAAGCATTGTGGTGATAAATAATCACTATATAAAAAAGAGGAAAAAGGGGGTGAACTTCACTATAAATAGAGGCAAGGGACATCAATTGGTCATCAATCATTCACCCCATTCTTTTTTTTTTTTTTTTTAACTCTTCTCTTCCTCCCATTATCAGTAATTAGAGAGATTGTGCTAGGTAAAATCACTTAAGTTGAGAGAATTAGAAGAAAATAAGCTATCTTGTCTATCTGTTCTCTTTTCTTTCATCTCATTTGTAAGCATAATTAGAGAGCTGATCTTTGATTGTGCAAATTTTGTGTAACAAAAAAAAATCAAAGTTTGGTTATAGAGATTGAAATATACCATTAGTTGAAACACAACTATTCTAATTTCAATGGTATTTAGTTTACCTATGATCAGTTAGGTTGTTTATCTGGGAGTGAGATGAATCCTTGACTCACTTTGTGGATTTTTTTAATTTCAATTGGGATTAATATTATTGTCTCTTTTTATGGCATAATTTTGAGTTATTTAGTTGTTTTCAATTTATTATGCAGGTTCTTTTAATTGTTTATACATGTTGTTTTACGATTAATTAACTTGCTATCTTATTTATTCATATTAGACTTTGTTGGCTAGTATAATAATTATGCAATCATGTTTAAAATTTTGGTTTTTTATTGATTAAATAAGACTAGAAATTAGATGAATTATGACTAAATTGAGTAATTCATGCTAACTACTTGTTAAGTTTGTTTATTAATAACTATAATTCATTTTTTTAATCTATTGGTCTTAAGCTTGTAGCTTAAGAGTTTTGAATAGACTAATCAAACCCCAATTGAATTTTGTACGTCGATGTTAAAGGATTTTGGTGAAATCGAAATCCTAGTATTTCTCTAATTGATCTCTCTTTGCGCATTAGTTAACATTTTCTCTCTTATTCCCATTTTGTTTTCTTGATTATTGTTATTGTTGCTAATCTCTTCAGTAATTCTCTTAAGTAGTTGAGAAAAGTAAAAATCACTTTCGTTCTTTGTAGGGCACGATCCCAGAGTACTTGCTTTGCTACAATTATCTTATGCACTTGTAAGTAAGTTGGGTTTTTTGAAAATTTTAAAATCTATTTTAAGTTTTTGGCACTGTTGTCGGGGAAAGAATAGTGAATTTTCTTTTCCTTTTATTCTTTTTATTTTTTTCCTCTTCTCATTCATACATAATCTAACTCTCTAACTCTCTAACTATTTACCCATCCCTTTTACTTTTTTATTTTATTCTTTTCATTATTTTATTTTATTCCCCATTTCCTCATAATCTAACAGTTTGATTTTCATTATCCCTGTTCCCTTCTAATCTAATATAATCTAATATGACTCTTTATTTCTATTTTTTTTACTATTATTTCGTTTATTCTAATTATTTCCCTTTAGTACCATTCAACCTCCTCCCTTTTATTTCATTTATTATTATCTTTTATTTTATTCTATTTTCATTTTTGTTCATTTTTCCCTGTTGGATCTGTCTGTTATTTTATTTTATTTTATTTATGTATTTTTTCTTTTATTTTCTTGCTTTGTTTGGTGGTTTTTGTGGTGATGTTTCATATCACTTTGTGGTTGCATGTGGTTTTAAATGCTTCGTAGATGCTCTTTATTTTTAGACCTTAAGGAATGTGATCCTAAAATTGAATGTACCCTTAGTAAGATAAGAACAAAGGAACATTGACACTCAGAAAAAAAATGACTGAAGAACAAATCCCACTACCTAGGCAACTTAAGGAGTATTTTACTTTTGCCACTTATAATTCACCTCCAAGTACTTGTATGCCCATTATTACGAGGTCATTTGAGATTAAATATTCCCTTTTAAGCAAGTTGATGCATTTTTTGAGATATGTTTTACTGTTTTTTTAAATAATGTTTCTAACGATGTGCTTTGATTGCAGCTTTTCCCTTTCTCTTTGAAAGATAAAGATAAAGCTTGGTTGGATATTAAGTTAAATATCATCACTTGGGACCAAATGCAAAAGGAATTCTTGAAAAAGTTTTTTCGATTGGTAAACTAGCTACTTTAAGACGTGCCATAACCACTTTTTCACAAAATAAAAACAAACAATTGCATGAAAATTAGGAAAGACTTAAAGAGTTGTTGCAGAGTTGCCTTCGCCATGAGATCCCTCAATGGCAACTCGTTCAGAGTTTCTACTCTGACTTAGACGAACACATTGGGCAAATGATAGATACATTATGTGGTGATAATTTTTTACATAAGGCCCCCGAAGAAGCCTGGGAATTGTTTGAACATTTGAGCAAAATTCACATTTACATGCCACTTCCTCACATTTTGACTTGCCTAGATGATTGGGAAGTAAAGGGGAGATTTATGAGGTTTCACATTCGATTGATCTTTCTAGTAAAGTCGATTCTTTATCTAAGAAATTTGATTAATTGTTGTGTTTGAACAAAGTGGCTAATTCCTTTTCCATGTAAGATGTGTGTTCAATCTATACTAGTCCCATGCATGCTTCTTTGAGTGTCCTTCTATTTGTCCATCTGATGTTGTAAATGAACAAGTAAATGCTGCCCAAGGATTTCCTCCAACCAATAATCCTTACCTGAATACTTATAATCATGGTTGGAAGAACAATCCTAACTCTTCTTGGAGGTCTCAAAATGTGGATAACCCATAAACGCAGTCTGGCAGACCTACACCTCCTGATCTCAGAGCCAAAGGTATGCCCATCCACCACCTCCGTCATCTCCATCTATGAGCTCAGAATTAGTAGAGGTAGTCTTTGCCCTTAGTAACCTTGCTTTGCTGTCCAAAATGTGAATACTAAGGTCCAAGGAATTCAGTCTAAAATGCAAATTGTAGATTCCAACTCACAATCAATAGCTAAGCGACAAACTTAACTTGGATAACTAGCCATAGCTACAAGTAAAAGAGTAGAAGGAAAACTTCTAAGCTACCCTATAGAGAATCCTAAAAGCCAACAATTTGAACAACTGAAAGTTGTTATGACTATTGGGAGGGGATAAGGAAGTAGACAACAAAGTGAGTGAGAAGAAACATGATAAAGAGGAAAGACCAAAGACCAATGAGACTGACTGTGAAATTGAGAGTGATTCATCCCCTTCCTCTAGTGTGTCTGACCCCGTTATAACATACAAGCCAAGGGTTCCTTACTCTCAAGCTTTGGATGCACCATTCCCTTCTACAAACCACCTTTACGTTCCCTTTGAGTACATTTACCTACAGGAGGATACTTTTTGGGTTGTGTAATGCACATTCCACATTTCAAAGATGCATGATGACCATATTTTATGATTGTATTGATAAGTGCATGGAAGTCTTTATGGATGATTGCTCTGTTTTTGGTTCTTTGTTTGATAAATGTCTTGCTAATTTATCCGCTGTGCTGAAAAGATGTGAAGAAGTGAATCTTGTCTTGAGCTAGGAAAAGAGTTATTTTATGGTCCAACAAGGGATTGTGTTGGGTCATAGAGTGTCCACAAAGGGAGTTGAGATAGATAAAGCCAAGATTGATCTGATCTCTAATTTACCTGTTTCCACTTCAGTGAAGCAGGTCAGATCTTTCCTTCGCCATGCTGGATTTTATAGGAGATCTATTAAGACTTGAGCAAAGTGGCTTGCCCACTTACTAACCTCCTTTCTGAGGATACTCCTTTTGAGTTTGATAAGTCTAGTGTGGAGGCTTTCTAAAAGCTTCGATCTTTGTTAGTGTCAGCCCCTATTGTGCACCCCCTAATTTCTCTCAGCCTTTTGAGATTATGTGTGATGCATCTGCTTTCATTATTGGGGTTGCTTTAGGTCAAACGGTGAAAAAAATTTCTCATGTCATTTACTATGCTTGTAGAACTCTCACTAATGCTTAAAAAAATTATTCTACTACTAAAAAAAATTTGCCAGCTATAGTTTTTGCACTTGATAAATTTTGTTCATACCTTCTGTGTTCAAAAGTGATTGTATTTGTTGACCATGCTGCATTGAGGCATCTTTTGGCTAAGAAAGACATTAAACCTAAACTTATTAGGTAGATTTTGTTGCTACATGAATTTAACCTTAAGACTAAAGATAACGAAGGATCTGAAAAATTGGTTGCAGACCATTTGTCTAGGATCTTCACTGAGTGTACCAATGACTTAGTGGGATTTTCCGATCATTTTTCTGATGAGCAACTGTTTGCTGTGTCACATACCCCCTCTCCCTTTGTTGGCTCATATTATGAGCTACCTTGCCACTGGAAAGATTCCTCCCCACTAGTTCAAACAAGAGAAAGATAGATTCTTCTCACAACTAAGACATTACTATTAGGAAGATCCCCATCTTTTAATGGATTATTTAGACCAAATGGTTCGTAGATGTGTCCCTAAGAATGAAATTTATAATATATTGACCTTTTATCACTCTTATGATTCAGGTGGTCACTTTGGAGGACATAAGATAGCTGCTAAAGTCCTATAAAGTGGGTTTTTCTGACCTACTCTATTTAGATGCTCACCATTTTTATTTTGCTTAGAAGCACTGTCACCATACGGTTGCTCTATCCCGTCACAGTATGATGCCTCTATCCCTTGTTCTGATTGTTGAAATATTTGATGTATGAGGCATTGATTTTGTGGATCCTTTTCCCCTATATTTTGGCTTTGTTTACATACTTGTCGCTATTGATTATGTGCCAAAGTGGCTGGAGGCTTTAGCTACTTTTGTGAAAGAATACATCTTCTATTGTTATAGGACTCCTAAAGCTCTTAGTAGTGATGGGGGCAGTTAAGCCTTTACTTGGAAAATATTCAGTGATTCATAAAATAGCTACTACCTATCACCCTCAAACTAGTGGTCAAGTTGAGGTGTCCAATCGTGAAATGAAGTCTATACTTGAGAAAACGGTTTGACCGGATAGAAAAGACTGGTCTTTAAGACTGAATGGTACTCTTTGTGCCTATCATACTGCTTAGAAGACTCCCATAGGGATATCTCCTTCCCGAACCCTTTTTGATGAGCCCTATCACTTGCCAATTGAGTTAGAACACCGTGCTTTCTGGGATATTAAAGCTTTTGATTTTGACATAAAATAAACGGGTTCTAATTATAGGTTTCAATTAAATGAATTGGATGATTTGTGTAATGAAGCCTATTAAAATTCTAAGATTTATGAAGCCAAAACCAAAGCTTTTCATAATAAAATGATTTCTAGTACCTCTTTTAAACTTAATTAAAAGGTTTGACTTTTTAATTCTAAGCTCAAACTGTTTCCTAGCAAGTTGAGATCAAGATGGGATGATCCTTTGTACCCAACAAGTGTTTCCTTCTGGGGCAGTCAAAAGTTTGGATCCTCAGGATGGTTGTGTTCTTATTGCTAGTGGTCAACGTCTGAAACTTGTTGTCACTAATGAAATTGAGCGTGGTTTGATTAAATCCATCAATTTAGTAGACCCAGACTATTATGATTAGTGGATGGGACCTTGTCTTGCTGAAGGCATTAAACTTAGCTCTTATTAGGGGGAAATCTATACTTTTTGGGTGAATTCGAGTTATTTTATTTTATTTCAATTTATTTCTTTCCATTTTGTTCAAGGTCCATTTATGCCCTAGATGTTTTCACTTAGTTTTAGCTTTTGTGGTTAGTGATGGCTTCAAAGGCTCATTTGGAGATGACTCATTGGATGTAATTACAAGTGCTTTCCTTATGCTAGCAGGTTGTGTTGTCCTTTTCTCCATCTTTCTCTTTGCTTTTGTTTTCTACATTGAGGACAATATAATATTTAGGTGTGGGGGAGGCAAGTAAAAATTTTGAGGAAAATTGTAAACTTTTTGTGAACTTGATGATAAGAAAAGACTAGACAGTTGATTATGTGTGTTCTACTCTTGATTATCTTGATGTGATTCATATGACTCATGCTAATTGGAGAATGTTTTTAGTTTTAACCAGTTAATGGCCAAAATTTTTTCCTATGCTTTTGTTAAACTATAGCTGATTTTGGGTTTTGAGATGAACCCAATTTTTAATAACGTAATGAGTATGAAATAAGCATTAAGTTCCCCATTGGCCTTTTTAAATTGTTGAATGTGAAATAACTTGGATCAAACTAAGTTTCGATTTTGGTATCAATGTTCAGGTTTTATCATTATTCAAATCTTTAATTGGCTGAATATGTACTGGCTATTTTCTAGGTGTCATCTTTGTCTATATCTTTATGCACTCAGAAGAAGAAACGCATGAATCAAGTGGACTTTGAAAAAAAAAAATTAATAGACTGGTTGAGTATTGGGAGCTTGATTTTAAAGATACTCTTATGATTTTTGTTGTGCGAGGTGAAGTCCTATGCATACGGTTTGCTCCATGCTTGACATTGAGTGCTTAATTTGCTTAATCTTGGCCTATTAACTTGGTTAAAATTGGAATTGTTTGGTAGTAGGTTTGTAGATTGATGGTGAATCGATCCGTATGATTTAGGAGTGTGTATCTATGGTTGGAATACTTGATTATCTTCCCTTTTCTCTCTTCCAGCCCGAACTGGGCCGGTTCTGTTCAAGTGCCAGCCGCGGCCCATCGGGCAGCACCAACAGCTCTCTCTCACTTTCTCATGCTTGGGCCTGTTCTTTCCCTCGACCCACCACTGAGTGTCCAGCTCTCAGACCCAGGTTCTCCTCATCTCTCTCCCGGTCACTCAACCTGCATGGGCCTGTTCGGCTTGGGCCCAGCAACTGAATCTGGCACCAGTAAAATAACCTATCTTGTCTATCTTTTCTCTTTTCTTTCATCTCATTTGTGAGTATAATTAGAGAGTTAATCTTTGATTGTGCAAATTTTGTGTAACAAAAAAAATCAAAGTTTGGTTATAGAGATCGAAATATACCACTAGTCAAAATACGACTATTCTAATTTCCATGGTATTTTGTATATCTATGATTGGTTAGGTTGTTTATCTAGGAGTGAGATGAATCCTTGACTCACTTTGTGGATTTTTCTAATTTCAATTGGGATTAATATTATTGTCTCTTTTTATTGCATAATTTTGAGTCATTTAGTTGTTTTTAATCTATTATACAGGTTCTTTCAATTGTTTATACATGCTGTTTTACGATTGATTAACTTGCTATCTTATTTATTCATATTAGACTTTGTTGGCTAGTATAATAATTATGCAATCATGTTTAAAATTTTGGTTATTTATTGATTAAACAAGGCTAGATATTAGATGAATTATGACTAAATTGAGTAATTCATGCTAACTACTCGTTAAGTTTGTTTATTAATAACTATAATTCATTTTCTTAATCTATTGGTCTTAAGCTTGTAGCATAAGAGTTGTGAAGAGAGCAATTAAACCCCAATTGAATGTTATACGTCAATGTTAAAGGTTTTGGTGAAAACTAAATCCTAGTATCTCTCAAAATGATTTCTCTTTGTGCATTAATTAACATTTTCTCTCTTATTCCCATTTTGTTTTCTTGATTATTGTTATTGTTGCTAATCTCTTCAGTAATTCTCTTAAATAGTTGAGAAAAGTAAAAACCATTTTCGTTCTTTGTAGGACACGATTTCGGAGTACTTGCTTTGCTACAATTATCTTATGCACTTGCGAGTAAGACCGGTTTTTAGTAAATTTTAAAGTTCACATCAAGTTTTTGGCACCGTTGTCGGGGAACGAATAGTGAATTTTCTTTTCCTTTTATTCTTTTTATTTTTTTCCCCTTCTCATTCAGACGTAATCTAACTCTCTAACTCCCTACCTATTTACCCATCCCTTTTACTTTTTTATTTTATTCTTTTCATTATTTCATTTTATTCCCCATTCCCTCATAATCTAGCAATTTTTTTTTTTCATTATCCCCGTTCCCTTCTAATCTAATATAATCTAATATTACTCTTTTATTTCTATTTTTTTCACTATTATTTTGTTTATTCCAGTGTTTTCTTTTAGTACCATTCAACCTCCTCCCTTTTATTTCATTTATTATTATCTTTTATTCTTTTATTTTATTCTATTTTCATTTTTGTTCATTTTTTCTCATTTGATCTGTCTATTATTTTATTTTATTTTATTTATGTTTTTTTTCCTTTTTTTTCCTGCTTTGTTTGGTGGTTATTGTGGTGGTGGTTCATATTACTTTGTGGTTGCATGTGGTTTTAAATGCTTCGTCGTTGCTCTTTATTTTTAGACCTTAAGAAATATGATTCTAGAATTAAACGTACCCTTGGTAAAATAAGAACAAAGGAACGTTGATACTCAAGATACAACTGTCTGAAGAATAAACCCCGCTACCTAGGCAACTTAAGGAGTATTTTACTTTTGCCACTTATAATTCACCTCTAAGTACTTGTACGGCCATTATTACGAGACCATTTGAGATTAAATATTCCCTTTTAAGCACGTTGATGCATTTTTTGAGATATGTTTCACTATCTTTTTAAACAATGTTTCTAACGATGTGCTTTGATTGCGGCTTTTCCCTTTGTCTTTGAAAGATAAAGGTAAGGCTTGGTTGGATACTAAGTTAAATATCACCACTTGGGACCAAATGCAAAAGGAATTCTTAAAAAAGTTTTTTCGATTGGTAAACTAGCTACTTTAAGGCGTGCCATAACCACTTTATCACAAAATAAAAACGAACAATTGCATGAAAGTTGGGAAAGATTTAAAGAGTTGTTAAAGAGTTGCCTTCACCATGAGATCCCTCAATGGCAACTCGTTCTGAGTTTCTACTCTAGTTTAGATGAACACAATAGGCAAATGGTAGATATAATATGTGGTGATAATTTTTTACATAAGGCCCCCAAAAGAAGCCTGGGAATTGTTTGAACATTTGAGCGAAATTCACATTTGCAGACCACTTCCTCACGTTTTGACTTGTCTAGATAATTGGGAAGTAAAGGGGAGATTTATAAGGTTTCATATTCGATGGATCTTTCTAGTAAAGTCGATTCTTTATCTAAGAAATTTGATTAATTGTTGTGCGTGAACAAAGTGTCTAATTCCTCTTCTATGCAAGATGTGTGTTCAATCTATACTAGTCCCATGCATACTTCTTTTGAGTGTCCTTCTATTAGTCCATCTGACGTTGTAAATGAATAAGTGAATGCTGTCTAAGGATTTCCTCCAACCAATAATCCTTACATGAACACTTATAATCATGGTTGGAAGAACAATCCTACCTTTTCTTGGAGGTCTCAAAATGTGGACAACCCATTTACCCAGTCTAGTAGACCTACACCTCCTGATTTCGGAGCCAAACATATGCCTATCCACCACCTCCACCATCTCCATCTATGAGCTCAGAATTAGATAAGATAGTCTTTGCCCTAGCAACCTTGCTTTACTGTCTAAAATGTGAATACTAAGGTCCAAGGAATTCAGTCTAAAATGCAAATTGTAGATTCTGACTCACAATCTATAGCTAAGCTATAAACCTAACTTGGACAACTAGCCATAGCTACAAGTAAAAGAGTAGAAGGAGAACTTCTAAGCTACCCTATAGAGAATCCCAAAAGCCAACAATTTGAACAACTGAAAGTTGTTATGACTATTAGGAGGGGATAAGGAAGTAGACAACAAAGTGAGTGAGAAGAAACATGATAAAGAGGAAAGACCAAAGACCAATGAGACTGACTGTGAAATTGAGAGTGATTCATCCCCTTCCTCTAGTGTGTCTGACCCCGTTATAACATACAAGCCAAGGGTTCCTTACTCTCAAGCTTTGGATGCACCATTCCCTTCTACAAACCACCTTTCCGTGCCCTTTGAGTACATTTACCTACAGGAGGATACTTTTTGAGTTGTGTAATGCACCTTCCACATTGCAAAGATGTATGACGACCATATTTTATGATTGTATTGATAAGTGCATGGAAGTGTTTATGGATGATTGCTCTGTTTTTGGATCTCTATTTGATAAATGTCTTGTTAATTTGTCCACTGTGCTAAAAAGATATGAAGACGTGAATCTTGTTTTGAGTTGGGAAAAGAGTCATTTTATGGTCCAACAAGGGATTATGTTGGGTCATAGAGTATCTACGAAGGGAGTTGAGGCTGATGAAGCCAAGATTGATCTGATCTCTAATTTGCCTGTTCCCACTTCGGTGAAGCAGGTCAGATCTTTCTTTAGCCATGCTGGATTTTATAGGAGATTTATTAAGACTTTAGCAATGTGGCTCGCCCACTTACTAACCTCCTCTCTAAAGATACTCCTTTTGAGTTTGATAAGTCTTGTATGGAGGCTCTTGAAAATCTTCGATTTTTATTAGTGTCTGCCCCTATTGTGCAACCCCCTGATTTCTCTTAACCTTTTGAGATTATATGTGATGCATCTGATTTCATTGTTGGGGTCGTTTTAGGTCAAAGGGTGAACAAAATTTCTCATGTCGTTTACTATGCTTGTAGAGCTCTCACTAATGCTCAAAAGAATTATTCTACTACTAAAAAAAAGTTGCTAGCTATAGTTTTTGCACTTGATAAATTTTGTTCATACCTTCTATGTTCAAAAGTGATTGTATGTGTTGACCATGCTATATTGAGACATCTTTTGGCTAAGAAAGACATTAAACCCAAACTTATTAGGTAGATTTTGTTGCTACATGAATTTGACCTTAAGATAAACAATAACAAAGGATCTGAAAAATTAGTTGCAGACCATTTGTCTAGGATCTTCACTGAGTGTACTAATGACCTAGTGGGATTTCCTGATCACTTTTTTGATGAGCAACTATTTGCTGTGTCACATACCCCCTCTCTCTTGGTTTGCTCATATTGTGAACTACCTTGTCACTAGAAAGATTCCTTCCCACTACTTTAAACAAGAGAAAGATAGATTCTTCTCATAAGTAAGACATTACTATTAGGAAGATCCTTATCTTTTAATGCATTATTTAGACCAAATGGTTCATAGATATATCCCTAAGAATGAAATTTATAATATATTGACCTTTTATCACTCTTATGCTCAAGGTGGTTACTTTGGAGGACGTAAGACAGCTTTTAAAGTCTTATGAAGTGGGTTTTTCTGACCCCTGACCCACTCTGTTTAGAGATGCTCGCCATTTTTATTTTACTTGTGAGCACTGTCACCATACGGGTGTTCTATCCCATCGCAATATGATGCCTCTTTCCCTTATTCTGATTATTGAAATATTTGATTTATGCGGCATTGATTTTGTGGGTCCTTTTCCCCAAATTTTGGCTTTGTTTACATACTTATCGTTGTTGATTATGTGTCAAAGTGGGTGGAGGCTTTAGCTACTTTTGTAAAAGAATACATCTTCTGTTGTTATGGGACCCCTAAAGCTCTTAGTAGTGATGGGGGCAGCTGAGGCTTCACTTGGAAAATATTCAGTGATTCACAAAATAGCTACTACCTATCACCCTCGGACTAGTGGTCAAGTTGAACTGCCTAATCGTGAAATCAAGTCCATACTTGCGAAAACAGTTTGGCCGGATTGAAAAGACTGGTCTTTAAGACTGAATGGTGCTCTTTGTGCCTAACGTACTACATAGAAGACTCCCATAGGGATGTCTCCTTTCTGATTCCTTTTTGGTAAGCCCTATCACTTGCCAATCAAGTTAGAACACTGTGCTTTCTGGGCTATTAAAGCTTTTGATTTTGACATGAAATAAATCGGTTCTAATCATAGGTTTTAATTAAATGAATTGGATGAATTGCGTAATAAAGCCTATGAAAATTCTAAGATTTATAAAGCCAAAACTAAAGCTTTTCATGATAAAATGATTTTTAGTAACTCTTTTGAACCTAATCAAAAGGTTTGACTTTTTAATTCTAAGCTTAAACTGTTTCCCGGCAAGTTGAGATCAAGATGAGATGATCCTTTGTAGCCCAATAAGTGTTTCCTTCTGGGGCAGTTAAAAGTTTGGATCCCCAGGATGGTCGTGTTCTTACTGTTAGTGGTCAACGTCTGAAACTTGTGGTCACTAATGAAATTGAGTCTGGTTTGATTAAATCCATCAATTTAGTAGACCCAGACTATTTTGATTAGTGGATGGGACCTTGTTTAGCTGAAGACATTAAACTTAGCTCTTATTGGGAGGCCATCTACACTGTTTGGGTGAATTCGAGTTATTTTATTCATTTTATTTTATTTCTTTCCATTTTATTCAAGTTCCATTTATGCCCTAGATGTTTTCACTTAGTTTTGGCTTTTGTGGTTAGTGATGGCTTCAAAGGCTCATTTGGGGATGACTCATTGGATGTAATTACAAGTGTTTTTCTCATGCTAGCAGGTTGTGTTGTTCTTTTCTCCATCTTTCTCTTTGCTTTTGTTTTCTACATTGAGGACAATATAATGTTTAAGTTTGGGGGAGGCAAGTAAAAGTGATTGTATTTGTTGACCATGCTGCAATGAGACATCTTTTGGCTAAGAAAGACATTAAACCTAAACTTATTAGGCAGATTTTGTTACTACATGGATTTGACCTTGAGATTAAAGATAACAAAGGTTATGAAGAGTTGGTTGCAAACCATTTGTCTAGGATGTTCACTGAGTGTGCCAATGACTTAGTGGGATTTCCTGGCCATTTTTCTGATGAGCAACTGTTTGCTATGTCACATACCCCCTCTCTCTTAGTTTGCTTATATTGTGAACTACCTTGCCACTGGACAGATTCATCCCCACTAGCTCAAACAAGAGAAAGATAGATTCTTTTCACAAGTAAGACACTACTATTAGGAAGATCCCCATCTTTTAATGCATTGTTTAGACCAAATGGTTCGTAGATTATCCCTAAGAATGAAACTTATAATATATTGACCTTTTATCACTGTTATGCTTGAGATGGTCACTTTGGAGGACATAAGACAGCTGCTAAAGTCCTACAAAATGGGTTTTTTTGACCCACTCTGTTTAGAGATGCTCACCATTTTTGTTTTGCTTATGAGCACTATCAGCACACGGGTGCTCTATCCCGTTGTAATATGATGCCTCTTTCCCTTATTCTGATGGTTAAAATATTTGATGTATGAGGCATTGATTTCGTGGGTCCTTTTCCCCTATATTTTAGCTTTTGTTTACATACTTGTCGCTGTTGATTATGTGTCAAAGTGGCTGGAGGCTTTAGCTACTAGGACCAATGACCACAAAGTTGTGGTCAAGTTTGTGAAGGAATACATCTTCCATTGTTATAGGACCCCTAAAGCTCTTAGTAGTGATGGGGGCAGTTGAGGCTTTACTTGGAAAATATTCAGTGACTCACAAAATAGCTACTTCCTATCACCCCAGACTAGTGGTCAAGTTGAGGTGTCTAATCATGAAATCAAGTCCATGCTTGCAAAAATGATTTGATCGGATAGAAAAGACTGGTCTTTGGGACTGAATGATACTCTTTGGGCCTATTGTACTGCTTAGAAGACTCCTATGGGGATGTCTCCTTTCCGACTCCTTTTTGGTAAGCCGTATCACTTGCCAGTCGAGTTAGAACACCATGCTTTCTGGGCTATTAAAGCTTTTAATTTTGACATGAAATAAACGGGTTCTAGTCGTAGGTTTCAATTAAATGAATTGGATGAATTGCGTAATGAAGCCTATGAAAATTCTACAATTTATAAAGTCAAAACCAAAGTTTTTCATGCTAAAATGACTTCTAGGAAGTCTTTTTAACCTAATAAGAAGGTTTGACTTTTTAATTCTAAGCTCAAACTGTTTCCTGGCAAGTTGAGATCAAGATGGGATGAACCTTTGTAGTCCAACAAGTGTTTCCTTCTAGGGCAGTCAAAATTTTGGATCCCCAGGATGGTCGTGTTCTTACTGTTAGTGGTTAACGTCTAAAACTTGTTGTGACTAATGAAATTGAGCCTGGTTTGATTCCATCAATTTAGTAGACCCAGACTATTATGATTAGTGGATAGGACCTTGTCTAACTGAAGACATTAAATTTAGCTCTTATTGGGAGGCAATCTACACTTTTTGGGTGAATTCGAGTTACTTATTTTATTTTATTTTATTTCTTTCCATTTTATTCAAGGTCCATTTATGCTCTAGATGTTGTCACTTAGTTTTAGCTTTTATGGTTAGTGGTGGCTTCAAAGGCTCATTTGGAGACACTCATTGGATGTAATTACAAGTGCTTTTCTTATGCTAGCAGGTTGTGTTATTCTTTTCTCCATCTTTCTCTTTACTTTTGTTTTCTACATTGAGGACAATATAATGTTTAGGTGCAAGTAAAAATTTTGAGGAAAATTGCAAACTTTTTGTGAACTTGATGCTGGGAAAAGACTAGATAGTTGATTATGTGTGTTCTACTCTTGATTATCTTGATGTGATTCATGTGACTCGTGCTAATTGGAGAATGTTTTTAGTTTTAACCAGTTAATGACCAAAATTTTTGCTATGCTTTTGTTAAACTATGGTTGATTTTTAGTTTGAGATGAACTCCATTTTCAATAACATAATGAGTATTAAATAAGCATTGAGTTCCCCATTTGCCTTTTTAAATTGTTGAATGTGAAATAAATTGGATCAAATTAAGTTCCGATTTTGGTGCCAATGTTTAGGTTCTATCATTATTCAAATCTTTAATTGCCTGAATATGTATTGGCTATTTCTCTAGGTGTCATCTTTGTCCATGTCTTTATGCACTCAGTAGAAGAAACAGGTGAATCAAGTGGGCATTGAAAAAAAAATTAATAAACTGGTCGGGCATTGCGAGCTTGATTTTAAAGATATTCTAGTGATTTTTGTTATGCAGGGTGAAGTAATATGCATATGGTTTGCTCCATGCTTGACATTGAGTGCTTAATTTGCTTAATCTTGGCCTATTAACTTGGTTAAAATTGGAATTGTTTGATACTAGGTTTATGGGTTGATAGTGAATCGATCCGTATGATTTAAGAGTGTGTATCTATGGTAGGGTTACTTGATTATCTTCCCTAATCTTGTTCTACTTGGTGGATTGAATGAATTTATGTATTCTTTGCTAAAGGACGGACAAAGTTTTGGGAGGAGGAGTTGATAACTCATATTTTTATGAGTGATTTTTCTATATCTTACACCCCTTTTAAGTCTTTGGGAGGTATTTACACAACAAGATAATGCATGTTTATATAATTTTTAGGTAGGGAAAAGGTGTTGAATTTTAATGTAAAAACTAGTAACCAATGCTCGATTTGTATGTGATGTGTGCTCGCCGAACAACAATCCAATTGAATTATGTGTCCAGCCCACTAGCCCAGTCAACAAAATAAGGAGGATGAAACCTACCCGGGCTTGTTTTTATCAAGCACTGGCCAGCCGGGTTTAGCACACTAGCACTCATCC
The DNA here is from genome assembly GCA_029747015.1 of Carnegiea gigantea. Taxonomy (NCBI): domain Eukaryota; kingdom Viridiplantae; phylum Streptophyta; class Magnoliopsida; order Caryophyllales; family Cactaceae; genus Carnegiea; species Carnegiea gigantea. Next base: position 1,095 of record JAKOGI010001450.1, on the reverse strand, counting down.
CATCCTCTCTCCTATCACCAGAGCAATAGCAGCCCATGTGGGCCTATTTTCTCCCCAGTCTACAATCTATTTCACTGCCTAGTATAGCAAAGGCTAGCCTGCTTTCTCTTTACTCGCTTAGGCCTATTCTGTCACTTAGCCATGGCCCAGTACCCTACAGCCTACTTGTTATTCTCTTTTCTCTCACCCAGCTTTAACTGGGTTGGTTTTGTTCAAGTCCTAGCCATGGCCCACCTGGCAGCACCAGCGGCTCTCTCTCACTTTCTCACGCTTGGGCCTGTTCTTTCCCTCGGCCCACCACTGAGTGTCCAGCACTCTGGCCCAACTTCTCCTCATCTCTCTCCTGGTCTCTCAACTCGCGTGGGCCTGTTCGGCCTAGGCCTAGCAACTGAGTCTGGCACCAACAACCAATAGCAGCCCAGCCATAAAATTAACCCGCATCCCTCCCTTTTTTCTTCATTTTTATGTGGCCCTAAGTGATTTTGACACTCCCATGAAAAAGAAGCTGAGGATGGAGTATTTGCTTGGCAGAGAATAAGTCAATCTTGCTGATTTATAGGCAAGCATTGTGGTGATAAATAATCACCATATAAAAAAGAGGAAGAAGGGGGAGAACTTCACTGTAAATAGAGGTGAAGAGAATTAATTCATCATTAATCATTTATCCCATTCTTCATTTTTTACTCTTCTTTTCCTCCCATTGTCAGTAATTAGAAAGAGATTGTGCTAGGCAAAACTACTTGAGTTGAGAGAATTAGAAGAAAATAAGCTATCTTGGCTATCTTTTCTCTTTTCTTTCATCTCTTTTGTGAGCCTAATTAAAGAGTTGTTTGATTGTGTGAATTTTATGTAACAAAACATCAAAGTTTGGTCATAGAGATTGAAATAGACCATTAGTTGAAATGTGACTATTCTAATTTCAATGGTGTTTTCTCTACTTATAATCGGCTAGTTTGTTTATCTAGGATTGAGATGGATCCTTACTCACTTTGTTGATTTTTCTTATTTCAATTTGGGTTTATATTATTGTCTCTTTTTATTGCATAATTTTGAGTTATTTAATTGCTTTTAATTTATTATGCAATTTATTCGATT
>JAKOGI010001449.1:135000-233169 GCA_029747015.1 Carnegiea gigantea | reverse complement strand
TATATATATATATATATATATATATATGTATGTATATATACTCATATATACATATCTATCTGCATATATATATATATATATATATATATATATATATATATATATATATATATATATTTAATATATATATATATATATATATATATATATATATATATATATATATATATATATATATATATATATATATATTGTGTATATATATTTATATATATATATTATATATATATATATATATATACAACTATATATATAGATTATATATATAATATATGTACATAATTATCATCTATATATATATATATATATTATATTATATATACTAAGTGTGTATATAATATAGATATATGTATATAATATGTATATATATATATACTATATATGTATATTATATCATATATATTATATATATATTATAATAATATATATATATATATATATATACAGAATATTAATATATATATATATACATGCATTACATATATATATGTATGATGTATGTATGTTTGTATATATATATTAATAATATAATATATATTATATATATATATCTATATATCTATCTTATACTATATATAGATATATATATATAAATATATATATATATATATATATATATATAATATATACACACACACATGCCTGCCTTGTGTGCCAATGTGAGTTTTACGTGGATGGTAGCCCTTTACCTAGTTAGGTGCGGCTTGAGTGTGCTCATTAACCGAGTGAATGAACGAATTGCTAAGAGTATAAGCCAAATAACTTGTATTCTCATGAATGAGTTAAGTGATAGCTCAATCAAGTTGCTTCGCTTATGAGCCTTGGTGATTTCAATTGAAAGTTTAGAGAGCATATGATTTGAATTCAGATGATTGGAAAAGCCTCAACTGTAAGCTCATCTTTGCCCCTAAAGTATGATTTGCTCCTCGAGCCCCATAATGGAGTGAGCAGACGCACTCAATGGTTGCTAGGGAATGAGCTCGGAGTAATTAAGCCATTCTCCTTTCCAAACATAGAGGCCTTGAAAGTTGTGATCCTTCCTAGATAGTGAGTTAAGGTTTTCTTTCGCATAAAAGACCTTTCTAATTCCATAGTTAGGCCTCATTGTTGCGTCTGAAGAGTTGCATTTGCTTTACACTGATGTTCGTGCCTTGTTCTATGAGCATGAGCTTCTATGTGTGACTAGATGTATTGAATACTTACTTGTCAAGATGCATTCGTTGCTTGATGTGTTCATGACCAGTTATGTGTTTTATGAATAAGTTGTTGCACTTCTTAATGTTTGCTTGACTTAAGTTGGTTTATTATATGACTTGGTCGTCTAGATAGTACAAGTTTTGTAATTCATAGTATGACATGACCACTGACTCATTATTTGCATTCCGTGACTTCTATAATTTCATGTTATAGCTAAGTAACTGCATGCGCCCATGCTTGAAGCATGATGAGATGACCATAGAAACCTGCATTCATATATTCTTGCCCTTATTTGAGTGATCAGAGTGGTGCAGCGGAAGCATATAGGCTTATAAACCATTGGCCCAGGACTCGCCCAGGAGCATAACCATTCGTTCATCCAAATCCATGACTTAAGAGACAATTAGCTCCAGGTAGTGACCTTAGGAAAAGCCTCCCCGCCATCGAAGTCATCAACTCACATTTCTACATTCGCACCTTTTCTCCAAGTTGTTCTTATCGACATGATTATGCTAGTTCATGCTATTCGTGATTCTTGATCTTCAACGCTTTGATGTTAACCCTACGTGATGTGCATGTGATCTTGAATGCTACTTCAAGTTCTTTCATTGCCAACATGGCATAATTGGTATCTCTGCTACCTTATTGTAACATGGGAACCTTCTAGTGAATGATTTAACCTTAGATTGACCTAATATATTCATGCTTTTGAATGAACCTGATTAAGCTAACTCATTCATACGACTTTAGCATACCCTGTCTAAATTGCCATGAATGAAATGTTTAAAAGTTATTCAGAATTGACATAAAAACATAGAAATATCGGTCACATATGCTTCCGTTTTGTAATTGCTTACTATATGCGTATTAGATGTTTTCATGTTGCTTGGGAATCCTAGACTTGAGAATACTAAATTACTGATACTATGCAATGCTATGTGATGCTATTATGCTTAAATGACACTATGTGGTGCTATGTGACTTTCTCATTGTTCTAATGTGTTTTAGAAATCTCTGAGTTGAACATTGTGATCCCAAAGGTGACTTGAATTCATGTTTTAGAATGTGACTACTAGTATATTGTCTCAGTTGTCACACCTCTAGATGCCCACCCATAGGTGCATATGCATGGAGTCGCCATCTACTTTGCAAATTGAGTCTAGACATTCGAAGGTGTATGTTCATTTTTTCCCCAAAAAAAAAAACAAGCCCAATATAGTTTTCCACGCCAACTCGGTTGCCCCTCTTCAGTGCGATTTGCCTTCGGTGCCTAAGTAGAGTGTGTAGACGGTTGAAGAGGATTAGCGAGGAGAAGACTGGATACCATAAGCCATTTTCTTTCGATATAAAAGTAGTGCAAAATGAAACATTTTGGAAACCTACTGCATAGATTATAGTTGTGTGCGAACATTCTACAAAAGACCGAACTTAGATTTAGAATTTCAAGGACAAAATTTTTTTAGGGGGAAAGAATGTAAGACCCGCCTTCTTTGTTTTAAGTTAACCTGACTGTCTTACTTCTACGTTATAAAATTCGTATTTTTATTAACTATACAAGTTAAATTATTACTGACAAGCTTATGTGAGCGTTAATTTTATTAAAAGGAATGTTTTGTCGCCATTAATATTATTATTATTATTAGTTTTGAAAATCTTTCGATGATTTTAGTAAGCCTTAATATAAATTATTAACGAGTACTAAATCGAATAGGAACCTGGATACGATTAAGTTGTCAACCTTGGAAGTAGTTCGATATTTATTAAATCGAACCTCGATATTTTTAGGAAAGAGTAACCAATGAATGGTCACGTTATTGATTTTGGGTTTAGAATTCGGGTTACGAATTAGACTAGCGGTGCCGAGTATCGAGCAGTTTGGGACCCTAAAAAATAATAGAAGAGGGGCATTTTTGTAATTTTGCTAACCCCTTCTTCTTTCCCCTCCTTCCTGTCGTGACCCCCCAGAACACTGACACCGCTCTCTCCCCTCTGCTCTTCTTCTTCCTCTCATCTCGACCATGCTCGCGACCTCCATGCCCCAACTTCGTAGAGAACTTTCGCGACCCACAACCGCAAATCCCACCCAGTCGATATCCCCACGAATTGGCCTCTATCTAGGGTGAATTTTAGGCGACACTAGGAAGAACCCACTGCATTTTCGGTAGGTTTGAGCGCAAATTGGAGAGCCCAGACATTTGTAAAGTTTTAGCCATGCATTTCAGTCGTTGATTGCTTCGAAAACCACCATAAATTGGGGATGAATTCATAGCCTCAGGTATCCATCTCCAATTCGAGTTAGTGAGTCAGGTTTTGGGTCAAAATTGGGGTTCGATTTGCACAGATTAGGGTGCGGTTTGGGGCCCAGTCAAGCGTTCAGCAAGCAAGGGTCGAGGAGTCAGGTTTTTCCAGCACTCGAAGCCGAGCTCAGTAGCCCTTGAACGAACCTCAAGCTTGGAATCGAAATGAGGGTTCCTTTCCTCCTAAATCAGTTAGTGCATGTTAATTCTGAGATTGGAAATTAGTTTGGGTGAAATTGGAGTCAAAGTTGAGAAATCACGAACGTGGTATTGATTTTGGGTTAATCGCATGTTGAGTCGATGCTTGGTTGAATAAACCGATCAATTGAGAGTTCTAAGGTAAACAGAATGCTGTTATCGGGCTGTCATAGTATCAGTTTATTGCACTTGAATTCTATTTGACATTTAGGGTTGCTAGTTGGGCAGATGAAATAATTATTGAATAAGTCGAATTATGTCTGAAGCTTATGGCTAATTCAGTTTGGGCATGTTAATAGTCTATTCGTAATAATGATATTGGAATATTATGCCCATGGTCAATAGTTTACGAACAGGAAAGTAAATATCGCTCGAAGTCTCTATCTGCATTAGTTTAGTGCACGTTAAATTCTAGGTTGACTATTAAACATGAATGCCATGACTATATACGATCGTTTTATGTATTGTTGGTTTGTTTATGACAATGTTAAACCGAGTTGGAAGTTGGATGGCTCGAGCTGGAACTATTGAGTGGTTTGAAGTTGTTGTGGTCGGTGCTGTCTAGGGTAGGAGTTAGGGTCGTGAATTGGCGCAGTTGTGTAGATTACAAGGCCATGTGTGGCTTAGTGGGCATATTATGCCGAGTTGTGATATAAAGTGTATGAATGTGCTATGTGTGAACCCTTTTTCCCCGATATGCTACGTGATATTATGTGATTAATTCTTGAAACTTTAGACGTCTGCACAAAGAAAAGGTCATTTAGAAGGTTTGTTATACCTGTTCGAAAATGCTTTTAAGTTTGTCAGTTGTTTATTCGCTTGTTAGGACGTCTAAGGTGTAAAAAGGTCCTAGATCGTTGAACTATTTAGTTGGTGACTCGATTGAATAGTCGATAGGTTTAGGAAGTTTAAAAGTGCACTAAAACTGAATTTGAAAATGTTTAAAGCATTGGTTTGTTTATAACTTCTCCTTGTGTTTAAAAGAATTTAAACAACCTGGAAAAGAGCACCTTAAGGTGCTAATTATAAAGTTTAGCTAATTTATATACTAGTTGCTTGCTTAAGTCACTATTGAGTTTCAAGTTACGAGCATGTAAAACCATTATATTTTAAGAAGCATTTACGTTGAAAGTTTACGAAGAAAACTTGTTTACCATATAAATGAGACAAGTACCTTAAGTTTTTGAATAATAAAAAGTTTGGAACGCTTTAAGTATTCAGTTTATTTTTATGCCCTCCTTTGAGTTTTAAAAAGGATTGAAACGAAGTGAAAAGAGGCAACTAAAGGAGCTTTATTATGAAACTTAGTTTGAGTTTTATGCTAGCTACGTACTTTAAGTTTCGAATGAGTTTTGAATTACGAGTTAGCAAATTCATTATGATTTTAAAAGGGTTTCCAAGTTGAAAATGAAAGAACCATAACCAATGGTAGGGTTATGGGCTATTTTGCTAGATAAGCATATATATGAATAAGCATAAGTACGCATATGTGTAAGTAATTATGTTTATGTTTATGTGTACGTTAAGGAGCTACTCTAGAAACTTAAGCTTAAGTCTGAGAGCCAGGGATGGTGGCATAGTATCCCGCATGGCATAACATAAGCTGTGTTAGGATGACTCAGGGATGGTGGTTTGAATCCCACTTGAAGTCTCAGTATGTAAGTTATGTTTCAGCATAGTATGATGTCTGTCTGGATAGGCGTATCGAGTTTGGCCGGCTCGGGATGGCTGTAACAAAGTGCCTCTAAGAGTATAGTCTCCTCACTTATGTGATCATATCGTTATGTATGTTTCTTTAATGAACGATGATCTTACGCCAAGGGTATTTTCCTAATGAATAAGAAAAGCAGTTAGCATTTGGCCTTTTTAAGTGTTTTAGAAAAGAAAGATTTATAAGGGCCATTACGAGGCCATATTGAATAAGATTTGAAAAGTTTATAAAGGTCATTAGAGGACCATTACGAAAGAAGTTTCTTTTAAAGAATATAACCTCAAGAGGCTAACTAAAGTATTTTTAGGAAAAGAAAGAAAGATTTCAAAAGTGCATACCCTGCATATATTTTATGAATGAGTTCCTAAGTATAGTTTAAATGAAGTTTCAGATGAAGCATAGTCACATCCTAGTAATGCATCATACATTCAAGCCTGTCAACGTGCATATTTGATGAAAGAATGTTTCTTGCTAAGTCTTTCATACCAGTTTAGATGTTTTCAGTATTTTCAGAAAGAATTATAAGCATTAAAGAAGTTGGCGTGAATTATAAATCAATCTTGGAATATATGAAGAATCACTGCGTTTTCAAAAGTATGTTTGAAAGTTTCAAACTCAATCCTTGTTGCTTATTTGATTAGGTGCCTAACTATTTGTTAGTAGGGAAGCTTGGCTGCTTAGGCCCTAGAAACGAGTTGAGGGATTACAATGAAGTTTTAAGGATGGTGATCTTTCCTTGGGGATTTTGATTGCCTAATATGATAGTAAAGTATGAATGCGTGATGTGTGACTATTATTAGTATTATTACCTGCAATTGTTTTGGTTTTAAGGAGTAGGGAAATTCTCACTGAGCGTGTGGTTGCTCATCCCCGCTACTCTTTCCCCTTTTTCCCAGGCTTTTGTTATGACAGGTGAAAGTCAAGCCACTTATGCGGAGTTGAAGTATACCCCTGATTGAAAAAGCGTTATGTGTGCCATATAGAAGTAGATTCATGAGTTTAGCAATGTAATATAACGTATTCCTAGTTTACAATTGCTGTGAACTAAGTTTTCTAGCTCAGATAATGTATATTGTGTATGAGTCGTTCTGTATGGCCACGTGAACCAACCATCTAATTAGTTAGATGTCTTTAGTTGAAATTAGTTGTGTTTTGGGATGTAAACCCCAGTACTGTGATTGTGTAGACCGTTGAGTTGTATACTCGATCTCCTTCTTTATTAATGGACTATGTTGTTGATATCCTCCGAGCGAAATTGCTTATTGAGTTATGAACTCCGGCTTGTAGCCGTTGAGCTTATTTTACAATTCTTTACGCTTTCGTTAATTGCAGTGAATTTTTATAAGGCTTTTTGCTTGGAAATGGTAAGCTTTTAGGGGAAGCTCTGTCCGTTTCACCCTGAAAATTAAGTAGGAAGTAAGAAAAACGTAACGCTCCTGACCTTAGGGGTTGGGGGTGTTACAATTGATGATATCAGAGCAAGGTCGTATGATCACAGGTCGCGACCTGAGTCTTGCATCTCATATAGTTGCCTAGGAATGCGCTCACGATGACGTGATACATGCCTGCCTTGTGTGCAAATGTGAGTTTTATGCGGATGCTAGCCGTTTACCTAGTTAGGTGCGACTTGAGTGAGCTCATTAACCGAGTGAATGAACGAATTGCTAAGAGTATAAGCCAAATAACTTGTATTCTCATGAATGAGTTAAGTGATAGCTCAATCAAAGTTGTTTCGCTTATAAGCCTTGGTGATTTCAATTGAAAGTTTAAAGAACACATGATTTGAATTCAAATGATTGGAAAAGCCTTAACTGTAAGCTCGTCTTTGCCCGTAAAGTACAATTTGCTCCTCGAGCCCCATAATGGAGTGAGCAGACATACTCAATGGTTGCTAGGGAATGAGCTAGAACCAGTTAAGCCATTCTCCTTTCGAAGCATAGAGACCTTAAAAGTTGAGATCTTTCCTAAATAGTGAGTTAAGGTTTTCCTTTCGCATAAAAGACTTTTCTAATTCCATAGTTAGGCCTTACTGTTGCGTCTGAAGACTTACATTTGCTTTACAGTGATGTTCATGCCTTGTTCTATCAGCATAAGCTTCTATGTACAATTAGATGTATTGAATACTTGTCAAGATGCATTCGTTGCTTGATGTGTTCATGACCAGTTATGTGTTTTATGAATAAGTTACTACACTTCTTGATGTTTGCTTGACTTAAGTTGGTTTATTATATGACTTGGTCATTTAGATAGTACAAGTTTTGTAATTTATAGCATGACATGACCACTGACTCATTATTTGCATTCCGTGACTTCTATGATTTCATGTTATAGCTAAGTAACTGCATGCGCCCGTGTTTCAAGCATGATGAGACGACCATAGAAACCTGCATTCATATATTCTTGCCCTTATTTGATTGATCTGATAGCGCAGTGGAAGCATATAGGCCTATAAGCCATAGGCCCAGGACTCGCCTAGGAGCATAACCATTCATTCGTACGAATTCATGACTTAAGAGACAATCAGCTCCAAGTAGTGACCTTAGGAAAAGCCTCCCCACCATCAAAGTCATTAACTCGCATTTCTACATTCGCACGTTTTCTCCAAGTTGTTCTTATCGACATGATTCTGCTAGTTCATGCTATTTGTGATTCTTGATCTTCAACGCTGTGATGTTAACCCTACGTGATGTCCATGTGATCTTGAATGCTACTTCAAGTTCTTTCATTGCCAACACGGCGTAATTAATATCTATGCTACCTTAGTGTAAGTGATAACCTTCTAGTGAATTATTTAACCCTAGATTGACCTAATATCTTCATGCTTTTGAATAAACCTGATTAAGTCAACTCATTCATACGACTTTAGCATGCCCTGTCTAAATTGCCATGAATGAAATGTTTGAATGTTATCCGGAATTGATATAAAAACATAGAAATATCAGTCACATATGCTTCCGTTTTGTAAATTGCTTACTATATGCATATTAGATATTTTTATGTTGCTCGGGAATCCTAGACTTGAGAATACTAAATTACTGATACTATGCAATGCTATGTGATGCTATTATTCTTAAATGATACTATGTGGTGCTATGTGACTTTCTTATTGTTCTAATGTGTCATAGAAATCTCTGAGTTAACCATTATGATCCTAAAGGTGATTTGAATTCATATTTTAGAATGAGACTACTAGTATATTATCTCAGTTGTCACACCTCCAGATGCCCACCCATAGGTGCATATGCATGGAGTTGCAATCTACTATGCAAATTGGGTCTAGACATTCGAAGGTCTATGTTCATATTTCAAAAAAAAAAAAAAAAAAACAAAAACAAGCCCTGTATGGTTTTCATGCCAACTCAGTTGCCCCTCTTCAGTGCGATTTGCCCTCGGCGCCTAAGTAGAGTGTGTAGGCGCTTAAAGAGGATTGACAAGCAGGAGACTGGATACCATGAGCCAATTTCTTTCGATTTAAAAGTAGTGTCTGCAAAATAAAACATTTTGAAAACGTACCGCGTGGATCATAGTTGTGTGCGTACATTCTATGAAAGACCGAACTTAGGTTTAGAATTTCGAGGACGAAATTCTTTTAGGGGGAAGAATGTAAGACCCACCTTCTTTGTTTTAAGTTAACCTGACCGTCTTGCTTCTACATTATAAAATTCGTATTTTTATTAACTATGCAAGTTAAATTATTATTGACATGCTTATGTGAGCGATAATTTTATTAAAAGGAATGTTTTGTCGCCATTAATATTATTATTATTAGTTTTGAAAATCTTTCGATGATTTTTAGTAAGCGTTAATATAAATTATTAACGAGTACTAAATTGAGTAGGAACCCGAATACGATTAAGTTGTCAACCTTAGAAGTAGTTCGATATTTATTAAATCGAACCTCGATATTGTTGGGAAAGAGTAACCGATGAATGGCCATCTTATCGATTTTGGGTTTAGAATTCGGGTCATGAATTAGACTAGCGGTGTCAAGTATTGAGCAGTTTGGGACCAAAAAAAATAATAGACGCGGGGCATTTCTGTAATTTCCTAACCACTTCTTCTTTCCCTTTCTTCCTGTCACGACCCCCCCAGAACCCCGACACCTCTCTCTGTCCTCTGCTCTTCTTCTTCTTCTCCTCTCCACCACGCTCGCGACCTCCATGCCCCAATTTCGTAGAGAACTTACTCCACCCACAACCGTAAATCACACCCATCCGATATACCCACGAATTGGCCTCCATCTGGTGTGAATTTTAGGCGACACCAAGAAGAACCCACTGCATTTTCGGTAGGTTTGAGCGCAAATTCGAGAGCCTAGACATTTGTAAAGGTTCAGCCATGCATTGCAGTCGTTGATTGTTTCGAAAACCACCATAAATTGAGGACGAATTCGTAACCTCAGGTATCCATCTCAAATTCAAGTTAGTGAGTGAGGTTTTGGGTCAAAATTAGGGTTCGATTTGCACAGATTAGGGTACAGTTTGGGGTCTGGTCAAGCGTTCAGCAAGCGAGGGTCAAGGAATTGGGTTTTTCCAGCACTCAAAGCCGAGCCCAGCAGCGCTCGAATAAACCTTAAGCTTGGAATAAAGGTGAGGGTTCCTTTCCTCCTAAATCACTATTATTTTCAACGAAATTAACTAAATTAGTTAGTGCATGTTAATTCTAACATTGGAAATCAGTTTGGGTGAAATTGGAGTCAAAGTTGGGAAATCATGAACATGGTATTGATTTTGGGTTAATCGCATGTTGAGTCGATGCCTGGTTAAATGAACCGATCAATTCAGAATTTTAAGGTAAGCAGAATGTTGTTATCCGGCTGTCATAGCATCAGTTTATCACACTTGAATTCTATTTGATGTTTAGGGATGCTAGTTGGGCAGATGAAATAATTATGGAATAAGTCGAATTATGTCTAAAGGTTATGGCTAATTCAGTTTGGGCATGTTAATAGTCTATTCGTAGTAATCATATCGGAATATTAAGCCTATGATCAATGGTTTGCGAACAAGAAAGTAAATGTCGCTTGAAGTCTCTATCTGCATTAGTTTAGTACACGTAAAATTCGAGGTTGACTATCAAGCATGAATGCCATACCTATATACGATCGTTTTATATATTGTTGGTTTGTTTATGACAATGTTGAATCGAGTTGGAAGCTGGATGGCTCGAGGTAGAACTATTGAGCGGTTTGAGGTTCTTGTTGTCGGTGCTGTCTGAGGAGGGAGTTAGGGTTGTGAATTGCCGCAATCGTGTGTATTGCAAGGCCATGTGTGGCTTAATGGGCAGATTCTGCCGAGTTGTGATATGAAGTGTGTGAATGTGCTATGTGTGAACTCTTTTCCCCTGATATGCTACGTGACGTTATGTGATTAATTCTTGAAACTTTAGACGTCTTTAAAAAGAAAAGGTCATTTAGAAGGTTTGTTATACACGTTCGAAAATGCTTTTAAGTTTGTCAGTTGTCTATTCACTTGCTTGGACATTAAAGGTGTAAAAAGGTCCTAAATCGTTAAACTAATCAGCTGGTGACTCGACTGAATAGTCGATGGGTTTAGAAAGTTCAAAAGTGCACTAAAAGTGAATTTGAAAATGTTTAAAGCATTGGTTTGTTTATAACTTCTCCTTGTGTTTAAAAGAATTCAAACAACTTGGAAAAGAGCACCTTAAGGTACTAATTATGAAGTTTAGCTAATTATATACTAGTTGCTTGCTTTAGTGTCTGTTGAGTTTCAAGTTATGACCATGTAAAACCATTATATTTTAAGAAGCATTTACATTGAAAGTTTATGAAGAAAACTTATTTACCTTATAAACGAGCCAAGTACCTCAGGTTTTTGAATAATAACAAGTTTGGAACGCTTTAAGTATTCAATTCATTTTTATGCCCTCCTTTGAGTTTTAAAAAGGATTGAAACGAAGTGAAAAGGGGCAACTGAAGGAGTTTTATTACGAAACTTAGTTTGAGTTATATGCTAGCTATGTACTTCAAGTTTCGAACGAGTTTTGAATTGCGAGTTAGCAAATTCATTATGATTTTAAAAGGGTTTCCAAGTTGAAAATGAAAGAACCATAACCAATGGTAGGGTTATGGGCTATTTTGCTAGATAAGCATATATATGAATAAGCATAAGTATGCATATGTGTAAGTAATTATGTTTATGTTTATGTGTGCGTTGAGGAGCTACTCTAGAAACTTTAAGCTTAAGTCTGAGAGCCAGGGATGGTGGCTTAGTATCCCGCCTGGCATAACATAAGCTATGTTAAGATGACTCAAGGATGGTGGTTTGAATCCCGCCTGAAGTCTCAGTATGTAAGTTATGTCTCAGCATAGTATGATGTTTGTCCGGATAGTCGTGCCGAGTTTGGCCGGCTCGGGATGGCACTAACAAAGTGCCTCTAAGAGTTTTGTCTCCTCACTTATGTGATCAAATCGTTTGTATGTTTCTTTAATAAACGATGATCTTACGCCAAGGGTATTTTCCTAATAAATAAGAAAAACAGTTGGTGTTTTGCCTTTTTAAGTATTTCAGAAAAGAAAGATTTATAAGGGCCATTACAAGGCCATATTGAATAAGATTTGAAAAGTTTATGAAGGTCATTAGAGGACCATTACGAAAGAAGTTTCTTTTGAAGAATATGACCTCAGGAGGCTAACTTAAGTGTTTTTTAAGAAAAGAAAGAAAGATTTCAAAGGTGCATATCCTACATATATTTTATGAATGAGTTTCTAAGTATAGTTTAAATGAAGTTTCAGATGAAGCATAGTTACATCCTAGTAATGCATCATACATTCAAGCTTTTCAATGTACATATTCGATGAAAGAATGTTTCTTGCCAAGTCTTTCTTACCAGTTTAGATACTTTCAGTACTTTCAGAAGAATTACAAGCATTAACGAAGTTGGTGTGAATTATAAACCAATCTTAGAATATATGAAGAATCACTGCGTTTTCAAAAGTATGTTTGAAAGCTTCAAACTCTATCTTGTTGCTTGTTTGATTAGTTGCCTAACTATTTGTTAGTAGGGAAGCTTAGCCGTTTAGGGCCTAGAAACGAGTTGAGGGGATAGAATGAAGTTTTAAGGGTGGTGATCTTTCCTTGGAGATTTTGATTGCCTAATATGATAATAAAGTATGAATGCATAATATGTGACTATTATTAGTATTATTACCTCCAATTGTTTTGGTTTTAAGGAGTAGGAGAATTCTCACTGTGGTTGCTCATCCCCACTACTCTTTCCCCCTTTTTCCACGCTTTTGTTATGACAGAGGAAAGTCAAGCCACTTATGCAGAGTTGAAGTTTACCCCTGGTTGAAAAAGAGTTATATGTGCCATATAGAAGTATATTCATGAGTTTAACAATGTAATATAACGTATTCCTAGTTTGTAATTGTTGTAAACTAAGTTTTCTAGCTCATATAATGCATATTGTGTATGAGTCGCCCTGTATGGAATTTGTTACAATTACCAATTCTTATAATAATTCGTTAATCACTCATACACACTTTTACTTGATTTTGAGGGCCGCTGCAATTAACTTGGATAAGGTGATTCAGTAGAATGACTTGGAGTATTAAGATATTATGTAGGTAATGCACAATATTAATTAAACATTTTCCAATGTTAAATTAAATACTTCCAATTTCATACAACTCTTTACAATTTATAAATGTATAGAATTTAATGAAGTTAGGAATAGAGATTTGGGATGATTGAATGTTTGATTCATATGTTTCTCTTGATTGATTTTCTTGCTGACACAATTAAGCTGCAGTCATGGCCTTCTATACAGTTGCATAATTCGCTAATTAGGCGAATAGGTGGTGGTAATTACTCTAGATCAACCCGCCAACCATATATATGACTCGGGTTGGCAAAAATTCGGGTCCGAAGTCGATTCGAGTTCGGACAAATTGGACATTCGGAAGAAAACTTCATACCCGGATCCTGTTTGGATTATAAATCGGACACTCTGGCCAAACCCGGATCCAGACCCGAATGTTCGATGTCAAGACCCGGTTGTCCGAATGTCTGAATTTGTGATATGATTTTAGGGCATTCGGACCGAAATTTTGTGTGTCTGAACCCGAACCCGAACCCAATTTTTCAATGTCCGAACCCGATTGTCCGAAGTTATTTTTTATAAAATTTTCTAGAGAATTTGAAGTAAAATTATACATAAACGTAGTTGTCCGATGTCTTAACCCGGTTGTTCGATTGTCCGAATTTGTTCGAACCCGAAAGGGTTCAAAAATCTGGACAATCCAAATCCGAATGCCCAAACCCGAACCCGATCCGGATTTACATTCAGGCATGACCGATTGTCCAAATTTTAAATTCAGACATAAATTTTGTGACAGTATCCGATTTTTTCCGAGTCAAGTAAATTTGGGTAATCAAGTCAGATAGATTTTTACCAGCCCTATATATGACCTTTCAGATGCAATTAATTCTTTTTAGATAATCTCCTATAGGATTATTTAGTTTCCAAGGCTAAGATTTTTGGATGAAGCTAAATGCAAATATTAATTCAATAATGTCTAGACTGTGATTTTTGAATGAGCACCAATCAGAGAAATGGCCCAAAAAAGAGGGAATAAGCAGGATAGATTTTACTTAAATAAGCTAAATAACATGAAGAAGGAAAGCTACAGAAAATTAATATCTTGAGTTGTGGAGAAGTCAACATATAGTACATTGACATTACCCGCAAATGTCTTAATTCAAATTTGAAAATTCAGATCACTATAGAGGAGGTTAAATAGGGTGATTGCAAATATTAAACTAAAATTGAAAGTAAATACAAAAATTAAATATAGACAATGGGCGAGGATATTTTAATGAGATTGGATCTCAACTAGATTTATAGCCCCACCTAGAGTTATCTAAACTCTAGGATTTAGCTCTTTACTTCTCTTATCAAGATGAACTTTTAAACAATTTCTCAGGGCTTCTCCACTTTAGAGATCCTAACATTTAAACCAACATGTCGATTTAAGTTTTGGGGGAGTTGATCTCACAACTCCTAAGTTCACTCCTTAATAAAGAATAAATTCTCACAACTCGATCTTTGATCTTAAAGCAATAATTAGAATAATAATTCATTGTATAATCTCAATGCTTTTTACACTTGGTTCTATACTTTGTTCTTCCTCTTGTGGCCTCTATTTATAGGCTTAGTAACTGAGTCATCAATCAATTAAGAAAGGAATGTTCCAATCAGAATATCTAAAAATATCATTTCAAGCCCTTGAAATCTTTGTAGCAAATCTGATTTGATTTTCTAGCAAATTAGCCGAGGTAGGCGTTGACATGTAGTTGCATAGAATCCTTTTCTTGATCTTGTAATGTAGATAATACTTGCAATTACTTAAAATCAAATAATATAACAAGAGATTTGATTTTTGATTAGGATGAAATCATTCTTTCACATTTTTAATATTGTTTTGCAAATCAATATCGTGTAAATGATTCTCACATAATCTCATTAGCATAATCGGCAAGATATTTCTTCATCTAAGTCAATTTTGTAGGATCAGATCATATACTTTGGTCATGGCAAGTATAATCAAACTAAAGTAAGGCAATATTATCTTTAAGTGATCTTATGTGATTCTCAAAATTTAAAATTTAAATTTGAATAAGTTAGATCACTTAAGAACATATTATCTTTATTGAATACTCCAAATTTCCAATCAAATAAAATCCCTTGATTTTGAATGATATGCACATATTTTCTCTCCATAATTATACATATGATTCCCTAGTATAAAAGGGGTACTTCTTTCATACTTATTTTGAATTTGTCAACCACTAATTTTCATAGCCTCATCCTTAGTTAATTGTGTTTCATCAAAATCGTTTAGCCACTAAGGAAGTTAACATTAACAAAAGTATACTGGACCGACCATAGATATTACATATGAAGTAGAATAATTATAAAATCAAGTCACTTCACAATTTCATATATAACACTAATTATATTATTTGTTATCATCAAAATCAATTTGTGACTCTTAGAGTCAACAAAATTTAAGACAAACAACAACACCACCACCACCACCTTCTAGTGTGGGTCCCGCTTTCACGGGGTCTGGGGAGATCCAGCTGTAGGCAACCTTACCCCTACCGGTATTCCTACCCGTAGAGAGACTGATTCCAAGAGACCTACAAAAAAGAAATTTGAAAATATTTTAAAGAAGAAAGACTTTGTAAAAACATTTAATAGAAAAATTAAGGACACATCGCAAGGAAAGACTACGATAAATTAAAAACGCAAGTTGCATGAGCTATGAAACAAAAGAAGAATAAATCCGAGGGAGGTACCATACCTCAACATCTAGAGGTAAGCGAACGATACCTCTTCCCAGAAGAAAGTGCTACCTGCAAACAAACACAATATCCGAAAGAAAAAAACTACCAGCACGTTGCCACTGCAACGAAAAGCCAACTACGGGGTCGACTCTCTGTGGTCTAGGATCTTAATCCTATCCCGCCATAGCCTCCTATCCTGAGCCAAGTCCTCCGTCAAACCGACAACTTTCAAGTCCTCTCTAATCACTTCGTCCAAGCTCTTCTTTGGTCGGCCCCTCCCTCTTTTGCCTTCGGGGATGTTAACCCTCTCACACCTCCTCACTGAAGCGTCCACACTCCTCCTTTTCACATGGTCAAACCAACGGAGTCTTGTTTCTCTCATTTTATCTTTGATGGGAGCTACTTTAACTAACTCCTTGATAACACTATTCCTAATTCTATCTATCCTCGTATAACCGCACATCCACCTAATCATTCACATCTTTGCCACCATCAACCTCTGAACCCGTGTCTATTTTAGGGGCCAACATTCCGATCCATAAAGAACCGCCGGTCTAACTACCATACGATAGACTCTGCCTTTCAATCCAAGGGGCACACTCTTATCACACAGCACACCAGAGGTAAACTTCCATTTTTTTCAGCCCACCTTTATACGCTAGTTAATATCTTCGTCAATATCCCCATTTTGCTGAATGATCGAGCCTAGATACTTAAACTTATTGATCTTAGGTATCGGCCTACCATCCAGGGTGACTTTTCCTCCCGCATCCGCCCTTCCACTGAAATAGCAATGAAGGTACTCCGTTTTCGATCTACTAACTCTAAAACCTCTATATTCCAGTCTATGCCTCCATTGCTCCAATTTGTCATTAACTCCCTGTCTGATCTCATCAATAAGAGCAATGTCATCTGCGAATAGCATACACCAAGGTAGCTCATCTTGAATACCTCTTGTAAGTTCATCCATAACTAGAGCGAAAAGAAAAGGACTTAAGGCTGAACCCTGATACAGGCCCATACCAATGGAGAAGTCATTGGTGACCCCTCCTGGCGTCCTAACACTTGTCCTACCTTCCTCGTACATATCCTTAATAACTCGAATATACACGGGTGACACTCCTTTCTTTTCCAGGCAATTCCATAACACTTCCTGCGGAACTCTATCATATGCTTTTTCTAGGTCAATGAATACCATATGGAGATCCATCTTTCTATCTCTGTACAAACCCATGAGCCTTCTAAGGAGGTAAATCGCCTCTACGGTAGATCTGCTTGGCATAAAAGCAAATTGATTCTCTGAAATCGAAACATCCTTCCGCAACCTTCTCTCAATCACCTTTTCCCATAACTTCATAGTGTGATTGAGTAACTTAATACCTCTAAAATTATTACAATCCTGAATATCACCTTTGTTCTTGTACAGAGGGATGACTGTATTGGACCTCCATTCTTTGGGCATTTTAGCTGTCCTAAAAATAACATTAAAAAGGTCCGTTAGCCACTCTAATCCTACTTCACCCAAACACTTTCACACTTCCACCGGTATCTGATCTGGACCCTCTGCCTTCCCCTTGGTCATCTTCTTTAAGGCTCTTTAATCTCTTCTTGTTCATAGGACCACACACCCGCGAATCAAGCCGCCTCTCGCTGCCCTCTCTTTCCCTACTTCGGGAATCCTCCATCACTTCACCATTAAGGAGTTTGGAAAAGTACATTTGCTATCTCTCCTTGATTTCTGCATCCTCAGACAACACCTTACCATTCTCATCCTTAATGCACCTCACAACACCTAAGTCCCTTGATCTTCTTTCCATAACCCTTGCCAGTTTAAAGACTTCCTTCTCCCATTCCTTGAACTCCAGTCTCCGGTATAACCTATCATAAGCCACGCTCTTAGCTACCGCAACAACTTTCTTGGCTACCTTCTTTGCTGCCTTATACTTAGCTCTACTAATCTCTCTCTTCATCCGCTCCACTGTTCAAGAAATCAACATAAGCTTCTTTTTTCTCCTTGACTTTCTCCTTTACCTCCTCGTTCCACCACCAGGCACCCTTCATTTTGTTACCACCACTTCTAGAAAAACCTAGGATTTCATTAGCCGACCTTCGAATACAATCTGCCATTGCCTCTTACATTGCATCTGCATTCTCTACCCGCCTCCAAGCTCCTTCTTCCGTAATCCTCTCTAATAATAATGTGGCGTTCTCCTTCGTGAGGGTCCACCACTTAACTCTAGGGTCCCCGACTCTCCTCTTCTTTCCCTTTGAACATTTGAACTCCACATCTAACACTAACAACCTATGCTGAGTCCCTAGATACTCATTAGGGATCACCTCAGAATCCTTACAAAACCTCCGACTATCCACTCTCAACAGGAAGTAATCAATTTGGGTCTTTACAGAGCCACTCTTGAAGGTGACAAAGTGGTCCTCCTTCTTCTTGAAATAGGCATTTACTATCAGCAGTTCATAGGCCACCACAAAGTCCAACAGAAACTCCTCCGTTGTTTCACTCTCCAAAACTGAAACCTCCGTGGACTGTGTCATACCCGTTCGAGTCAACACCAATATGTCCATTAAAGTTTTCTCCTATGATCAGTTTCTCGTTCCAAGGCACATCCTGGATGACCTTATCCAAATCCTCCCAGAAAAGTTTCTTAATCTCGTCTGGTAGACCTATTTGAGGCACATAAACATAAACCACATTGATGATTTCTGCACCCACCAAGACCTTAATGGCCATAATTCAGTCACTCTTACGCCTCATTTCAACAACAAAGTCTACCAACTCCTTCTCAATCACAATGCCAACCCCATTCCTCACCGCGGTTGACCCCTAATACCATAATTTGTATCCATCAACTTCTCTAGCTTTAACCCCCGCCCACTTTGTCTCTTGAACACATGTTATGCTAACCCTACGCCTATGCAACGCCCTAACTAATTCTATAGACTTACCTGTACGAGATCCAATATTCTTATCTTTCCATAACGGACATGTCACTTTAGTTTTACTTAGAATACAAATTCAAAACTTTCGAATATGATCATTTTTGTGAGATATAGTTATATATTTAGTATTTAATTTGTATACCATGAGTTGAACGTTGAAAATGACAAATTATCTAGGGTGTATTTGATAACAACAACTATTTGGATAAAAATAGTTGTTTGGGAGAATTTTAACTATTTTGGTCAAGTTAAACAGCTAAATGATATTTGATAAAGAGTTGTTTCTAATAGCTATTTGACTCTAAAAAGGTTTTTGAAAAAGTTATTCCCCTTTTGCAAAGAGTTTTTTGTGAAAATGACATAATCATATATATATAATTAAAGTTGGATACAAATAATGTGTGAATGACATGTGGCATCTCATATGACACAAGTTGATGACTTGGTCACTTGCAATTGGTGGATATTAGTGGAGACATATTAATCAACACTAATGCTATTAATTAGATTTTATTATATCCTATTAACTTAAATATTTATTGCATGGTTTTACACTCCTAACTCTTTTTATTTTTTGAGTAAGTCCTCATGCGATTAACTTGGTGTACAATAGTTGATTTTTTTGTATTTCAAATTGATTCATTTTATTTTTCAATATTAAAAGAATAGAGTTAGATAAAAGAATCAAATTTTACCTTAATTTTAATTGTTACTACTTTTTTTTTTTTTGAAGTCTAGATCTTGAGGTCATTGTAAATGAGTAATATCATATTGCCATATAACAATTTAATCACATAAGATAATTTATGAATGATATATAAGACAACGCGTACAAAGATTGTGTTAGATTCTATATGAATATTCATCTAGGGTTGATTTTTATATATCCTATGTAGAGTAATCTATAAGATTGTAATATAGTTTTTGTGAAATTAAGTTAAATTAAAATATAGTCTATTTAACTCCTAAAAAATATCCATCACAAATTAATTACACTGTGACGTTTTCAATAATTATGAAAAAAAGTGTAAACGGTAAATCATTACCATATGAAAACAAAAAAAATTTAGAGTGATTTTAAACAAAAATATAAAGGAAACAATAATTATGCTATTATAAAATTGTTAATCTACTTTTGAAATAATATATTTTTATTAATTAGTTATACTAATATTACATTATTAAGACAAAAATTGACTAACATCCTTACATCGCAAGGGTATAACCCTATATATTAAAAGTTGGATAGAATCAATATATAAGTTATACATAGGATACCATGTATAATACCACATAGGATTACTTGACTTCATAATGGTCTATGTAGGCTAAGTTAATGCAATACTACATTAAATTAAGATTTTAATTTTTTGCATAATTTATATAGTAATTAGTAAAACTCCAACTTTAATATAATTTTTATTAAAGTAGTTAAATGAAAAGATAGTCTATTTAATTACTAAATTTGCTCACCAAAAAATGTCTCACATATTAAAGATTTTTGGGAACATAGTGTGTGAATAATCATGGAACAACACAAAAGGAATTTCAAGTGATAATTTACATGTGAAAAGAAAAGAAATTATTATAACCAAAAAACAATAATTATGTTGTAATAGGATTATTACTACTTTTAAAATTGACATGTTTTCTATGCTCTTTATACTAATAAAATTAAAATAAAAATTGACTAAAATTCTTGCATTGGATGCCACATAGGATACCCAATTTGACATAAGATGGGTATAGATTTATTGCAATATCAATTCTACATATTAAAGTGAATACCACTTATTAATTAGTGACAAAATTTAACATTTATATAAAATATATATTTAATAAATAAATTATTTAAATGAATAAAAACAATGTGAGTTGAACATTAAGAATGAAGAGTGCATATCATCAAAATGGAAAAGAAATTTTAAAAAATGCTCAACTATTCGTAAATCGAGTAATCTAATATATCTTTTTTTACTATTTGGATTAATAATTATTTTTTTCATTATCAATACAATTTTAAATATGTTTGAACTTCATCCTTGCATTGCAAGGGGTATGACCCTAGTTATCTATAAGTTTGAAAAAATTACACCACATGTCCTTAAAAACTAATTTGTAAATAAGGGTATAAATAAAAATTTACCAACATATTTTTTAGAAACAACTAGTTTCTATCAAGTATATTTCTAAAAATAACTAATTCAAATTGCTAATATAGTTAGTTCTAACAGCTAACAACTAATCATTATGTTGTTTGCCAAACAGAGTCATACTCCTTGTGGGATTTGGGAAATCAAAAAAGATTGTATGAAGCAAAGAAATCATGTTATATCAATATTTTATTTTATGAATATTAGATATTTCTTTAATTGAGTTATACTCCTCATGGGAATATTTTATTTTATGAATATTAGGTATAACATTAAAGCAATGGTATTGAGCATCTAATTATCTGTATTTCTTGTCTAATATGGCTTTTCAACGGACAGTAACAAGCATGCGATTCGAATTTGTAATGTCACACATCAAAGACAATATAAATTTGTATAGTACTCATACTTAGAAATCCAAAAGGCATTCCCGGCCGTGTATACCTGAAAATCCTTAATTGTACCCTTGATCAGTAGTGATGGGCGCTCCACACAGTCCTCCAAAATCTTACGTAGTAATACTTGCACTAAATTTACATAATTCGAATGTTTTTGCAAGCTCCCCTTGCAAAGTCTTTTATTGTGAACCGCAAGTAGTGTGTACTTCTTGCCCTTGGTCAAACGGCACACTCGACCAACTGGGTTGGAGCTGGGCCAGGCCCGCCGATGATCTTCTGGGCGTCCACGTTGCATGGTGG
This sequence comes from Carnegiea gigantea, assembly GCA_029747015.1. NCBI lineage: Eukaryota > Viridiplantae > Streptophyta > Magnoliopsida > Caryophyllales > Cactaceae > Carnegiea > Carnegiea gigantea. The sequence continues at coordinate 211,647 of JAKOGI010001449.1, read as the reverse complement.
GCCCACTGGCAGCCTGTGCAAGAGATTTTTCATGGACAATTTTGCCCTCCTCATTTTCAGGAATTCCAACCACAACCTCAATCTCCTCGGGAGCAGCTTGAGAAGTAGGGGTGACAGCACCTGATAGGGGAGAATTGATTGGGTCTATCTCTACACTGCTGTGCTTGGCTGAGGTTGAGACCTGGACTTGCTCTGTGTCACGGGCCGCATTTCCGAAGAGTTCTAGAATATTCCGGAACCTTTCAGAAAAGTCCGGAACCTTCTGGAATGCGCTAGAATGTTCTAGAGTGTTCTAGAACCTTCTGGACACTCTAGAGTCTTCTAGAACCTTCGGGAGAACTCTAGATACTTCTAGACTATTCTAGAAGCTTCTAGAATATCTAGGACCTTGTAGAGGATTCTAGAACCTTCTAGGCTATACTAGAATATTCTAGACTATACTCTAGAATGTTCCACACTATTCTACATATGTGTAGTGTCTAGGATATTTGTATAGAATATTCTGAAAGTATAATATTAGCCGTTGGATTAAGTAGATCTCCACCATCCATTGAGGAGGTGGATGTGTATATAAACCCCAAAGAGGGCTCATTTGTAACCAAGCCATTGAAAGCATTCAAGTGCAATACAAAGCATTCTCCCAAACTCCTTCTCTCTCTACTTTCTCTCTCTAAAGCTTTCTTAGAGTGTGAAGTGTGCTTACTTAGCTCCTCAAAGGCTAAGTCAAGCTTCCTTAAGGCTTACTAGCAAACAAGGCAAGAATCACAAGCAAAGTTTGCTAGGCCGCACGGGTCTAAGTTTGAGTGAATTATCGACCCGTGACAGTTGGTATCAGAGCCTCGGTTTGGGAGATCCATGGCTTCAAGTGTCACTGATGCTGGCAATCCTCAACAAGGAGGAAAGAAGGGCAAGGATAAGAACAAGGACTTGTCGATCCTTGTAGATGACAAGCTTGCGGAGATTAACCACTCCATGTCGGACCTCACGGGTAGGGTGGATGACATGGAGAAGCGCATCGAGGAGCTCGAGTCCACGGGGGACTTGGAGGAGCTCCGTGCAGAGGTGCAAGAGGCGGTGAAATCCTTAGCAAGCAATGTCGATGAGGAGGTCCGAGCTCTTCGGGATGGAGAACTCCAAGCTTGCAAAGCCGAGATGATGGCTTGCAAATCCGAGATTGAGGCATACAAGTCAAGGGTTGAGGCCTTGGAAACCCAACTCAAAGTATGCATAGCCGCAGTGGCCAATGTAGGCAATGGTGGATCAGGTCAAGTGTCCACCACCCCAAAGGTGAACGCGCTCCAAACTCCAACCTATGACGGGGCCAGGAACGCAAGGGAGATCGACAACTTCTTGTGGAAGTTTGAGGCCTACTTTGGAGCAGTAGGTATTGTCGATGAAGTACAGAAGGTAAACCTTGCTTCTTTCTCTTTTAAAGACATTGCCCTTGTTTGGTGGCGTCGAAGGTGCGACGATGTCAACCGAGGGTCCACTCCCATCACCACTTGGGATGGATTCAAGAGGGAACTCAAAGTGCAATTCTATCCAAAGGACGCGGTGAGGGAAGCAAGGGCCAAGTTGAGGCGCCTCCAACACAAGGAGGGCCACCTTCGTGAGTATGTAAGGGAATTCCAGGAGCTTCTCTTGGAGATCCCAAACATGGGAGAGGAAGACGCCTTATTCGCCTTCCTAGACGGCCTGAGTGGTTGGGCCAAGACCGAGTTAGAGAGGCGTGGTGTGCAAGACCTCGCCTCCGCGGTTGCTGCTGCCGAATCACTCAACGAGTACAAGAAGGACTTCTCCAAGGGGCGAGGCAAGAAGGACCACGATGATAGCGACAATGACGGAGACCGGGACAAGTCTCCCAGACGGGACAAGCCAACAACCTTCAAAGACAAGGGACGAGACAAGAAGGATGAGACGCCGAGGAAATACTCATGCTTCTTGTGCAATGGGCCTCATCGGGTTTTCGAGTGCCCGAAGCATGGGAAACTAGCTGCGCTTGTGATGAAGGAGGAGAGGCGTGAAGAGGAAACAAGTATTGCCTCAATATCGCTCCTAAGTGCCATCCAACTCAAGATGGGGAAGCAAGCCGGTAGTCGCATGTATGTAGACACCAAAGTTGGAGGTAAGGAGCTCCAAGCAACGGTGGATACGGGAGCGGATAAGGTGTACATGGCGAAAGAACTCGCCGATGAGATTAGCCTACCTTACAAAAAGGAGAAGGGCTATGTGAAGGGAGTCAATGCCGAGAGCCTTCCAATCCATGGAGTAGCTCGAAGTACAAACATCCAAATCGGACCATGGACAGGTAAGGTCGACATAACCGTCGCTCCCCTTGATGATCGGAAGTTTTATCTTGGAATGGACTTCCTCAATAAGGTGAAAGCCATCATAGTTCCTCATGCTAGCACCTTATTCATCATGAACAATGGACAAGCACATGTAATACCCATGAGACGGGAAGCCGAAAAGGAAAAGGTGCTAACTGCCATTCGCTTCACGGAAAGTAAGGAGGTAGGCCATTTATCCGCCCTCAAAAGTGATGAGGGACCTCGAAGTGGCATGTGGACACAAAGAAGGAAGCGTGCTAGAACGAGGATGGGACGCAAGCGAGCAAAGGATCGATGTGCCAAGCTGATAGTTACGACACATCAACCTAACCAAGAGGAAGGGATACCTCGTGGAGACAAGGCAACAAAAGGGCCAAGCATACGAAGACCCAAAGGCAACGAGGACGTTGCCGGATTGGGTGGGGGAGGATGTCACGGGCCGCATTTCCGAAGAGTTCTAGAATATTCCGGAACCTTTCAGAAAAGTCCGGAACCTTCTGGAATGCGCTAGAATGTTCTAGAGTGTTCTAGAACCTTCTGGACACTCTAGAGTCTTCTAGAACCTTCGGGAGAACTCTAGATACTTCTAGACTATTCTAGAAGCTTCTAGAATATCTAGGACCTTGTAGAGGATTCTAGAACCTTCTAGGCTATACTAGAATATTCTAAACTATACTCTAGAATGTTCCACACTATTCTACATATGTGTAGTGTCTAGGATATTTGTATAGAATATTCTGGAAGTGTAATATTAGCCGTAGGATCAAATAGATCTCCACCATCCATTGAGGAAGTGGATGTGTATATAAACCCCTAAGGGGGCTCATTTGTAACCAAGCCATTGAAAGCATTCAAGTGCAATACAAAGCATTCTCCCAAACTCCTTCTCTCTCTACTTTCTCTCTCTAAAGCTTTCTTAGAGTGTGAAGTGTGCTTACTTAGCTCCTCAAAGGCTAAGTCAAGCTTCCATAAGGCTTACTAGCAAACAAGGCAAGAATCACAAGCAAAGTTTGCTAGGCCGCACGGGTCTAAGTTTGAGTGAATTATCGACCCGTGACATCTGGTAGCTTCTGTTTCTGAGCGCCTTTATCATGTTTCCTGTATATTCCATAGAGTATCATTTGTGCCACTCCAAATACGAAACCCCCCACATTTGGAAGCTGCCAATCATTCATCCATCAATAATTATTAATACAAGCTTAACGTAGAAACTCATAATGCCAGTTTCAGTATGAAAATGAAACATATGTGTTAATAGAAGTGAAGACAAAACACTTACCGTGATGTAAAGGTCTTTTTTGAGCATTCCTTACGTGAACCATATGACAGCAGTTAATGTGAGGGAAAGGGACAAATTAAATAGCATGTATTCAACACTCTTTGTGCGTATCACCTTCCTCTGCAATTCAAGAGAAGTTTCCACGTACTAATGTTGGAAAATACTTCATACACCAGGCAGATGTATGGACAACTGTGGCACACATAAGGCTCATCACTGAATTCTTATAGTATATTTACCATTATACTTAGAGGCGCTGCAAAGACACTAATAGAGAACGCGACACAAACCCATCCAAAAGCTTGGACTCGAGCATCCCCTTTTGCCAAGTAGTGGCAAAGGAGAACAATTGCGCAAAACCCACAAAAGTTCAACAGCATAAGGAGCTTTAGAGTTGAAATCTGCAAGAAAAATCATAGCATATAAAGAGTTAATGATCAAATATGATTAATATGCGTAAGTAAGAAATAATTGTTTATAGAGAGGAAGTTAAGTTTACCTTGGCTTGCTTGGGTGCATACGTGATGAAGATAGCAATATAGATGGTCTCAATGACAATTCCAGCTGTGTTGATAGTGATGAGAAGGATATTATTGCCCTTGAGCAATGCACAGTAAATCCAAAGCATGCAACTGAAGATGGCAATCACATAAGGTACTGAATGGAACCCTTCTGTTGATTTCTTCTTGTATATTCTTATGAACGTTGGCCTACACACAAGTAATGGTAATTAATTAACTATTATTTAACCTCATTAAAATTCATTATTTCATATTTCATTTATTATATAAATTATTGTCAACTAAGCTTCTACGTACTTAATGATTCAATGTTCTCCAAAATACAAAAATGAAAAGGGGAAGTCTTTTTCTATGGAAGAAGAATCATAGATTAACATACATGGGTGCTAGAAACACCATGAAAGAGATGATGTTACCTGCAATAAATAGGAGCAAGAGACAAATATTAACATCGCTATGTTGGGGCAAAATTATCAACAAGATATCATTAAATGCCAAAACTTTGGTTGGCTAACGAAGACAAATTTAGATGAATATTCATGAACTAAAATTAATATAACATCTTTTAGGGAAAATATAACTCAATAATGGATTTAGGGTTTGTAAATGTCTAATATTATTGCACTATATAAAACAATGTTGGTATCTTATTTTCGAAGGTATTAACTAGATATTTACTAATTATTATAAATATGAAAAGAACATAAATATTAATATCTTAATGTGATGGTTGTTCAAAACAAATTTAAGAAGATGGCGTGCCTTTGTACAATGATTAAGAAAATGGATAATACTATATTCTTCCAGAGAGTTATGGAAGAACAAAAATTAGTACCATGCATGCAGTAAATGTGTACGTACCTAGAAGGCCAAAAGTAAAAACCCATGGGTGGTGAATCGCAATCATGTTGACTGGAATCTAATTTTCAGAGAACATAAAAACTTTTTTGTTTTTCGTGTAGCCTTCAACTCTTGAAGCTCTCAATGACCCGATTTGGCAAAGAGCTTCTTGAAGAGTTTTTTGGACAAAAAGAGCTTATTTGACCAAAATTAGCTTTTTGATCAAGTAAAAAAGCTAATTTGGGTGTTTGGTGAAAGAGCTTTTTAAAAGAGCTTTTTGGGTCCAAAAAGCTAATTTGAAAAAGTTAATTCCATATGCTTTTTGGAAGAGTTTTTTGAGGAATTAGTTTTTTGTCTCACAACTTTATTATAAACAGCTAATTTTACCAAACAGTTTTTCAATAAACAGTTAATTCAAACAGCTAATACAAACAGCTAACTCAAATAACTAACAGCTAATACAAACAGTTAACAACTGTTTGCCAAATAGGGCCAATGTTGTTGTTCACTACTTGAGGTTGAGTTTTTGAGGGTTGGGAGGAGGGTTAGAGCAGAGAGAATGGTGGGGTTTATATAGAGGGGGGGTGGAATTGGAAGAGAGGGACCCATATCTCAATAATGGAGTTTCAAGGATTAGAGCTCGTCCATGCGTGTAGTTTGCAGTTTTGGATTGGCTAGGTGGTTCCATTTTGTCACTTTCATCTCTCCATGCTCAAGCATTAATTTTTGATAAAACAATCGACTCAAAAGGGATATGCATTAATCATATTTCACTATTTTAACTTTTGACCAATTTGCATGGCAATGACTGACCTAATAATGCTCTCAAAGGAGTGTGGTAGGTCTGCATTTTGGATGATACAAGCTAGTATTTGCCATACTAGCCAGCAAATGATAGAAGACCAAAAAATAGTTAACAAAAAAATTAAATTTATAAATTAACAAGCTTGATGCTAATAGACAAATATAACCACCATTGAGCTGAATTTTGGTCCGCACAATTTGATGCACAACAATAAGCTTTCCAAATTGTTGGCAGATGTTTGAAATAATTTTAAGGTACAACAATTTTCACCTTATGCCATTTACCGTAGCATAATAGTCAATTGTATAACAAGGCAGTCACGTCAAACATATGTGTCGTGCGTCTGATGACCTGTTACATTTGATTACACTGCTGCTGTGATTGTGATCGTCGTCAGGGTGGAATTTTAACCGCTTACAAAAATCTTTAAGTATCATTCCACTAATTACAAATTCTAAAAAAAATAAAATACCATCACAAGTAGTTTTAGATAATTTTGTACACATGCTTCTAGTCGGACAAATTGAAAAATATATATATACATATATATATGTATGTATGTATGTATGTACATATATGTATATATGTATACACATATATGCATATATGTACATATGTATATATAAATGTGTGTGTATATATATATATTATATATATATATATATATACTATATATTATGTGTGTGTTGTGTATGTGTATGTGCGTGTGGGTATATATTATTATATATATAAATATATATATATATATATATATATATATTCTTGGGTGGAATTGACCACTACAATAACATTGAATACTTTCACAATTTTGCTGATGCGCCCATAAACTGTTGAGATCTATGCATAACTCAAACACTTGGTCATGTCATTTCAACCAAAGTTAAATTGTCCCATTAGGAATAGTTAAGCATTGCATGGTTCATTAAGCGGATGATTAAAGTTCGTTTCCTCCTAAGTTATTTTCAAAAAGAAGATTAAAGTTCACTCGTAAGTTGCGTAGGTGAATAAAGTTTACCCACTTTAAAAAAGTTGAAGTTAAATTAAATAAAAAATCGTCGTTTTCTAATTTTGTTTAATACAATACATAACATAAAACAAAATACCATGATTTTTAAAGTTTTCAAACTACTTAAAATTAATAGTTGTCTGTCTCAAACATAATCTTGAGCATAAGAATATTCTCTGAGGTTTATAAATGTGATATAATTTTTTCCCTTGAGGAAATAGTTATTCATCGATTATATATCTGCACTCTATAAGATACTAAAGTGATTTACTATATCAAATAATTAATAACAATTTTACTGATGTTGAGTACTCCACGACCATGATAATCTAGTCATAAATAATGTTTTATGCTTTTGGGTGCATATAAGATGCAAAAGTCATTGTAGGCACGTTTAGACCTGGATCCTTAGCAATATATTTTTAAAGATTTTACAAACTATACTAGTTGGCACTTGCTACAAGTAATGTTTAACGGGTTTTATAACTTTACTATGGATAGATACTATAGGATTGCAACTCAATTTTGACGGATAATTTTGACAGATAATTAAGCCATAAAATATGATGAACAGTAATTTTGGCAGACAAGCAAGCGCACTGATGGGTTACTATTCATGCAAATCTCGATGAATAAACTAACCAGTTAAGGACAAATCTTGACAGACTGTCCGTCAAAATGGTAATTTACTGTATAGCCCATGACCGAATTGTGACGGACCAATCCAAAATACTGACATATTGTAACGGGACCCATCACAATTTTCCTCTAAATTCCTTCCACAAAATATTATTAATTTCTTTTAATTTTGTAAATTCTTATTTTCCACTAATTTTCCACTACATTTATATTTTTAAAATTTTCACCAAAAATATTTTTCTCAATTGACCCTCCTCCAAAATAAAACAAAGCTAAAAATCCACCAAAGCAAAATTTAAAATTTTCCCATTCCCACCAGCTGACCCCCCCCCAAGTTTGAAAAGAAAAAACCCCAAAAGCAAGTATGTTGATAGACAATGTCCTGTTCACCGGCCCTTTTGATGGCAGATCCCCAAAACTCCTTGTTTTCAGTTCTTTCGAAACACCAAAGAAAAAAACGCCAAAAGCAAGTATGTTGATAGACTATGTTCTGTTCGCCAGTCCTTTTGATGGCGGATCCCCAAAACTCCTTGCTTTCAGTTCTTCCGAAACACCAGGTTCCATCATCTTCATTTGCTCTCTCCCAATTAACTCTAAAATCGTGGAAATCTAAGATTGGTACACCATTGCTACTGGGATTGAGCACATTTGAGATGAACAACCCAGACATGGTTTTCCGGAGCTAAAAAAGAGTTTACAGGACTCAAAAAGGGCATTACTGGCCGCTTTGGAAGATTTGTTGTTAGAATTTACCTTATGCATCTTTCCGAATATATTATTGACAGCGATTTTATTATGTTGCACAATATTACCATCAGAGGCACTCTTCGAGCTTGCAACGTCGAGCACAAAATTAGGGTCGCATGATGTGCAAGAGCCTATTCCATTTTTTAAGAATTTCTTCCTCCCATATGGTGTAGACGACACAGTGTCAATAGATATTGAAGATGTCATGGCATTGCTTTTATTTTTGGCTCCAGTATGTCCTGAATTAATCCTATTGAACTATCATTAATAGTTTAAGAAATTCCTCCCTTGCCAGTGTTGAACAAATACATGAGTTTATATGTTGATACTTTGGTAAGACCCTAGCAAAATTTCCTCCATAGATCTTGGTCCTAGCATTTGGTTGTCGTTGTTCTTTCGTCGAGGTAACTACTGAACTATATCTCTCTTCCACTTATCTAGGTTTGTTAGTGTTTAGCACACATATTTATTTCTCTCTCTCTATATGCAGTTATGTATTTGTGTAATTATCCTTTTTTGTCTATTATGCGTGTTATTGGAGTGCAAAAATCTCAAGGTAGGAGCTCAAGAATGCTGTTCTCATTTGATCATCTGATATTGTGTTGACTCCTATTGGAGTATGTTAAATTTCTACAGATGATGTAGTTAATAATTTTTGTTCTTTCTTGCTAGTTGATTTCAATCATACTTTAGTGATTAATTGGGTCCATAAGGATCATACTTGTTAACTATTGTTATTGTTTCCAAATGGATACAAGATAAATGAGGTGGTAAAAAAAGGCTTATGTGATAATGATCGTTTGGATTCCTGAGTCTTTCGCTCCCCCTACAATAAAGGCACTCCTCGGGGTTGGGTCTGAGGAATACCCCTCCAATGGTTAAGTTAGAGCCTTACGAGAGAAGAGGGAAAGCAGAAAAGACAAGAAAAACTAGATGCTGATGTGGGATGTCAGAGTATAGATATCTGTGCCCAACATTCATTACCTTTCTCAGACAGTAGGTGGATATTTATAAGAAACAGTGCAGAGGGGCTAGCTAGTAATTTCACAAGTTGAAGAAAATAGCCTATAACAGCTTACATCCGAGGGCCCACGTAAGAAGCCAACCTAGTAGGCCTCTTTGCGTGGGTTGACGATGTGGTGCTACCAACAAGATTTCTTTCGAACCATTTAGCCCCCTACATTTTACCCATGTGTTATGCCTCAAGACCTAAATGGGTAGAACGTGGAGCAACTGGCCGGTGCTATTATAGTTTTCAGTTGTTCTCATACTAGCAACACAAACACCAAGGCACAAAGGTTGCCCCCTTATGCTGCTATACATAGGGAGGAGGTGTGGTGGCCCTATATGCTTTCATGATCTTTATCCCTTAGCTATCAGTTGGTGAAACATGGGATTCTGTGCGTGGCTTAGCTCCTACGAGATGGCTTGCCATGTGTGGGAGGTGTTTTATTGGATCAAGTTAGATGATGTCGTCCCTCCTCCTCCTAACCCCCTACCAGCTGACTTCCAATAGCTATGCTCTAACTCTATTAAGGAGGATGTGGAGGAGGAAGCTGAGGAGAGAGAAATTCCAGAGATAGTTCAGGCAGCCTTCTACTCCATGATGGGGGTTGCATGATGAGGAGTTGGGTGTGCTCCCTAGGATTGCGGTGGATGTCATTGATGAGGCATTACAGGACTTGAAGTGGTACTCCTTTGAGGGCTGGATGGTGATTTATATGGAGGAGTTATTATCTACCAACTAGAGGGTGCTCACTGTGATGCTGCAGCTGCTGTAGGCCCCGATCCATCATCTGACGAGAGCGTGGGCTCGAACAGCCCTCCCAAGGCATTTGGTGAGTATTAATCTTCGCTAGGCAGATAGCGTTCTCTTCTCCTTTCTTTATTCTCAGGTTGCACAACTCCAGGTAGGGATTTTCAATTTGATTGAGTGCTCATTCCCGAGGCATAAAGACGTATTTTACAAGGCTACCTTGGGTGCCCATAATTCCCTTTCCCCAAGTATAAGAAGCAGTGGATGAGGTAGACTCCTATCTGCCTGGGCTTTCTACTTTTTTTCAACTAAGTAAATCTTCATAATGATTTTTCCCTATTACTTGAACACTGAAAAAATGGACAACCATGTTTGGGAGGACTTCAATTGGTGGAAGAGGGATCGTGCAGACGCTCTGCAGCCACCTCGTCCTCTTCTCGAGTACTGCCACCAGCTCTACCCAGACTTTGATCGAAGGAAAGTTAAGGAGGTCACATGAATCTTCCAGATACCAGAGATCGTCCAGGCCACCTTCTATGCTATGGTGATCAATTGTGCACTTGAATTGGGCGTGGTGACGAGGAATATGATCTTGGTGTTGAATTTAGCGCTCATAGACCTCTGTTGGTACACCTTTAAGATATAGCTTGGTAACCGCAAGCGTCACCTCCTAGCCACTCATCACTTCCTACGACAGCTCTAGCCCCAGCAAGCCGTTCGTCCACCCCAGCCTCCTCCACATACTAGCGAAGAGTGTGGGATCTAATGAACCTTCAACTTCTGGTGGTGAAGCCAGCATGTGATCCGAGACCTTATCTTCCCTTCTCATTGTAGCCTTTTTATTGGGCTGACTTTGGCCTCGTTGGTGTTGTATATTCTTTGTCTAACTCCCTTGTGATTGCAATGAAATTTAAGGCTCCTATCTTGCAGGTTATAATTATGTTGTGCTCTTATGCCTTTATTAAGGTCATGCCATTATGCTTAGTGAATATCAGGGGTTACCGATTACCTGAAGGACGTGTCATGAGACCCCTACCAAGGGGTCTGAGGTGTAGCGAGCAGCAAAGGCATTGCAGACGGCCTAGGGCCACGCCAAGCTGACCTCAGCCCCCAGTGGGCCTAACGGTATTGCAGACAACCTAGGGCCGACCCACACCACCCTTAGGCCCCAATGAGGCTAATGGCACTGTGGACGGTCTGGGGTCGTGCCAAGCGGACCTGGGTCTGGCCAAGCTGACCTGGGTCTGAGGGTGTTATGGATGGTCCAGGGCCGTGCTAAGCTGATATTAGGCCCCATTGAGGCTAAAAGCATTGCGGACGGCCTAAGGACGTGCCAAGCTACCCTCAGCCCCATAGGGCTAAGGGCGTTGCGAACTGCCTAGGGCCGTGTCATACCATTCTTAGCCCCAATAGGGGCTAAAGGAGCTATGGATGGTCTTGGGCCATGCCAAGTTGACCTTAGCCCCCAGTGGGACTAAGGGCATTGCAAACGGCTTAAGGTCGTGTCAAGCTGACCTTAACCCCTAGTGGGGCTAAAGGCGTTGTGGATAGCCTAGGGCCGTGCCAAGCCGACCTTAGCCCTCAGTGGGGGTAAAGGCATTGCGGATGGCCTAGGGCCGTGCCAAGATGACCTTAGCCCTACTGCCCCTAGCGGGGTTAAAGGTGTTGCAGATGGCCTATGGCCATCCCTAGCTGACCTTAGCCCCCTGTGGGGCTAAAGACGTTGTGGACATCTTAGGGCTGTGCCAAGCTGAGCTTAGCCGCTAGTGAAGCTAAAGGCATTACAGACAGTGTAGGATCGCGCTAAGGCGTCCTTAGCCCCAGCAGGGTTAAAGGCATTATTGACGGTTTAAGGTCGTGTCAAGCTGACCTTAGCCCCCAATGGGGCTAAAGGCGTTGTGAATGGTCTAAGGCTGTGCTAAGCTGACCTTAGCCCCGAGTGGAGCTAAAGCCATTGAGGATGGCCTATGGTTGTACCAAGCTAACCTTAGGCCTCAGTAGGACTAAATGCATTGCGGACGGCCTGAGACCATGCAATACCTAGGGTCGCGCCATGACAACCTTATCCCCTAGTGGAGCTGAAGGCATTACGGATGGTTTGGGGCCGTGTCATACCATGCTTAACCCCAAAAGGCTGAAGGTGTTGTGGACTCTCTCTCTCTCTCTCTCTCTCATCTTTGTGCCACATGGCACCGTTCCCTCATGTGGCTCGAGGAACAAGCCAGACTTCATGACTTCTTTCCCCACTCTATGTATGGTGAGCCATGGGGATTCATTTGAGTTCTTCCCCCTTTTGCAATGTCTAGAGAGAGAAAGAAGGGTTTTCCTAGAGAGAGAAGCTCTGCCCTCCACATAAACTATGTTTAAGCCTTCAAAACTCCAATCTTTCAGGTACGCGCATTTCGATCCTCGGTAGGTGTTCCTTATATATTATACTAAGGATGTCGGCTTCTACCTCTTCCACTCGAGAGCTTTCTGCGGATCGGTCCCATGGTCCGCTTAAGGAGGGACGCCATCCTCTTTTTTCAAACCTCTTGGCCAAAATCGACGGCCGGGTCCTAGCTAGTTCCTTCACCTCTACCCCCAAGAATAAGTTTAGGAAGCCTAAGGCTATTCCATATGCTCTAACGGTGTAGGAGGAACCCAACCACAAGTGGTCCAGCTATGAGCGGTCCTCTATCCCGAGCATTCCAAGCATCAAGGAGGAGGTTGTATATTCATAGGAAATTAGTGCCTCTGTTAACTGAATGCTTGGTTTCTAGGAATGCAGGCCAGCGTGAACAAAGAAGATGATACGACCTAAGATCGTGAGGGAGCTTATAGTCGAAGGCCTAGCCCAAGGTACATCTGTCTCTTCGTCTTTCCCATCCAAGTAAAGAAGCGGGGATGTCAGTCATAGGATCCGTGAACCATGCAGCACTAAGTCCAGCACGACCAGCACACATGGTGACATCCCGATGAAGGGTGTGGTGGTCAAGAATGCCTTACCTAATTCCCCCACTCGTTCAGATTTGGCGGATGGCACGGGTTCGCACTTCTCGAAACCAAAGGTAGCCTCCCGCTGTCACCGGAAAGAGTTGAGGAGGTAACATTTATTCCCTTTAGATTACCAGATTGTCCTTCCCGATCTAGACATTATCATGCAAGCGTGCCCCTAACTGCATCACCATGTACCGTGCGACCTTTAACTATGGTCTATGGCTTTCCTTGCATAAGGTAATACAAGACATTTATGAGGGATACCGATTGGCACAATATCTGCTCGTTCATCACCATCTGCGAATTGCGCAGCTTGGAGTGCTCGGCCCGTGCGCTTACTTCGGTGTACATCGTGTAGAAGGCACCCAATGACGCTGGCGAGGCTGGGTGGCTTGGCTTCAATAATAAAAAGGGTTCATATCGGTGATAGAGAGGAAGTCGAAGTTGAAAAATTAAAAGTACGACTTTCTTTTTGTCAAATGCCTTGAGGGATAGGGAACTCTCCCTCGGTGGAACCTTGGCGTTTGAACCCAAAGGTGGTCATCTTCTAGGGTCACGAACTCATCATCACCTAAAGGTTTCAGGTGAGGCCGCTTTAGATAATCTGCTACCATTACGCAAATAACCAGAGCCTCGGTCAGGTTTGGATCTCTTGTTCGAGGGCTTTTGGTATCCGCGAGCCCTCAATTCGCCTGTGCCTTGTGAAGGGTCTTATGCTCACCAGATAACATTCGCAAGCGGTGCGCTAGTCTCCGAACAACTTCCCACAGTGCCATCGTCTGACTCGTACTGGATTTGCAATAAGTAGGGTCCTATCACGGCCTTCACCCGATGGAGGGTTGACCTTCCCAAGATAACATTGTAGGCGGAGGGTACATCTATGACCAAGAAATCAACCTCTGGATTCTTGGACTTAATCTTATCTCCAAACCGCAAAGGTAGATGCATTGTCCCTACCGAGTCAACCGTCTGTACTCCGAATCCAAGGATGGGATGAATGAGGGGGGTGATGTCCTTCGCAGGATACTGGAGTCTTTGGATGCACTCCAAAGTTATGATATCGGGTGAGCTCTCGATGTTGATGAGTATTCGGCGGACTGGTGCGTTGGCCACCTTAGCTCGATGAATAAAGGGTCATTATGAGGGGTTGCCATGGGTTAACCATCCGCCCCACTGAATGTCATGGTGGGCACACTAACCGTGCCCCGCTTTCTGTACTCATAACTTGCTGTGCCCCTGCTATGGTGTCACTGTACCCCTGCTATTATGTCAACGATCTCTGTTGAGCATTCCTCCTGGGGCGATTTAGAGACCTTCCCTTTGCCTTTTCGAAGGCCCTTACTCCGTGCTTGAGGAAGCAGTTAATCTAGCCCTTGTCAATATGTTCGTGGAGAGCTTTCTTCAACTCACGGCATTCAGTCGTAGTGTGGTCGTTCTGCTCATGGAACCCACAATATTTACTCGCATTCTGCGGTTTGGGCCATGAGACCATAGGCGATGGCCTTTTGAACATGGGGTGGTCCTTGATCTCTATGAGGATGCTTCGGGGGTCTGTGTTAAAACTTTGATCTCGCCCTCTACCCCTCTACCCTCGCGAGGCCCTAACCTAACTTCTTTCTTCACCTCGACCCCTACGATTGCTATCACTGTTCTCCGCACAAATCTTTGTTGCCCTAACAAAGTCAACTACCCTTTTTAGGGCCTCTGCCAGCGATGTTTGCTTTTGCTCAGCCAAGGAGAACTTGAATCACCCATTCTTTAATCCATTAAGAAAGGCGGTTTATGCCACTTCGTCCTCCAAGTCAGGGATCAGGATGACTTCCTGGTGGAATCTTCTCACAAAATCAGCTAGGGACTGATTGGGCCCTTGCTTGATGTTAGAAAGGAAAAACTTGTTAGTCTTAAATTTATACCGCAAGTGCACGGCATAGCTGTACCTAGTAACCGGCAAGTACGGGTCGTCTCCACAGGGAATTTGCTTCCAACTACTAGAGCTAATTTAACTACTCAATCTAAGCAATGATAATTGTGGATTTGGAATTAGAGTAGGAAGACGATAACAGCTAGAAATCAAATAAGAAGGTAGGGTATTAAAACGCTTACATTGGAATTAACAGCACGATTATATGAGCTGAACCAATTACTAACCCCCTCAACCAATCCCAAGCATGCATCATGAGTAGATAGATTGCCAGTTAAGCCTATCTCCTCCCTCTGTCAAGGGTCAAAGACTAATCCTAGAATTGTAGTCACCTATTTTCATGGAACTAAAGTCACAGGATTACAAGATCTACCATCTCGAATCTCAATTAGAACCTTAATTATTTTCATATAAAAATCCTAATTGTCTACCAAGTCACGCTAGGAAAAGGTTTCGTCTTTTAATGCTCCCCTAAACCCGAATAAAAATGGACGAATGCTCTTTCGAGCATTTCATCGAACACGTGGTGTGCATAGCAGAAATCATGAATGCAAGTATGAGAAAATAAGGGATTGGGGGCTAGATCATGATTCAACCAAACATAATCGGCTTCAATCCCGACTTAAGATGGGGAATTAGCCACAAATCATACTAACATTAAGCAATTCAATTGTAAGAGAAATAGGCATGATTCAACTAAAACTCAACAACAAAAAGAATGAAAGAGAGAGAGTGAGAAAACAAACTTGAATTAATCGACGACTCAAGGTAGATTGAAGTTCAAAGTAATGAATTCAGTATAAGAGATGATAAGCAAAAACTCTGAATAGAAACCTAAAAATCGCCTAAGAGCAAGTCTGAGAAAAGAAAACCGAATGACCCACGAAACAACCCTGGCGGAGTTTTAAGTCGCGAAGGCGAAAGGGGGAGGCACGGTGGGACCGTGCCAAATAACTGGCACAACCGGCCCGGGCTGGCCATGTGCCACGGCCAGATCGTGCCACTTAGCTGGCTGTCTGGTTGTGCCAGTTTTCCGTGGCCCGGCTGTGCCTCCCAACATGGGGCATCCGTGCTTGATCCTTGGGACTTCCGTGCGACATTGAGCGACCTTTTTCGCGGCTTTAAATTTGCCTCCTCAACACTCCTTTCTGCTAAATATCATCCATCTTTCCGTTCATTCAACAAAGTCCCTGAAAATACAGAAAGATGCTATATGAGTAAAAGGTATGTTAAAGGAGGCCGATTTGACCCTTTCTTAACACGATCGAACGTGAAAACGCGGGAGAAAAGAAGTCAAATGGGGGCTAAAATAGGGTCGAAATAGAGGTTTATTACTCCCCCATGCTTATCTCTTGTTTGTCCCCAAGCAAGACTAGCTCATGAAACACCTAAAAGGGAGAAAAACCTCTATCCATGCTCCTCCTCAGGCAAGAGATGAACGATCAATAATCCAAGATAAACTATGCATTAAAGATGGCCCATTTAATGTGTGAAACATCCTAAATAAGACTCATGCATTACCATTTATAAATCAACCTACTCAAATACAATACATCAATCACCCCAATATTGAAGCATATGGCAAGAGAAGACCTTCCTCAATAAGTGGTGAGTAAGCGAGACCGGTAGAACCTCACTTTAGGATAAAGTAGAATACTCCCATCAATGTGTTTAGAATATGTCACAAGGGTGCACTCAATACTCTATTCAATCAAGCAAACTACCAAAAGGTTGGTAGAGTTCTCGATTCTCTACCACCTAATGCAAAGTGCAATATGCCAATCATGAGGACTTGTAAAGGGATGTAATGGGCTAAAGGTAGAAAGGATGAGAGGTAGAGTAAATTTAGGAAGAGTGGAGCTAATGGTCAAAAGACTAGGGAGTAAAAAATACTTCCCCAACTAATGTCAGAACAACAACTTCACATCACAATCGAAAATTGAGCAACAAAGCCCACAAAAACCTCAAGGGAGGAGTTAAGCAATCTTATCGCATTACCCTCATGCTAATCACTTCATTCACAACTTTTCTATTTCTTTCTTTTCTTTTCCTTTCTATTTTTCTTTTCTTTTTCTTTGCTTGCTCCTTTTTCTCATTTCTATTTTTTTTCTTTGAAAGGAGAAAGGCATGTGAATGGCATGGGAAACAAAAACTCGAATCACGGATCCCCCCTAAATACGCTACTAATAACATACCCAAGGTGAACTAACATTCGAAGCAAACCCAACTCAACATGGAATTGTTGCTCCACTAGACCTTGACAAGGATATAGAGAATATCGATAGGCCAAGTGTGTAGTGTGTAGGGGGCAACAACAAAGACAAGGGAAAAGGCACAAAGGGCTAGCAAAGAGGATAGTATATATTAATGGGTGGCTTTTTGGCTCACGTGGCTAAATGGAACAAAAATTACCTCAGTCATATTAACACATGTACATGCTAAATGTGATTTCAAAGAGAACAAGACCAAGTTCTAGAGATGCAATTATGCATGAGTCACACATGAAAGAAAGTACGAGACTATATGCAATGAATAGTCATTAGGCTCAACGTCTCACAGGTAAGTCTACTACAGTCCAATAACTTACTCCAAGGTATGTCCCCTTTATCAAGGTCAATCCAGCCAAGTCACATAAATCTCAAGGGCAATACAACGTATAACATAGGGTAGGGAAAATACAGATGACAATGTTAGAGCGTAATTTCACAAGAGTTCACACCATAACAGCCCACACTTCAACACATAACTCAACCAGATCAATCGATCATCACCCTTTGTGTTCTCTTTATAAGAGAGGTTTTCGCACACATTTATTCAAAAGCAATAAATCTAACTAAGAAAGCGGTAAAAGGTATAAGGGGAAATGAAGAGAGAGGTAAGAAGTAGTACCTGAAAATCTTAAGGACGCCCAGCTCGATCACTTCTCCTTTTGAGATGCAAAATCTAACCTATATGCTCCAAACTATATGTTCTATTAAAGGAAGAATGCAAAAACAACCTAGTAAAATTATATAACATCCTATCTATATGATGCGAATGCAAGTGATGTCATGCATCCCGCGCCCCAAGTCCCCAATTTTACCTAAAGAGCTATAAGCGCACCCCCTCATGCTGGAAACTTTCATTGTCCTCAATGAAAAGGACATAGAGAAAGCCAAGGGAAAGGTAGAACCAAGAGTGCCTAGGGGAAAAAGGGTGGGCGGATGGGAAAGAAAAACATACCTTTTTGTTTTTTTCTTTTTTCAAAAGTAGGTAAATGCTTAGGTTGCCTCCTAAGAAGTGCTTGTTTAAGGTCCTTAACTTGATTCTTAACTCCAAATAGTGGACGGTAACGACGCGGGAGGTGGCCTGGGGGAGGTGTAGAAATGTGAAGTAGGATCCTCTACCTCCCCAATACAAGCAGAAGTGGTCGTGAAATGAATCGGGATGGCCGCAAAAAAAATAGAAGAACCTCCAAACAGTATGTGACGTCTCCTATTTTCACCAAATATCTCGACCCTAGAAACAGCATTGAAGGGGAAAATATGGATAGGGGTCTTAGAAGGTGAAGGGAGGACAGGCACTGAAGGTGGTGCGGAAGGAGGGAAATTAAAATCCACCCCTCTCCCTACACAGTTGGAAGGATAAAGTGCCTACTTGAACATCGATCACTACCCCTGCAGTGGTAAGAAATGGCCTCCCCAAGATAAGAGGGACCTGGGAGTTCGCATCCATGTCCATAACAATGAAATCACATGGGACGATGAAGTTACCCACCCGAACTGGCATATCTTTCAAGATACCTACAGATTGCCTAACGGAGCAATCTGCTAGCTGTATGAGTGTGGTTGTGAGTTTCAAGCCCAACAGTTTAAGCTTCTTGCAGAGAGAGAGGCATTAAGATCACTCCAGCCCCCAAGTCATAAAGGGCTCTCTCGATCAGCACATCCCCCACACAGCAAGGTATAGAGAAACTGCCAGGATCTTACAACTTGGGTGGGGAGCGACTTTAGAGAATTGTGCAATAATCCTCTCTCCAATATGGGCGACGGGTCCTCTCTTGGGCACATCTTTCTTGAAAAGAAGCTCTCTTAAAAATTACAGGTATGCTGGTGCTTTCTTGAGAGCTTCCAAGAAGAGGGTATTAGCATAAATTCGCCTCAGCACATCTAGAAATCTTACAAATTTGGGCTCAAGCTGACATAACTTGGTCCAGGCTAACCTCTAGGGGTAGGGTACTGGTGGCTGATATGTGCGAACGTGAGGTGTAGGATTAACCTTCCCAATCGAGCTCGGGTTCTCTTCCCTCTTCTTTCCTCCTATTCCTCCAGAATGAGAAACTGGAACTACCTCATGGAGAACCATCATTGCGCTCCCCCCTAATCTCTCTCCCATTGTGGAGATGGCATTGACGTGACCTCGGGGGTTAGTCTCGGGCTGGCTTGGGAGATGCCCCTGAGGCCGAAACAGGTGGCTCATCTGTTGAGCGATCTGAGCGACCTAGGCATCCATTGTCTTTTGATAAGCGGCCATGGCATCGAGTCTAGAGGTCAGTAAATTGATCGATTCACTAAGACTTTCATTAGTCTTGGTTTGAGTCGCTATGAAGTGCTTCATGAGACTCTCCAGGTGGGACTTGGGTTCAGGAGGTGGAGGGGATGGAGTATACAGAGCTTTGTTGTGAAAACCAGGTGGCTGTGAAAAACTCTGGGGGTGAGGGTTGGGGTTTTTATAAAGAGGGTTTGAGTGACTCTTTCAACCTTGGCCATCGGTAGTGGAATGGGGGTTATTTTGTGGTAGAGGGTTGAAGTTGTGGAAGGCATTGATGTGTTCAATGCTAGAAGGAGCATTGTAACATTCAACGGTAGTATAACCCTGTACACCATAGGTCTCGCAGTAAAAATAAGCCCCCATGGATGGCCTCGCAAAAGCACCTGGTGGGGCAACCACCCTATCAAGTCGCTATGTTAAGACGTCCACCCTGCTGGCCAAGAGTGTTACAGCATCTACCTTATATCTGCCACCTCCCCTCTTAGGGGTAGCTCTCTTGCTTGATCAGTGGTAGTTGTTGGAAGCCATATCTTCCAGTAAGGCCTTTGTTGCGTCAATAGACTTCCCCATCAGAGCGCCCCTCGCTGCAGCATTTACTGAAATTTTCGCTGACCGCTCCAACCCATTGTAGAATGTTTGGATTAGGAGCCAGTCAAGAACTCCATGGTAGGGGCATTGCCACTGGAGGTCTTTAAACATCTCCCAAGCCTCGTACAGGGACTCTCAATCCTGTTGGGTGAAGGATGTGATGTCCGTCCTCAACTTGGCAATCTTACCAGGTGGGAAGTATTTGCTAAAGAAGACCTTTGAGAGAGCCTCCCAAGTGGTGAACGAGTTGGGTTCCTCGTTCTGCAGCTAGTCACCGGCCCTATCCCTCAGTAAGAATGGGAATAACCCCAGTCGAATTGCGTTAGTGGTCAGCCCGTTGAGCTTGATGGTGTCACACTTCGCAAGGAATTTACGAAGGTGCACGTTGGGGTTGTCCGAGGGGTGTCCGCTGAGTTGGTCCTGCTCCATAAAGGTGATGAGCGCAGGACTGAGTTCGAAGTTATTAGCTTCGACCATTGGGTTCACAATAGACGATGTGATACCCGACGCTTGTGGCAGGGTGTAATCGCGCAACACCCTCTAGTCTTGCCCTGCCATCACTGCTTGTGCTTTCTTCCTCCTTCTTGCTTCTCCGCTATGCCTGCGTGCTGCTGCTTCTATCTTAGGATCCAATGGAATAAGGTCTTGATCCCTTTGACTCCTCCTGTGCATACAAAAGCAAACACTACCACGGCGTAAACGATTTCTTGCAAGAATAAGAAAAGTATAAACTAAAACAAAAGAAGAAAAGAGAAAATCTAGTCTAGAGTATTCGAATTGGCCTTGATATTGGAAGGCGCAAGTTCCCCCGCAACGACGCCAAAAGCTTGTTAGTCTTAAATTTATACCGCAAGTGCACGACGTAGCTGTAGATAGCAACCGGCAAGTATGGGTCGTGTCCACGGGGGACTTGCTTCAAACTACTAGAACGGATTTAACTACTCAATCTAGGCAATCACAATCATGGATTTGTAATTAGACTAGGGGGACGATAACAACTAGAAATCGAATAAGAAAGTAGGGTATTAAAACACTTAGGTTGGAATTAATAGCACGATTATGTCAGCTGAACCAATTACTAACCTCGTCAACCAATCCCAAGCATGCATCATAAGTAGATACATTGCTAGTTAAGCCCATATCCTCCTGCTCTCAAAGGTCGAAGACTAATCCTAGAACTGTAGTCACCTATATTCATGGAACTAAGGTCGCAGGATTACAAGATCTACAATCTCGAATATCAATTAGAACCTTAATTATTTTCATATTAAAATCCTAATTGTCTACTAAGCCACGCTAGGTAAAGGTTCCGTCTTTCAACGCTCCCCTAAACTCGAATAAAAATGGACGAATGCTCTTTCGAGCATTTCATCGAACACGTGGTGTGCATAGTAAAAATCATGAATGCAAGTATGAGAAAATAAGGGATTGGGGGCTAGATCATGATTCAACCAAACATAATCGGCTTCAATCCCAACCTAAGTTGGGGAATTAGCCACAAATCATACTAACATTAAGCAATTCAATCGTAAGAGAAATAGGCATGATTCAACTAAAACTCAAGAACAACAACAATGAAAGAGGGAGAGTGAGAAAACAAACTTGAATTAATCGACGACTCAAGGTAGATTGAGCTTCAAAGTAATGAATTCAGTATAAAAGATGATAAGCAGAAACTTTAAATAGAAACCTAAAAATCGCCTAAGAGCAAGTCCGAGGAAATAAAACTGAATAACCCACGAAACAACCCCGACAGAATTTTAAGTCGTGAAGGCGAAAGGGGGAGTCACTGTGGGACCGTGCCAAATAACTAGCACAACCGGCCCGGGCTGGACACGTGGCACGGTCGTGCCACATGCCACTGCCAGACTGTCTGGCCGGCTGGTTGTGCCGGTTTTCCGTGGCTTGGCTGTGCCTCCCAGCATAGGGCATCCGTGCTTGATCCTTGGGACTTCCGTGTGATGTTGAGCGACCTTTTTCGCGGCTTTAAACTCGCCTCCTTAGCACTCCTTTCTGTTAAATATCATCCATCTTTCTGTTCTTTCGACAAAGTCCCTGAAAATATAGAAAGATGCTATATGAGTAAAATGTATGCGAAAGGAGACCGATGTGACCCTTTCTTAACACGATTGAATGTGAAAACGTGGGAGAAAAGAAGTCAAACAGGGGCTAAAATAGGGTCGAAATAGAGGTTTATCAGGATGCTCATTCGTCGTTCCTTGTGGCTAGTGATGAACTGGTTGACAAAGCGATTACACAGCTCCTTGAAGCATGTTACGCTCCCGGGTGGTAAACCACTGAACCATTTTTGGGGCACCCCTTTTAAAGTGGTTGGGAAATATCTATAGTAGGCTGCGTCGTCCACATCCTGAATGTATATCTGGGCCTTATACACCCGAGGTGTTCCTCAGGATCTGTAGTCTGATCGTACAGTTCCAGGTCAGGCATCTTGACTTTGCACAGTCTCGGGGCATTGATGATTTCCTCATTGAAGGTTGTTGAGAAAGGGACAACTCTAGCGCACGTGCTAGTGCCCGATAGCTGGACGGGAACTTGCGGTCTCCTCACCAGCTCCGTCAAGGAGGGCTACGAAGTCGGGCGCCACTGCGGGGTGGATTGTGCCATGGAGACTAGTCCACATTGCATCTTGACTGTAGACCGGAGGGCTGCAGGTTTGATCCTGAGTGACCGACCGACCTCTGTGGTTCTCTTATTAGTTAAGATGTTGCTTTCTACACTGTTACATAGATATTGATTTTATAGCCAATAAAAGGACATGAGCTACAACGTGCAGTACTTGTCTAATTAATTGATAGTGCTAGTCTAATTAATTGACCAAGTGTTAATCTTCTCAATTGGATTGCATGTTGTTGAATTTTCTTGAGTATTGTTTAATATTTGGTTGCTCGAATTTTTGCTTATTTTTTGCTTTGGCATATTTTCTTTATGTTGTCTTTGAAACACGGTCTTAATCTGTGTTCGTTTGAGAGACTTCAATCTGAATGTCGACTTTATTCATCACTTTCAAGGTAACAATGCCATTACTAAGTGCTCATCCATCAATATTTTGGTCCTTGATAGATCACGATTGGCAGTTTTAAATCTCCACCGCACAAGTGCATGCTTCTGCTTGGTTAAGGCGCTGATCAGCAAAATTAGTAGTTCAGGTAGTGGATAGTGATCCAGATGGCAAATAGCTGTTTAGGCAGTTGATATCGTTTCTAATTTAGTTGTTAGCGGATAGCTGTTTAGATGAATAGTTGAAACAAATGTGTTTGGTAAATTTAGCTATTGGGTAGCTACTTAATGTAAATTGACATAAAAGAATATAGATAATTTCCAAAGATAAAATTTTGAAAGGATATTTTTTGGTCAAAAAATATGAAACGCTACTTTTGAATGCCAAAAACTAATACTATTAGCTTTTTAGAAATGCTCCTTAAAATGTTAAACACTATTTGAAATACTAGTCAAAACACTAGGTTACCAAACATTAAAATTACTTGTTTAGTGTATTAACTTGGTTAAAACGTTAAACACTACCCAAAATATTGTTGCCGAATATGCCCTAAAGGGTATTGCATCTTCAACTGCCAGTCCTCCCTCAAATGGTTTTGCCTTGGGGATGGGAATGTGTTCATTTTTCTGTACATGAGATTTGAAAAGCTTTTGATACTAATACCAATCATGATTTTGCCTAAATTGCTTGTTTTATTAATCCTTTGGAAGATTTAGTTATTTCTATTTTGTTGTAAAACACTTTTGTGTTGTGCTTTGCAGGTTCTTTTGTAAACATTCTAAACCCCTTCCATGACGACGAGGAGGAGGAAACAGTGAACCTAGCTGTTGACTCCCATGAGTAGTGCTTTTTAGGTTTTCACTTATTTACGTATCATAGTTCAATTTTCTTAACAATGTTGATGTTAGTTTGGAACTATTTTCTTGTTCAACTTTAATTTGGGCGTATACTACCTTATACATATTGTACAATGTTATGGATCAATTATTACTGTTTTTTAATTACAATGCCTTTATTAATTTCTACTTAAAATTAAGTTAATAATTGTATTGTTATGTTCCACATATCATATTCAAACAATGCAAAAAAAAAAAAAACCCCAAAAAGGCTAAACAATTTTTTATGGATTTTGAAGGATATGTGTTAGAATTTTGACGGAAAAAATTCTCCCCCATTACAAATCATCATCAGATCTGTCACTGCTTCCATCACTCATTCACTTCGTTACTAGACCATCGAAAGACATACTTCCCTTTAGAATATCACATTGGGAAAATCACTTAAGTGATTAAATGAGATCCCACTTTTTTAATATTATAATTTTATTTCCCTATTATTGTGTAGAAAAATAGAGATGCAAAATTGGATGTGAATTTGCTCATTTGTAAAAAAATTTTAGCGAGATACTACCAACATAGTTTACTTCAAATTCTATCTACAAATTTTTAGAAGGGGAAAAAACAAAACTTCAACAGTTTTCTGTCTGCCAACCATTACCATGCCCAGGTATATTTTTGGAAACATGATGATCAAGTGGCAGTGAACAATCGAGAATGGGTAAGTTTTATAGGAGGGGCTTATTACTACCCCTTACCACAACAAGAATAATTCGATTAGTACAAAAACGAGTAAAGTCGTTGTCCAAATTTGTGATAGATAGCTAGCTCGCCACTTGATATTATCACCATCACGAATCAACGACACGTTAACGTGAGCACGTGACAGCCCCCCCATATCAAGATTTTCATAAGGTAAGTCCTAAAGTACATGCACATTTCCCTAAAGTTAAAGTGGGAGCATTGCGTTGTTGCTCTATTGATTTATTCATTTATTTGGTAGGGTATATTGTTCATCAATTTGAAATACAATTAATTGACCGTCAATAATGGAAGCTAACTTACGTTGATGTATGTTTGAGTTAGGTCGCAATAAGGTTCTTTATGGAGGTAAAAATATTTTATCTGTATTTGTTATTGGTCATCACATATTCAATGGTCTGAAACCGTCAAACGATATGGTAATATCTCAAGCCATTGTCAATATTTAGTTAGTTTTTTTTTCCCGCCCCAAAGTGCCAATAGCTAGAAACATTTTAAGAGCTTAACGATATTAATATTAGGATGATAATACATGCCGCCTTATAAAGTGGCGTAAATATGCATAAGAAGGTGATATGATGTCTCTTGAGAATATTTCTAAAACCATTTTGTTGCTTACTTTTTGTAGTATTTTACTTCGTATAATATTAAATATAGTAGTTAATTATTGCTTAAGAACAATCTCATTTAAATGTTTAAATTCATGGCTCAACGTATCCAAACTTTGGGACTGTCATATGTTCTCACGAACGGTTCACTTTTAGATATCCTAAGATTTGATGTGTTAATTTTTATAACCTTGACATTTTTAAGTTGAATTTTAAATACCTTCACTTATGAATTCCTTATGATTCAGTCTTGAAATTATAAAAATATCGTTACTATTGTCCTTTTTGTTTTTTCCTTTAAAGCAAAACCCCAAGCCCTCTCTTTTAAGTACCTACAACATGATTGATAGACTATCCAATAGCAGAAAGATAGTTTTTTTGTGGTTTTTTCTTTAAAAGGAAAAAGAAAAAAAGGACAATAGTAAGAGTATTTTTATAATTTTAGGACTGAATTCTAAGGAATTCATCAGTGAATGTACTTAAAAATAAACTCAAAATGTCAAGGTCACAAAAATCAATACTTCAAATCTTAAGGTATCTAAAAATCAACAGTTCATATTCTCACACATAACTTTACATAAATACTCATATGTTGCGAACATTACAAAGATCCTTTCTCGTTCCTCAAATAGTAACCTAATATTAAAATATTAAAATTCATACTTGAAACCTCTAAATTATAAGTCTATCAAATCCCATCAACTAACAATTTAATTAAGATAGTGATTCATGGTTCAAAGATAAGTTTATTATATACAATCACAATTATCCTATATCAAATGACGACAAAAGTTTAATCAAAAATTCATTGTCGCTGTTGGCAGTGGTAAAATGATTGTTCTCATTTATATGATTGACATTCACGACTACATAAAATGTTATGAAGCCGCAAGCCTAATACGACCACCCTTGCAGTATCACCTTCCCATTTGTTACTTTCACAACATCACCACTTTGTCCAAACCAACATTAGGTGAAAGACTCAAGTTTCCCATATTTGCTGACTAATCTGAAGACATTATTTGTTCCTTTTCTGGTTAACTTGGACTCAATGTTTTCATATGTTGTTAATTGGCATCGATCATACTTTGTTGGCGTGATGAAGTTTTTGGTTTGAAGTAACAAATATGTCATGCCAAACTATAGAGTTTAATTTACATTTCAAATCTAGTATATTTCGCATATTGCCATTTGTGGGTGTTTATAGCCTGAATATAACCTTAACCCAACGTCCAACCTGATTATTCCTTTTTTTTGGGGGGGGGGGTGTGCAGGTGGTTTGTAAATTTAGAACATGTAAGTGACCTAAAAATACTAAGCGAAAAATACATAAGTCTACATATCACAAAAAAAAGGAAGAGAGAACTAGCAATTAAAAGATCCCATCAATTTATGTCCTAAAAGTTCCATATTCTTTTAATTTTAACGATGTGATTGTTCAATCTTTGGAAAAGCTTGACATTTTTTGAATTTATTAAAGTATTCATAAATTTATTTAGAGAATGTATTCATTGTAATTTTTTAATGCCGTAGTAAAACAAAATAAACATCAGAACAAAAAGAAAAGTTGGTCCTTCATTTATCCATTAATTTTCTTTCCCCTTTCATTGCGAATTAATTTTTGTATTAATACATATTTTGATTTATAATAATCAAATTGGCTGAATGCATGGAATGTAACATAAACAGGCTACGTGTATTGGATCCTACAGGCTAGGTATATTGCATCCTATGTACCTCGATGACCAGCGTGGCGATGATAATTGCATGCAACCTTTGTTGTAATTAAGCATATAGCCATGTCTACATGTGTACACGTACATATGAGGTTTAAATATGGGTGGTTGATTGAGCTAAGATTTTACAATGCACCCAATTGTGGACGGTAGATCAAGATAAGACTTTAAATTGTACTCCTCTATAAATCTTGAGACTTTAATTTGCTTTAGCATGTCTATTAAGGGAACAATGAGCCATCCCATTCGACTTGACATATATATGCATATTGCTTACTAATGAGTAATTGAACTAGAGTTAATTTTAAGTTTTTGAATCATTTTCTTATACTGGTAAATTCAACTGCATCATCTCTTAAGTATGCTTTTAGTTTTATTCTTTAACTAAATGTCAGTATAATGTTTATTTTTTTCTCAAAGAGGGCTAGAACCCTGAGATGTAATATATACCTTTAATAATTTTAAATCATCAAAGGTGAGATGATTTTTTTGTTTTTTAACGAAACTAGTCACTAGCAACTTTCCGGTAAACATCGCACATGATTCTGTGCAGGAACCCTGAAATATTTTTTATCTAGAAATTTCCAGACCACTTGGATAGTAGTAAATCAGCACCTGTGTAAGGAGCATGGTTGATGGTGCGGTTTTAATTTTAAGCTATTATATCTGGCTGGTGTTGTTTATCATGCTCACTCTCTGATTGCCTAGTTTAGCTTTTGTTGTGGTTCCCTAGAGATTAGGGGTTGGAATTGCTCTAATCTTGTGCCTCCAAGTGGCACATCCGCTATGACCTTACACATTTCGCCCCAGGGATGTTTTGGAATTATTAGTTGACAAATTGACGGACGAAATCTATTGTTTCTATCTCTACACGTTGCACAATCGTAGTCGGCCCCAGGAAGCAATGATTGCAAAATCAACTGATTTAATTAACAAAAACGTTTAGCCAATAATTAAGACCGAATCTCTATTCTTATCGGAACTAAATTATGATGTTGCCTTCGCAACTCTTAAAAAAAAAAATCAACTTAATGTAAGAACCACTACCCGAAATCTAAGTCCGACTTTTCACCAAGGGCGGAACCGTAGTAGGGTTACGTGGGGTCAAGTGACCTCGCTTTATGCAAAAAAAAAAAATTCCATCAGTAATGTTAAAAATATAAATACGTACATATATATAATTGTGAGGTGTTTGGGAGCATGAGAATAAGTTTGGTCTAGTGGTTGGATGAGCGTTTAAGGTTGTTAGAGAGGACATATGTCATAGGTTCAAACTTTACTTTTAACAATATCACTTAATAGCTTTGTTTTTTTTGGCCCAAGTTTTCACGAATAGTCGAATCCATTTGTTAGGTTTTGAATGTCATTATTTTTTTTTAATTTTCAAACAATTCAGATTGCAAGACGCTTCACTCGCTACGGAAAAAAAAGGTCACATTGCCAGTCTTATTTAACCACGCTTGGCTAAGTGTAGCAAAAAAATAAGCGAAAATGAGCGTTATCGCCACACGTAATAAGTGAAAAAAAATATAACCACTCTTATAAGAGTCGTAATAACTAATTAAGGTATGTCCACGCATTTATGTTGAAGGAGAGCTTAAGCACACAATGAGCAGGTGTGGTTTTCCTTTATTCATGATCAAAGAGAGTTACACCATGGTATATATTATAGGAGATCAAGAGGCACCAAAGGAAAGGGAAAATATTCAGCCCTCTCTTCTGGATCAAGCAACAAAATATTTAGCACAATATTTGCTAAAAATAAAATATTTGCAACATTATTCTATCACTCCCCCTCAAGTTCAAGCATGGGGCTTGACCATGCCCAACTTGGACATGAGAAGAAGAAAATGTTGCTTGTCGAGGGCCTTAGTGAAAATATCTACCACTTGCCGTTTGGAAGGAGCATATTGCGTGACCAGCTCTCCAGATAAAAGTCGTTCGCGAACAAAGTGAATCAATCTCCATATGCTTGGTTCTCTCATAAAACACTGGATTCTCAGCAATGTGCAACGCTGCTTAATTATCACAGAACAATTGCATATGATGTTTCATAAGCACTCTCATAGAAGCTACAAAGGACTTGATCCAAATCAGATCACTAGTGACAGTAGCAATGGCCCTATATTCTGCTTCCGCTGACGAACGAGACACTGTGGTTTGCTTCTTAGTTTTCCAGGATATTGGAGATGCCCCCAATGTCACAAAATAACCAGTAAGAGACCTTCTGGTAATAGGACATGCCCCCCAACCTGAATTACATAAGGCAATAAATTTAAAATCATAGTCACTACGCAAAAGGATCCCATGGCCAGGGTTGCCCTTAAGGCAGCGCAACACACGTTTTGCTGCCTCCATATGAACTTCTCTAAGTGCTTGCATGAACTGAGATAAGATGTAAACTGAATAACTCAACTCAGGTTGAGTAAGAGTCAAATAAATAAGTCTTCCCACAAGACGACGATACTGTGTAGGATCACTAAGAAGCTCTCCGGTTGCCAATCCCAATTTGTGATTAGTTTCCATAGGAAACTCAATAGGTTTTGCCCAAGTAGACCACATTCGTCAACGATCTCAAGTGCATATTTCCTCTAACATAAAACAAGCCCTTTTCATTTCTAGCAACTTCAATGCCCAAAAAATACTTTAAGGGTCCCAAGTCCTTAATACGAAAACAGTTGTTAAGATAAACCTTGAACTGAGCGCAGAGTTCTCTATCATTGCCTATTAGGACTAGATCATCAACATAAACAAGCAAAGCCATGAATTTTTTACCCTTTTGGTAAGTGAACAAAGAATAGTCTGCATAAGATCGCACAAACCCACATTCGAAGAGAGTAGAGGATAATTTGGCAAACCATTGCCGAGGAGCCTGCTTCAAGCCATATAAAAACTTTTGAAGTCGACACACCTTATTAGGATTTGTAGTTTTGAAACCCGGAGGCAAAGTCATATAGACCTCTTCTTCCAGATCCCTATGTAAAAAGGCATTATGCACATCTATTTGGTGCAGTTCCCATCCTTTTGCAGCTGCAACTGAGAGAAAACATCTCACGCTGGTCATTTTTGCAACTGGGGCAAAGGTCTCGGTGTAGTCAAATCCTTCTACCTATTTGTCTCCTCGTATCACTAGGTGAGCTCTATACCTCTCAATGCTTCCATCAGATTGATACTTCACTATATAAACCTACTTGCAATTAATGGGCTTTCGTCCTGGGGGCAAATCAACAACAGTCGATGTGTGATTCAATTCCAAAGCCTCTATCTATTTTGCCATAGCTTCCCTCCATTTAGGGTCCTTAACTGCCTCATGAAAGAACCTGGGTTCCACCATTTTGGTGATAGCAGCTAAATAATATCTATGCGCATCAGAAAAATTATTACATGTAACATAGTTAGTTATTAGATACGGTTGACCTGATGATGCCTTTTGGATGGGGGTTGCACTTGAAGAGGGTTATGTGGACAAGCCGTATAGTAGATATAGTCTTGCAGATGTTTTGGAGCCTGCAGAGCCCGCTTCTCAGCTTCCTGCAGACCTGTGATATCAATTAGGCCGCTCCCCTTTTCTATTGGCCCACCTGAAATTATTTCCCCATGTCCTTCACCAATTGGTCTGCATTCTCTCTCATTGGGCCCATTCATTCTCATGCCCTCATCTTCTGTAGGCCTTGCTGTAGCAGATTCACCATCAGGGATAGGCTACATTTGATTGCTCGTTTGGGCCAACCCAAGCGCCTCTCTTTGGGCTTCGTTAGCAGACTATGTATGCGTTGCATGTGGGCAGCTTGATTCATCAAATACATCAGAGTACCCATTCTGATTCCAACCACAAATTTGTTACACATTGTCTCCTTCTGTCATTTGCTTGTGTTCAATATGTGCATAGGGATAAGTTTCTTTATGAAGTACTACATCCCTACTAATGAATATTTCTCCAGTTTCCATATCATAGACCTTCAAACCCTTTTTCCTATGCGGATAACCAACAAGAATGCACCTTCTACTTCTTGCCCCAAATTTGTCCTTTTTTCTTTGAAAATTGTATGCATAACACAAACATCCGAAAACTTTAATTTGCTCACAGGAAGGTTTCGTTCCAAACAAGGCTTCATAAGGAGTTTTTCCATCAAGAACTTGAGTGGGAGTCCTATTGATCAAATAGGCCTCGGTTAATACACATTCTCCCCAAAATTCAATTGAAAGGTGTGCTTCAAAGCGAAGAGCTTTAGCTACATTTAATACATGGCGGTGTTTTCTTTCTACCCATTTGTTGTGGGCTATCAACGCAACTAGTTTCATGAATTATTCCTTACTCTCCATAAAACTTCTTCATTGGCCCCGAAACAAATTCACTACCATTGTCACTTCTAATGGTCCTCACTCTTGTCTTAAACTGTGTTTAAACCATGGCACAAAAATCTTTCATGATTTTAGAAGCCTCACTTTTATCTCTCATAGGGTAGACCCAAACGCAACGGCTAGCATAATCCAAGATGGTAAAAAAATAACTAGCACCACAAAAGGATTTAACACAGCAAGCACCCCATATATCACAATGAATGAGGTCAAAATGCATCGATGCTTTATTGTCACTAACATCAAAAGGTAATCAAGTTTGTTTGGCTCGTAAGCATACATCACATAAATCCTTTTGCCTATTACTACGAACAATTTTTGAAATAGTACTAAATAGTTTTGATAATGCTTGGTTTGATGGGTGCCCCATTTTTTGGCGCCAAAGATCATGGAAGACGACTTTATTGGCTTGAATTTCTGCCACTGGGCTCTCCTTGTAGAAACACACCCCTCGTTTAGGCTCACTCGATCCAATCAGCACCTTCGCAGTGGGGTCTTGTATCACACATAGCTTACGAGTAAATGTTACAATGCAACAAAGATTGTCAATTAACCGTGCAATAGATATTAAGTTGCAATTTAGGCCAGGTACATAACGTACATCACTTAGCATCAAATTGTCATTAAGTCTCACCGACCTACGTTCGTTAGGGAGAGCAATAGTTCCATTAGGCATACCAATAGGAACTGTTGTTATATCACACAAACTCGATAATAGTTTTGAGTTTCCAGTCATGTGATACGAGGTGCAGCTACCTAAAAGGTAGTTATGCTTACCCGATAGTCGTTCTTGAGCATCTTTTGGTGCCTCGATTAAACTAAGCAATTTCTGTACCTGGTCTTCTGTGATTCTGGACAAAGCTGATCAGTGATCTTCTGCCTTACCAGCAACGCTGCCACTGTCTTGGACATGGGCTGCACTAGCTTGTTCCTTCCCGGGATAACCCCGTTGCCCTCTGCCTGAGTTGGTTTTTCCACCTCCTCGACCATTCCGTCCTCTACCCCTGCGGCTATGAACCTCTCTAGTACTCCAGCCGGCCGGATAACCAATCAACTCAAAACAGTTCGCTTCCTTATGGCCTAGCTTCCCATAGTGCTTGCAGCTCATTATCTCTCCACTGTACTGGCTCACTTTGTGGGATGCGATACAGCAAAGGCGGATGCGTTCTCGTGCCCGTACTCTCTCCCTTGCATAACCTTCTTATGGTTCTCTTCTTGTTGAACCATGCTATAGATTTTGTCAAGTGGTAGAGGAGGATCTAAGGCTAGAATCTGTGATCGAACATTGGAGTATGCATCATCGTCCAGGCCCATCAAGAACTGGTGGACCTTTCCTCCTCGGCCATTTTTGCATATTTTTCAGCTGCATCACACGCACATTTCAGATACTTCACATAATTTCCAAGCTCATTCCAAAGCCCCATTAGTTTTGTAAAAAATTCAACCACCTCGAGATTGTCTTGCTTAGATGATACGATCTCGACTTTTAACTGATGAATCTTAGGTACGTTCGGAATAGAATATCTCTTCTAAATGTTCTCCCAAATTGCTTGGGCTGAGTCGACATAAGCGATACTAGCATGAAGCATTGGGTTAATGACATTCAATATCCATGAAGTGATAATGGAGTTTACAATCACCCAAGCACTTATCTCGGCTGGGGATGCTCCCTTGTTCATATCTGGTTTAGTGATTGTTCCATTAATGAAAGCTATCTTATTTTTTGCCGTCAACACCATGGTCACGGCCTTCTCCCATAGCTTATAGTTTTTGCCATCGAATCTGATCGCATTGATTATTGCACCCGGCGCATCAGAGGGATGAAGGTAATAGGGTGATTGATTATCAATCACAAAGTCTGGAGTTTTCTTATCTCCCATTGTTGCTTAGGCCTTAATGTGTTTAGGTCTTTCTTTGTGTCTGTGGATCAGGGCTCTGATATTATGTTAAAGGAGAGCTTAAGCACACAATGAGTAGCTGTGGGTTTCCTTTATTCATGATCAAAGAGAGTTACACCATGGTATATATTATGAGAGATCAAGAGGCACCAAAGAAAAGGGAAAATATTCAACCCTCTCTTCTGGATCAAGCAACAAAATAGCAACAAAATATTTAGCACAATATTTGCCAAAAATAAAATATTTACAATATTATTCTATCATATTAAGCGTGGGGGCTTATATCTCATGAATAGGGCTTATCTGGCATGGTTATTAAGTGTGGTAGGCATATTTTTTTGAGAAGCGCCAATTTTAAATTTTTATTCTACCTTCACCGCCAATTAGCTAGTGAGACCATTAATTGAATTTTAAAAAAAATAGATTGCAAGGCTTTGCTATTCAGGTTGCTGCTGGTCTTTTATCTTCACACACCCACTATACTACCTATGGCCCAGTACCCACAAAACTCGTCAACATCCCAGTGCTGTGAGGCGATTAGGCCAGAAGTCGGCGGCGTGGTGTTGATGGTAACGGCTGAAGTCGATGGCGCAACGTGGCTGTTCCCTTCACTTGGCCCCTCTGTTTCGTCTGCCTATCTCTCATCTCTCTGCTTCTGTGCTGCTCGAGTAGTTCGGGTTTGGCTTGGCTGCTGCAATTGATCCAAGGGAAATCAAATTCGCTAGTTTTGGCTTGTTCATTGAGGTAATTATCTTCTTCCTCTCACTGACTCTCTGAATTTAGGGTTTTAACTTCGAAATTTAGGAAGAGGAATTGTCCAATTTGTTATGTGTAATTGCTGAAATAATTGAATTTTTGGATGCAATGTGTATGATACAATTCAATTAAGATGTTTCATTTCTTTATTTGAAAAAAGTGTGTGAATTAGAAACTGGAGTGATCAATTGGGTGCTAGTGGTATGGGTTTGATTGCAAAATAGAGCAGTGTATGTGTTTGATTGCAAGCTTACGGGATGGTATGTGTTTATCTGCTGGTTAGCTACATTCCTGGGTGATCAAAATCATAAACTGATAAAGTCTTGTCAGCTTGGTCATTTACATCTATTTAACAAGAAACAAAATCAAATTTGACAGAATCCCACATAAGCCTACTCTAAATCAAATCGAGATTCAGTTAGAGAAAGCAAAAAATGATAAAGAAATAAAAAAATTCCAGAGATCAAAGAAAAGTGAATTAGGTTTTGGTAACACATTTACCGCCTAAATGGAATGAGGTTTTGGTTTGCTGGAGAACAGCGGTGAGGGGACGTGGTTGTACTAGATGGAATTAGAGGTTTTTGGTGGCTAACTACACACACATACCGCCTAAACAATCTCCTTTCAGCCTCTTTCATGGTATGCATCAAATGAAAGATAATACTGAAGGGTCAGAGGGTCAAAGATAATGGCTATGTGATAAGACTATGGTCACTCTTATTGATCTCTCTTTCATATTGTTAAGAGAGAACCAGTAAGGTCACTATACAATCTTGTAATCATCAGGTGAGAAATAATGATATGATCTCATCCATAGTTATTAGGATATTGTTTTAGGCCTTGTAGGAAATTATAGTTTAAGTACAGGTTCGCTAGAGTAATGCAGTACCAGCTCTAACCAATCTTAGGTTTGAATATGCAGTATTGATTCAAGAAGTATAATCCAGGAACCTCTTATTATAATCAGGTCATTGAAAATAAGAGGAAAAAAATGTTCCATCATCTTCATTGGCTAATAGGTTAAGGCCCTATTTGACAAACAGTTTTTTGAAGAGCTTTTTGGCCAAAAAGAGATTTTTTGACCAAAATTAGCTTTTTGACCAAGTGAAAAAGCTAATTTGGGTGTTTGGTGAAAGAGTTTTTTAAAAGAGCTTTTTGGGTCCAAAAAATTAATTTGAAAAAGCTAATTCCGTGAGCTTTTTGGAAGAGCTTTTTGAAGAATTAGCTTTTTGTCTCACGACTTTATCAGAAACAGCTAATTTTACCAAACAGTTTTGTAACAAACAGCTAATATAAACAGCTAACTCAAACAGCGAACAGCTATTTACCAAACAGGGCCTAAATCAAAATCAATTCTCTGACTTTTGATTCTGCCTAATTTCTCAATTACTTACAGTTTCCTCTATTATAAGCATGGATTTGGGTGAATTAGCACTGTTAAGGGGAATGGGATGCTTAGATTTTATGGGTCACTGGTTTTGGCTGAAAAAGTGTGTCCACTTTTAGATGTCCAGGACATGCGGTTTACTTTTTGTGATGAAACTTTGAGTAGCTGGGATACTGAAAGCTTAACCTTCGCACAGGTTGAAGTATCGACTTGGTCATGGTTTCTCTGCTTTTATGTTGGAAATCACTTGTTTTCAAGCTGCTATAATTTATAAGAATGGAAACTTGCCTCTGTCTCTTGGTTAAAATATATATGTACCTTTATTGGCTTACTTAATTGGTGTGACATTTTCATCAGTTTAGATTGGCTTAATTTAAATTTTATGGTAAGTTACAAAATTAATAAACCCTTCTTGCATGTATGGTATACTTTTCAAAAGAGTGTATGACTATGCTTATCCAATGAGAGTGAGGCGTAATTGTATTGATCAGTGCTATAAGCATCAACAGCTTGGCAATTAGCTACTCTTTTTTTGGGGGGGGGGTGAGGTTGTTATGGTGCTACATTTACATTTATTTGCAAATCTTCTTTACATTTAAAATGCTTTAGAGTCAAAACCTGCCATTGCGCAAGCACAACTCTAAATTCTGTAGAAATGTATCAAACTTGACATTAGCCTTAGCAGACTTGCCATTTAACTTTTCAGACTTTTGTATTTGTTGAAGGTATTAGTTGACTTTAATTTTTGACGTTTGATTGTATTAGATTCAAAGAGTTTGATTCTTAAGTTTTTGTGATGAATTTGTCATTTTTCAAAATTTACAATTAATCATTAGTTGTTTGATGCACCTTTTTTGTTCTAACAGTTGGAAGTGCGAATTCATAGTCTTCTAGTTTTTTAGTTTGTCTTGGTTTTTAGGGAATTTTACCATTTTTTCAACAAATTGCTAAGCTTTATTGTATCATTGGTTGAGGTGCTAAGGTGGTAGCATCGGTAAGGTGAACTGTTGGCAGTTTTAGGATAGTGTTCAG
Organism: Carnegiea gigantea; assembly: GCA_029747015.1. Classification (NCBI taxonomy): domain Eukaryota; kingdom Viridiplantae; phylum Streptophyta; class Magnoliopsida; order Caryophyllales; family Cactaceae; genus Carnegiea; species Carnegiea gigantea. The sequence goes on along the minus strand of JAKOGI010001449.1, from coordinate 175,313 downwards.
TGAGACTTTCACGGCAGTCTACTCCTTTTATTACTTGAAGGTATTTTTCTCTCTTTCTCTCGCCTTCCCCTCTTCAATCCAAGCCAAACTAAAGGTCATGGTAGGAGTTTGTTTCATCCTCATTTTTCCTTCAATACTAACTTACATCATGGATATGTTCATTTAGTTTGGCTTTATTCTCACTTATCCATATTAGGAAATTGATCCGCATTTTGTAAAATATTCTTTGGTCATTACAACATGCATTCGTAAGGTGTTTTTATGATATCTGTTCTTTTTCTTTCTCAGGAGGTAAAAGACTTCCATATAATGACTGCTAAATATCAATACAAATTTAACTTTTTAATTTTTAGATTGTTCGATTATCATGATTGGTTTAGTGTAGTTTTGCATAGTCTGGTTATGTTTAAGATCTTTCTTACAAAACTCTCTTTATTTTTTTTTGGGGGTTTGTGTTTATGGAGAGGGTGTTGCAAGTAACATTTGTTTATTACTAATTAACCATGCTTCCTTTTTTAGGTTTTACCTCTTAGTTAAATGGATAAAAGTTGGATTAATATGAATAGGACATCTGCTAAATATATTAACGGAGTTGAATCATTCTTAGATTTTGCTTTTGCCTATGCTGGGGATAGTAAGGTGATAGTTTGCCGATGTAATCGTTGTAAAATTAGACACAATCGTTGGTTTAAGAGAGATAAAGTGGCATACCATCTCATGTTTTATGGATTTTAGGCTAGTTACATGGCATGGGTGCATCCTGGGGAACTACTTTTTATGCAATCTACTTCAATACCCCATATTGCAAGCCACAGTGGTACTAATGTTGATGCTAGCTTTGTGGGTAATGCTAATACTACTGGATTGTTGAATGATATCTTTGGGATCTATAATCAAGGAAACGTTGAAAATAATGATGCTAACAACATATGGGATGTTGGGGATCCTATGTTTGGTGTAGATGATAAGTTTGTTGATGAACTTATCTGTAATAATGCAATGAATAAGGGAGAAAACAATGAAGATGCTGGATATAGAAGGTTAGCAGAGCAAGCTGAGCAAGAACTATATCCAGGATTGAGTTTTTCAAAATTGTCTTTCATTTTGCAATTATTATATTTGAAATCTATGCACGGTTGGTCTATTAAGTCATTTGACATGTTGCTCCAACTGTTAGTAACTGTTTTTCCCCAAATGAATTCCTTTCCATCATCATGGAGTAAATGTAAGCGCTGAAGAAGGATTAGGTCTTAGCTGTGAAAGATCCATGCTTGTCCTAATGATTGTATCTTGTATTGGGATGGGGGGGAAAACCAAGATGAGTGTGACAAGTGCCATGTTTCCTGATGGAAGGATAAGGATAAGAAGGTGCTAAATAAGGTTTTACGTTACTTTGCTCTTATACCAAGGTTACTCAGCATGTATAAATCCTCTAGAATAGCCGAGGATATGCTTTGGCACTATAAAGAAATGGTTAAAGATGGAACATTTGGCTGATGCAAAAGCATAGAAAGACTTTGATGAACGGAATTCACATTTTGCTTCTGATCCTCGCAATGTAAGGTTAGGACTTGCTAGTGATGGATTTAACTCTTTTCGTATAGTGAGTACCACACATAGTACTTAGCCTGTGTTGTTAATTCCTTATAATTTACCCCCATGGCTTTGTATGAAATAATCTTCGATCATTCTATCTATGATCATACCTAGGGAAAAGGCTCCCAGTATGGATATTGATGTCTATCTTCAACCTCTAGTTAAAGAATTGTTACAGTTGTGGGATGGGGTGGATGTATTTGATGCATACTCAAAGACCAATTTTAAACTTTATGGGGTTCTTCATTCTACTACTAGTGACTTTCCTGCATATGCAAACTTATCTGGATGAAGTACGAAGGGTCATTTTGCTTGTCCATCTTGTGCTAGAGGTACACATTCGATGTGGTTGAAAAATGGACGTAAATTTTGGTACATGGGGCATAGGAGATGGCTTCTTGAAAATCATCCGTTTTGTTTTGACGATGCTGGATTTGATGGAAATGTCGAGCTTGGTCATGCTCCTAAACCTTGTAGTAGTAATGATGTTCTGATGCAGTTACAGGGGTTAAGATTTACCTATGGTAAGGGTGAAACACAAAATGTAGAGATCGATAAAAGGGATGAGGAGCAAAATGGAAGAAGAGGAGTATTTTCTTTGATTTGCCATACTAGGAGCATAATCCTCTTGGCCATAATTTGGATGTAATACATATTGAGAAGAATATATGTGATAACTTGTTGGGTACCTTGTTGAATCTTGAGGGTAAATCTAAAGATACCTTGAAAGGGCGTCAAGACCTACAACTAATGAAAATATAGCCAGAACTTCATCCTATTCAAATCCCAAATGGGAAATATGAAATCCCTAATGCTCCTTGGACTTTGTCATTTGAAGAAAAGACATGTTTACTAACTATCTTGAAACATATAAGAGTCCCAGACGAACATGCAAGTAACATATCTCGATGTGTTAATCTGAAGGAGCGTAAGTTATTCAATCGAAAAACCCATGATTGCCATATATTGATGCAAGATTTGCTCTCCATTGCCCTAAGAGTAGTAAAAGATTCTAATGTTGTAGATCTTATATGTGCATTATCGGCATTTTTCAAAGAATTATGTGCAAAGGAGTTGTTAGTTGAGAAATTAGATGAAATTGGAGGTAATGTGGTTATAACATTGTATAAAATGGAGAAAATGTTCCCTCCTAGCTTTTTTACAATCATGGTGCACCTAATTGTGCACTTAAATGAGGAAGCAAAGCTCGAAAAGCCTGTCTTTTATAGATGGATGTACCCCATAGAAAGGTTAGAACATATATTTTTCTATTATTTTTTTAATTAAGCATTCGTGTAATAATGGTTGTACTATAATAGTTCTTATATGACCTATGTAGCTTTCTGGCATTCCAGAAAGGCCTTGTACATAATAGGGTGCAACCTGAAGGTTCAATGGCAAAACGATACATTACACATAGATGTATAACCTTCTGTTCAAGGTACTTTAATGGGGTGGAAACAGTTTTCAGTTAACCACAACGAAATGATGGTAGTAACCCTAATGAGGATGTGTATCTATTTGGTATTGCGGGTTAACCCAAAGGAATGGTGTAAATGGTTGAACTTTCTTAATTAAGCCTTTTGCAAACTCAAAGATATGTACTTCTACACCTTGATAATATTGATGAATACCATATGTTAGTAGCAGTCACTAATTACTTATAAAGATATTATTTGATAACCTAGAATAGTAACTAATGTGATCAATTATAGGGTATTTTTGAAAGAGCGTGTGGCATCTTATCCTCACACAGCAAGTGATAGACTTAAGCAAAAATGGTTGCTCGAGGAATTTCCTAGGTGGATCCAAGAAAGGGTAATTTTACCTTGATAAATAATGTGGATTCATTAGCATTGTGCTTTATCCATTTGTCCTAATTATGTTTGCCATTTATACATTAGGTATCCAATAAAGAAATTGATGATTGAGAATCAAGATTGTTTAGGGCTATTGCTGCTGGCCTTAGTCCAATTGTAAAGAGAATGAATGCATTTGTTATCAATGGATATCGATTCCACACTTAGAAGAGAGATAAGTCAAAGAAAACTTAAAATTTTGGGGTCATGGTGGAAGCCGAGGGCAAAACATAGTTTGGAAAAATCAATGACATCATTGAGTTAGATTATTATTCAGAGAGGTAGCACTATTTTATTGTGATTGGGTGAACGTGAACTCAAAAGGTGTAAGGAAAGACAAAAGAGGATTCACTCACTTAAATTTCTCACATAAGATACATGAAGGAGGCGCTTTAAAAGATGACCCATATGCCTTTTCATCTTAAGCACAATAAGTCTTTTACGTTGAAGATGAGAAAGACAAGGGGTGGGAGCATGTCCCTCATCTAGGATCATTGCAAGTTGATGATGAGCTCTACCCTAAGTGCATGCCTTCTGACATTAGAAATGAGGATGAATTTAGAGATCCTCTGTTTTAGGCCAATGTTGATGGAGAGTCATGAAATGTGTAATTGTTAGTTTTTGTGTGAGTTTCGTGGTTGTCGAACCTCTTGTTATTTGTTTCATTGCAGATATGTTTGCTTTATTATAATGGTTTTGTCCCTACCATGAATTGTGTTCTTCAAGTTTTGAAATTATACTTATGATTATACTAAATTGTGGAAAGCGTTGCTACTGCTTATAGTTATATGTTTTAAAACTTGTTATTTAATGTTTAAAACTAATGTGTGTTTGAAATATAGGGTTAAATCTAGTGAGTCATGTTTCGTTCAAGGCGTCCATTTGAGGAGTATCAAAATTCCCTCCAAAATGAAACTGTGGCACCTTATAATCCACTTTCAGTTGGCATTGATGTTGATGAAGATAGTGCCAATGAAGTTCTCAATGAAAATGATGAAGATAATGAACTTCTACTGGATTTTGATCCCTCCCTTGTGCATGTCCTAGAAGGATTTAATGATGATGATGAAGTGCTTGTCATAGGTAAGTAATAAAGAATTGCATTCAAAGTGGTGAAAAAGCTGGCTTCATATAGTATTTCGATGTTGCTTAGTTGGGTTTTTAAATATTAACCTTGTGATAAAAATGGCAAAAGTACACAAAGGAAACTATATGGAAGTTATTAGTATGTTAGGTTACGGCTGCAACCATAATTGGTTTAGCTTGTTGGCAATTCATTTTAGTGCAGTAATTGTAAAATGATGACCTCTGAAACCTTTGAGATGATTTTCATGATTTGTCTATGTTCAACAATGATCAAGTACTTGATGGTACGTGGACTAGAGTTCAGAAAAATGTGCTATATACAGCATATGCTTGCGAGTTAGTATGCTATCTGGACAGAGAGAAACCACAGAATTGACTTGGCTACTTGATGATTTAGAGAGAGATACAACAAAATGTAGAGATCACAAAAGTTCTGTTGGTAAAAGTAACTTTTTTTTTAGTGCTTAATTCATATGCTACCTCTTTGACTCCACCTGATTATGTTTGACAGATGGACAAGGGAATGTAAGCAAGCTTAGTGGGTGAATCACTGTAAAAGTGGTGCTTGGCTTGGATGTTTCAAGTAGAGTTCTAGTGCCTTTGAACAAGTTTTTACGACCGGTAAAAAAGGCAGGAAGCATGTTGAACTGATTCCTCACTGGCACAGCAAAACGCCCTCGTTTCTGTCCTTTAAACTATAAGGAGTGGCATTTAGTGCCTTTACTCTTCAAGGATCGAATTTTGAATTATATTAGGGTGACTTTCTTTTGTTTTTCCTTCTAACTACTTCATGTTTGGTATAAGCGCCATGTCAAACTTAACATATAGACTTAATTGGTTTGTCACATTGATTATTTTTAGAAGAAGTTTGTGATACCATCCACTCAGCCAGTTGATGAAAAAGTTCTAAGCTCTGTTAGGGAGAGGTTAAGAGGCTACAAACGTTCTCTGAGAATGAAATACATTAAAGAAGGTACAACCAAGGAGGAGTTATATGCTTTACCAGCAGCTGAATTAGGAAATAGTGAAGGTCTGAAGCGTCCTTATGGAGTAGCTGATCCCATGTGGTTCGGGTTTATAGACTTATGCCTTTCAGAGAAGTCTCAGGTTAGCCATCAGTCGTTAATATTCTATGTACATGTTAATAACTTCAGTTTGGAATAAAAATGACAACATTTTGGGTTTTGATATTTAGAAATAGTCTGAGATTGAGAAGAGAGCGAGGGGAAAGCAGTTCATCCTCACACAAATGGCTCACAGAGTTTTGTAATTTTACATGATAAGATTATAAGTTGGTTGAGTGCTTTATGCTTACGCTGCCATTATTAATAGGAATGCTACAGATATTGTTTACTATCATTTAAATTCATGTATTTATGCTTTGGTTTTGGGAGAGGAAACATAATCGAGAGACTGGTCCAATTGGGTGGTTCATAGTGACTCGTCAGACTAAGAAAGATAAGACCTTTCATAATCCCCTCAGCTAACAATTTGTGGTAATTGGATATATTTAAATTTATATTACCATTTATATACATTGAAGGTTTGAGGGATGTATAAAGTTACATTTTTATTATGACCTAGGATTCAGCAAAGAGTATTATTAAGGAAAACACAGGTTCTGCTAAAGTTGTCTTCTCAGAGTCAACCATACATGCAGAGAACATTACCTATCGAAAACTAATGGGTGATAAATGTAATTGAAAAGTTAGGGGATTAGGTCATGGAGTATCTATAAGAGATATACGTAATCTACGTTACCATGATTATTCACCTATTGTGTTGAAACTTTTAAAAAAAGTGCTCACCTTGGAGAACCAACTAGATGTTCTGAATGCTAAAGTTAGTGCACAGGCTTCAGTCACTCCACATGGTTTAGTAAGTAAATATATAAGTTTTTAGCTGTTGACATATACTATGCGTTTGTGCCTTATTGCATTTGCCTTTATCCTAGAATTTTGGAATCATAGTTTCTTCTAGTTGGCTTTTCAAGTTCTCCATGAATGTGTTCTTCATTGTGAAAGTGTGGAGGACCTTTGAGGTCTGGGCTCAGTGCTGATGATCGAGCTTATATATTCTGTGTTGTCATTGCACTTTGAGCTCAATATGACTATATGTGAAGTAATTTGTGAAGAAACATACTGATTTGCTGCATTTATGTAATGAATACCATCCAGTTTAGATGTGTAATTTTAGGTTAGCTACGTCTACTTGGTTATGTGACTGGTTATGCACATTGATATAAGGTAGCTAGCATGCTGCATACAACCCCCCCTAAAAAAAGGGGAAAAAACATAGGATTCTTATAGATTGGTTTGGTTTGGTTTTCAACTCAATCCTAGTAAAGGATTTTTGCACATTGATATAAGGTAGCTAGCATGCTATATACATCCCAACTTCCCTAGGAAAATCAGCTGCATAGCCTTGTTCTAGTTCCTAACCCAAAAGGTTGAGTTGAGTTCCTGATACGTGCTAACTACCTTTTTTAGAAATTTCTGAAGCTGTGATGTAAATTTCTTGAACTTTAACCATGGGTATTTATACAGAGTACAGGCTCGCAAGAAGTTTCAAGGCATGACATACCTTATGATCATTACAGCAACCAGGATTCACTTGTAGGCAATGGATCTCATATAGGTTCAAGGCACGACGCACCCCCTGATCAGTATAGAAGCAGTGATTCACTAAAATCTGGGGATGTCCTTTCGATCTCTAATTTGCTAGGTAGTGAAAGATTAGATGTTTGTAAGTTATAGTTCATTTCAATACTTGATTAAATTTCTATCTATGTGCTTTTAGAGAACCAACCACAAAGAAGTGCAAGGTCATCAAAGCAAATCATCTCCATGCACGATGGTCAGCAAAAACAATTAGGAAAGACAATGGTAAGTAAAGATGATATATCATTAAATTTCTATTTGTTGAAGTAAAAATCAAATCTGTTGGTCAATTTGGATATTTTCTATCATTTTTTACAAATTCTTAGTCATTGTCCAAGCCATCGAATGTTAACAACATATTTAGATCTCTTACTCATGGTTGCGAGAGTCATAATCCTTCACAACCTAGGTCCATGCTTCTTGATGGTGGTGCTGTCAGACCAAGTGCTCAACCATCAAAACATACTGCCTGTAACCATGATGGCGGTCAATCTCATGTGGAACTTACAAGAAAAGAGGGTCCTACCCCAAGAGGCAATTCGATAGAGGGTAGCACACCATCAAGGCATAGTCAAGTAGAAAGTCAAAATGAAAATCCGAAGGTATATATACCAATTGAACATTATGTTTTCTTTTTCCTAAATTATATGTTGAGTTGATTATGCAGCTATTTATTTTATGTTTGTTATTACAGAAATTTTATAGGAATGAACAAGCCGGTAAAAAACACTCCCATGATATCTTCTCATATGCTTTAGAAGGCATCCAATGAGCATGGAACTGCAAAACAACAGGAACAAAATGTTTTAACTCCAATAAGAAGATTGTAGTAAATTATGTAAATATGCTTAGTGAAGCATATTGGATTACGAATCATGTAACATTCATATTTGTGCACTAATGCCATGATTTCTCATAGATAGTTTCCTTTTTTAATTCCAATTGACTCGTGCTCAGGTAAATATATTGGTTAATACAGTCCTAAAAAATCATCCTAAGGAGGTGCGCCAATACCGTTCTTTAGAGAAGAAGGAACTTATTATTTTCTACCTAGCGGGAGTGGTATAAATTGCATTTATTTTTTTTCATATTTTAAATATTTGTTATAATCTTTTAAAATGCAAACATTTTGCTTGTAGGCTATGGGAATTTGCAAATGTAGGGCTGAACCAAATATGTTAGATTCTATGCTTTGTGAGACATTGGACAAAATTGCACTCGTAAGTTTATTGTCTCTTCCCTAGCTCAAATTAACTTTGAAAAGTTAGGGTATGGGATCAAGTTTGTAGTTTCTGAATGCAAGTTATTGTTATTTCAGTTAAGTTTCACAATTTTTTTCCTCTATTCTTTTTTTATTAGGTTAAGGAGTGGTTTTATTTTCAAGATGATTGATGTTTAATTTAATTTTTATAACATGGAATAATATTTTTTTCTAATGGATTGATTTGGTATTTTTAGGTTGTAACCAAGGGTGCTGTGCAACAAGAAGGGATAAGAAATGGAGGAAATGGAGGCTTTTGAATTGTATGGATCCCACTTTGAAATTCCACACATCCAAAGTGACTTTTCTCCCTTGTTTCAGATGTTACATGTGCATATTAGTTGGCAAACCCTAGCTTGTTGGATGTGTATTGACATCATATTTTCATATCATATTTTCACTCTTAGGATGCATTTGGAATGCTACAATTCATTTCCGTTGTCCTTGTACAGTACTTGTGAACACTTGACAATATAACGACAATTGGTTCAATAATGATTATGATGTTATTGAACTTTTTTTAATTTTTTTTGTGTATGTGCGCGCGTGTGTGTGAGAGTTTATATACTTATATATATATATATATATGCTCAAATGTGCGAATGCATACGCAAATGGTATAAGAATTTTAGGCATTGTCCAAATTAAATTGTGTATAATTTATAAAAGTTTTCAATAATACTAAAAATTGAAAAAAAAAAGGCATAAAAAGTGCCCATAAAAATGTGCACCAAAATTATTAAAATAGTTGTTCAAAAGTTAGTTGTTCAAAAGTTAGTTAATTATGTGCCAGTTGCCACACTTGCAAGTGCAAAGATATCGAACTCCAACGTTCCCAAATTGATAAGTTTTCCCACTCTTGCATGTGCAACCCAGTACCATCGTATAATCCTTGGGGAAAGACATCATTCCCCACGCTTATAAGGGTGGGAGCTTTAGCTGTTGCCACGGATATCAAGTACAAGGAATATTTCCCTAGTCTTTTAATTGGTAAGCTAAGCTTAAAAGTGGCGACCACTCACTGTTGCCCATATATCCATGGGCAAATGCAATTTTAAGCGTGGAGGCACATAACATTTCCTATAGTGACTGTCGAGCCCTGAGGGTTGGACAATAGCTATGACCTAGGAACTCGGTTAGGTTTATGATGCACAATTGAGTCTAGTTTTCTGGTCAGATTCTAGGCAGACTGGCCCAAGATGTTGGACAACCATGCCGATCCAGGCACTCCGCCGAGTTCTTGGGCCAGGACGATGTCCTCCTTTCTAGTCCAACCTGCATTACTATCTGGATCCCAAGGCAAAATCGCTTTCCTAGTCAGTCCTATCCAATTCCAAAAAATATTTAATGGAATATAGAAAAAGTATTCAATAGGGATGCCACTAAGTTTTAGGAAAATTTATAAACTAAGCATACTTTCTAACATGAACCATAAACCAAAAAAGACACTGAATGTGAGAATATGCTCGTCTTAAAAAGTTTTTGAAACACCCCCAAATAATCCTTGAAGTGGGGACCATCGAACTCTATAGGCTCGAACCAAGGATTTAGATTCGGGGGCAAATGTATGATCTTGGGATGGAATACATCCCGATATTACCTTTCATAACTGATGATCTCTACTAATCAAAATGAGAAATTAACATTAACTTACACTTTAAATATCAAGCGTGCAACATATTAGAATCTAGCAAACTGAATAATAAAAATCAAACAAAAAATGTTAGCCCAAAGGAACATAAAAAAACATTCCAAATAATTACAGCAAGTAGGGATTAAATTACGAAAGGTTACATCTTTGAACTTACGTAAAGCTAAACAAAAGAAAGTAAAAAGGCGAAATGATGAAGGTGGGTTTGAGAGATTGGTCCCCTCATAGCACTTGCCTCAGTGACTTGGGGGCTCTTGGGATCGAGAATTTCTAACCTTGACTTATGTGCTTAAAAAGGGTTTGGTTAGGTTCTCTGAGCCTCTCTATATTCTCTTAAAGTTTTCTAGGATTCAGGTTGTGTGTTTCAAGGCTAGATAAGCGCCTGGATTTATATTTGTAGGAAACAAGGATTTCCTAGGGTTTCTTGGGAGTTGGTACCGCATGGTTTGGGATTTTTTCTCTATTTGCATCAGCAGCTAGGGTTTTGGAAGATATGTCGAGAAAGAAAAGAGTCATATCAGATTCTAATGGTAGGAACCCGGTTGGGTTCGTGGGTTGGGCTACAGAAAGTGTAACTTATTTCGGTCACAACTTTCTCATCTAACCTCCGTCTTGAGTTGTCTTTTCTCTTGAAAGCTTATTGAGTCTTTTTTCTAATAACATTAATTTCATCATTTTTGGATAAGTGTAGCTTAAGGTATAAGCAAAATAGTGAACGAATGTAAGTTTTAGAAAGTGTCTTAGTTATCAACCTATATCATTTCCATTGTTTATCGGACTTTGATGCATAATACGTCAGTAGAAATATTATTTAATGAAAATACTAATATTTAAGCTTAATAAATTTACACATCGTAGAGTAAGGTGAAAATATGGAATGAATCTCAGCTAGACGTCAAACACCTCCTATTTGGGGTCGATTCCGGCTTTTAGGTTCTTTTAGCCTTTTCTAGGCATATTTAGGCTTGAATGTATGCGTTAAGGGATGTTGACACATTTTAAAACTGTCTATTTCAATATCTGAGGGGTTCTTAAGTGTTATTTGATCGGTTTACCATTATAGGATATTTTGCAAAAACGAGACACTTTTTAGGTGCCTACAGTTAGCCCCCACTTTGACTGAGCCTAAGTAAGACGAATGTCAAAGTAAAGAATTTTATTCGTGCTTACTTATTTGAAAGTGATGATGCCTAAACTTGGTCGCTGCAGGATTTGAAGCATGATGCTTATCTACCTTCGTTGTAACAAACATTTATGGCATGATGCTTGAACTTGGCTAGGGAGAGTGCTGGAACTCGGCGCCTGCCTACTTTTCCTATGATGAAGGAAGATGGTGAAATGTCCTATTGTGTCAAAGCCAGTGGTGTTCCATATTGCGCGGAGCCAGCCTATTCTCGAAATGTCCTATTGTGCTGGGAGTCAGTGATGTCCCATTATGGCTGTAGTTAGTGATGTCGAAACATCCCATTTTACTGGGAGTCAGCGATGTCCTATTCTGCTAGAAGCCAACGATATTCCATTGTACCGGGAGCCAATGTATTGTTAAAATGTCTTATTGCACCAGGAGCTAGTGATATTGATATGTCCCATTGTGTTGAGAGCCAATGATGTCCCGTTGCATCGGGAACCAACGTATTGTTGAAATGTCCCATTGTACCGAGAGTTAGTGATGCCCCATTGTTCCAGGAGTCAGCGATGTCCCATTGTGGTGGATGCCAGCGATGTTGAAATGCACCATTGTCCTAGCAGCAAGCAATGTCCAATTGCACCAGGAGCCAGCGTATTGTTAAAATATCTTATTATGCCGGGAGCTAGCAATATTGAAATGTATCATTATGCCAGAAGCTAGCAAGTCCCATTGTGCTGGGAGCTAGTGTTTTGTTGAAATGTCCCTTTGTACAGGAAGCCAGCGATGTCCCATTGTGCTGAGATTCAACGATGTCCCATTGTGTAGGAAGCCGATGATGTCGAAATGTCTTATTGTGCCAAGAGCCATCAATGTCGAAATATCCTATTGTGCCAGGAGCCAAGCTAGCATATGTTTGAAATGTCCCATTGTGCCAGGAGGCAGTGATGTCCATTGTGTCGAGATTCAGTGACAAAAACTTAGTGATGGTGTGTGTCTGAAGATATGTGACCAGATCCCTAACAACTTAATGACATGTGAGCTTGAAGACCAGCAGCCAGATCCCTGTGGACTTGGTGGCATGAGAGCCTGAAGACAAATAATCAAATACTTATGAACTTGATGACATGAAAATCTGAAGATTTGGATCCATATTTATGTTAACTTAGTGCCAAAAGAGCCTGAAAATTTCCTGCCAGATCCTTGTGAACTTGGTGGCGTGGGAGCCTGAATACCTGTGGACTAGATCCTTGTGAACTCAAGGGCATAAGAGCCTGAACAGGTGGTTAGATCCTTGCTAACTCGATGGCATGAAGCCTAAAATTAGGTTAATGTCCTTTTTATAAGGACATGGGTGAGTTGTGCATTTAATATAAGGGCGGTGACGCTTGTGTACATCCCGCTTTGAGGAAGGAGCCCATGTAACGCCTCAACTTGTAATCACCTCCTTAAGCTAAATTAACTAACCGTTTGTGATTAGTGTAGCAGAATACTTAGGTCAAAGTGTTACTACTCTCCTAAAAATAGACAAGGCTAGGCGGTAGAGACTAATGAATAATAATGCTACTAAAAAGTTCATACTCAACCCTTAAGGGCTAAATTCTTCATTATTTTTAAGATGAATACACTAACTTAGAGTTCGGAATGGAATGTTTACAAGCCTTTCCTGATCATTATGTTCTTTCTAAACGCCTTAGCGAGGGTCTTATAGTGCAATTACAGGCCGGAGGAGGGTAGCCTTCTGAAGATTTACTTGAAATAGGAAAAAACAAAAAACTTAGAAAAGTAAGCTGAAGCTCAATATTTTTACCCCTATATAGTAAAATTCAAAAAAGTTCTTAGTGAGCGGTTGCGTTTCAATTCATTTTAGTTTGAAAAGCGGAGGAGAGATAATTATATTTAAAACTATTACTAGTTATTATCTAAAAGTGGAGCCCAAATTGATGAGCTCATATTTGGACAATGTAATTATTGAGTAAAGTGTACACCTCCTAGGCGGATTAGGAAGCTAGAACTAAAACTGTGCTGGTGGAATTGATGGGCCTACGATCTGACAATTGATAATTGTGGGTCCACTTGTTATGTAGCAAAACAATAGTTGAAAATGATTAATTGAATACTTATATGTTGTGAGATTTTGATGTTCATAAAAAGATATGTGAATTTTTGATACCTTAACTGAGAGTCTCTTCTCCCATTTACATAGCAACTAGCCAATGGTATGGAGGCCAAACAGTATTGGCCTCTTGTTCCAATCCAAATGAAGCCTTTTCTTATTAATAATATTTTGTGATTATTAGTTTGATGATTTCATTTGTGGAAATGATTACACACGTAATGTGCACATATATCTCGATTTGAGACCATTTTCTAACGACCCTTTATTTGTTTCTAAATTAACTCCTCCAGTTGGCATAATTTACAACTTTTATTTATTTAGTTATTTTATCCTTAGTTATGATATCGTCAATATAAACTATATGAGTTTTCACCATATATTATGGGAATGCTTGCCGTATTGTTATGTATAATTATTAATTCGTCTCTTTGTTTTCATTTTACTTAATTATTTGCCAGCTTATATCTTAATTCATCTAGGTTTCTTAGACTGAAAGAACAAGCAATCACGAGACCTCTAGCCCTTAGGTATACTAGGTATCCAAATTACTCGTAACTGCTATCCGCTAATTCCACTCATGAGCAAGACACCCTCTAAGTTCCTGATTGACCAATCTATTACAGTCAAAATTCATGTTGTTGGATGCCTAAAAAATTTTGTGTTATCTCATCATTATTTTATAATGAATAAAAAATATAATCACATTTCACAACCTTAATCCTTGTGAGTTTGAAGAGTGTGAGAGCTGCGTTGTGTCCAACCTCAAAAGGAAAGTAGGCTTGAAAGATTAGCACCTTTAGGTTACCCGCCTGTATGACTTAGGAACCCTAGGATTGAGAATATTGAGTATTAATCCTTCAAAGGTTTTGATGATGGACTTGAGAAGGACTTGGTTAGGTTCTCCGAAGCTCTCAGCATTCTCTCAAATTTTTTTGGGATTCTGGTTGTGGTTTTGAATGATAGGTAAGGGGCTGAATTTATACCTATATGAATCGAGGATTTCCTGGGGTCTCTCAGGAGTTGTCGCACGTGATCTAGAGTTTTTTTCTCTATTTGAGTTAGTAGCTAGAGTTTTCGATGGATGGGCTGGAAATAAAGGGCTCGGATCGGGTTCTGTTAGGCACCAACTCCGTCGTGTTCTTAGGTTGGGCCACAGATAGTGTACTTGTTTTACCCATACCTTTCTCATCCAACCTCCGTTTTGAGTGATTATTTTTTTACTTGAAAGCTTATTGAGTGTATTCTAATAACATTAATTTCATAGTTTTTACGTAAGTGTGACATAATATATATGAAAAATAGTGAACAAATGTTATTTTCAGCATACTTCTTAGTAATTGACTTATATCTTTTCCATTGCGCTTATCGTATTTTGAACAGAATATGTCACTGAAAATATTATTCAACGAACAATATTAATATTTAAACTTAATAATTTTAGACACCTTAGAGTTGGTTGAAAATATGGAATGAATCTTAATAAGACATCAAATGCCTTAAAGTTTAGAGGATTCCAAAAACTAAAGAAGAATTCACTTATGTAGAAAGAGGCAACAACGATAACAAACTCCTAGTGTTGATCCCACTTGCACGAGGTATGCGGATATTCAAATGTAAGCGACCTTACCTGTGTTAGTATCACCTCCCATAGAGAGATTGATTCTGATACGCCCAGAAAAAGGTTTAAGAAAACATTTAAAAGTTAAAAATTATAAAATAAAATAAATAGAAAGACAATAAAAGACAGAATAACAATAAATCACATAATAGTCAAAACAAGCGTATATAAGTACTGGAAGCGAATTATAAGTGACAGCCAAATCTAAGCTCCAATAATTTAAGTGCCTACGGGAACTATAGAAAGGGCAAGTAACAAGTTGCCTAAGGTCTACAACCTCAATCCTATACTTCCATAGCTTCCTGTCCAGGGCTAGGTCTTCTGTTAATCTTAAATTCTTCAAATCGTTTCTATCTGGTCTAGATCGACCCCTTCCACACCCTAGAAGATCGATATTCTCACATCTGCTCACATGTGTGTCCATGCTCCTCCTCCTTATATGACCTAACCATCTAAATGTAGCCTCTCTCATCATATCCTCCATGGGTGCTGCTCCTACTTTATCTCTAATAACTACATTTCTACTCCTATCCAATCCCGTGTGACTACACAACTAACGAATAATCCACATCTTTGCCACCCTCATCATTTGAACATGAAACTTCTTGATAGGTTAACATCTACACCATACAATAATGTTGGTCTAACAACCACATGATAAACCCTCCATCCAATTTAGTGAGATTCTCTTGTCGCACAACAACCCTGAAGCTTTCATTTTTGCCATCCTATCTTTATTCGATGTTTAGTGTCTTAATCAATGTCCCCACCTTCTTGAATGATTGAACCTAGATATTGAAACTTTTTAGTATAACCATATTTATGATGGTCACTTCGTCTTCAATATCATCTTTTCCTTTACTAAATCTGCATTTTAAGTACTCAGTCTTTCACCTACTCAATCTAAAATCTTTAGCCTCTAGGGTATCTCTCGACCGCTCTAACTTGTTATTAAACCCCTTCATAGTATCATTGATAAGAGCTATGTCGTCAGCATATAGCATGCATCACGGTACCCCATCTTGAATCTAGCTAGTGAGTTCAGCCATAACCATATAAAAAAGAAAAGGACTTAGTGCCGACCCTCGATGAAAACCAATGTCTATAGGGATGTCATCTATACCCCCCCGAAGGTCCTAAGTCTTGTCCTTACGCCCTCATACATATCTTTAATAACTCGAATATAAGAAACCAGCAGGCTTGTCTTCTTCAAGCACCTTCATAATACCTCCCTAGGTACTCTGTCATAGGCTTTGTCTAAGTTAATGAACACCTTGTGGAGGTCCATTTTTCTATCCTTATTGAACTCTAAGAGCCTTTGTATGAGATGGATAGCCTTCATAGTCGACCTACATGGCATAAAACTGAATTGGTTCTCCGTAATCGTTATATCCTCTGTCAACCTTTCCTCAATCACCATTTCCCACAACTTTATTGTATGGCTAAACCATTTTATGCCTCTATAGTTATTGCATTCTTGAATATCGTCCTTGTTCTTGTCAAGTGGGATAATAGTTCTAAATTTCCATTCACTAGGCACCTTTGCTGTGTTAAATATAATGTTAAAAAGGTTCGTTAGCCACTCAAGTCCCTCTTCACCCAAACAATTCCAAATTTTCGCATGAACACCATTTAGGTCGATTACCTTTCCAGCCTTCATCTTCCTTAATGCCTCTCTAACATCTTCTTTGGAGATAAAATGATAGGGGATAGAGTTTTGTTGCTCCTCCCAACCCTTTCGCTCTCTGTGTTGGGAGCTATCAAACTTCACCCCATTCAAGAGCTTATAGAAATAACATTGCCATCTTTCCTGAACCTTGGTGTTCTCAATTAAGACCTTACCTTCTTCATCTTTAATACACCTCACACTACCTAGATCTCTTGTTCTTGTTTAGGCCTTGTAAGCTTAAAGACCTCCTTCTTATCCTCCTTTAAATCTAGTCTCTAACTTTGCATTAGTGACTTTGCATGTGAGATTACCGAGGAAATGTGGGGCACATTGGTTAGCATATATGAAGGAACCAGCCGGCAAAGTTAAGATTTTGTGCTCACCAGTATAAACACTTTAGAATGTTGTCAAATAAATCTGCCAAGGAAATGTGTGCAAGGTTCACAGAGATTGTTAAAAATCTCAATTGTTTGGGAAGAACCTATTGAAATGAAGAGATGATTAGAAAAAAAACTTAAATGTCTCCCTAGATTCAAATGGGAATGAAAAGTGACAACCGTTGAAGAAGCCCAAAATATCAAGACATTGTAGCTTAATGATTTGCTACGAAAGTTACTTAGTTATGAGATTTACCTTGAAGAAGAATCAGATGATCTGCCCAAGAGAGTAGTTGCTCTAACTGTCACTAAGAAAGACTCTAATAATCAAATTAGAATTTAGAGGAACAATATGAAACAATCATACGGATTGCTAGGAAATTCTAAACATCCCAAAGGAAACAAAATTTTGACAACAAAAAATTTTCTCTAGAGGAAGGTATTAAATATAAAGGTAGCATATCTCATCCTTATAGATCTGACACTAACATTACTCTTTTTGGTTGTGCTTAGTCATAGCACATAAAGAAAGGTTGTCCATAACTTAAGAAGTCCGTGGAGATAAAGAAATTAAAAATGAAGAAGGAGATGGTAATTGCATGGAGTGATAATGGCTCTAGCAATTAAAAAAATGAGAATGATGGGATAGCAAATTATTACCTAATGTTCAGTCAACCCTCTGACACAAGTTATGATGAAAGAGAAAGAGCCAAAAGAACTAATGAAGTTGAGATGGAACTACTAAGGTACCAATTTAAACCGTCATCCTCTAAATAGGTACAACTTCAACTTTAATCTCTTTCTAAGAAGATCTTGTTGAACTCATAATCAATAGGGTGAATTGTTAAATCTCTCACTAAGTCGCAATCAAGTCCCTTTGTCAAAAAATTGAGTCCCAGAGAAAGAAAAAGTAGTTTTTGAAATTCAAAAACCCCATTCACTAGAATTCTATAAAAAAAAAAAAATCTTCCAGCACAACTCAAGGACTCTAAAAAGAGATTGATGATTTAAAAAGATATTAAAATGCTCCACAAATCAACGACTATCTCTACATAATCTTCGTGAGCATTATGTTAATAGGTCTATGTTGTTAAAAATAAAGCGAAACAATTAAAGAAAGAAAATGAATGTTTTCAAAAGTTTTTTCAGAAATCATTATGGGACAATAGAACATGGAAAGGATTCTTGGCTTATAAAATACATTCTTCAACAAAGAAGGTTTAGGCTTTGACCCTTTAAATGGGAAAAACAATTTACAAAATTTTCTTTATGAATCAAAGTGTGTGTGGATAGTCAACGTAAATCGCAGACTCTCAAAACTGATGGGCTCAATAACTCATAGATTCTCTAGAAAGATCAACTGTATCCTGTATCCTGTAAGAAAAGAACAGAGAAACCCAGACTATCCCAGTGAATATTAGAGAGGTAGCCTCAGATGAAGTTAGGTTTCCCTTAAACATCACATGAGATAAAATAGGAAACATAACTTTAAAAGAAGTAACTAGAACCCCAGGTACTCCAGGAAATATAACAAAGGATCAAACTTCAAAGGAAGTCACCACAACTTTGACTATCAAAAGAGATCACGGCCAGTCAAAAAGCATCTCCAACCCTTGGTGTGCATTTCATGAATAGGCCCAACATCTGTGTGCTTCTCTATAGCTAATATTCCAATGAGCTCAAAATGTGTATTAAACCGTTTGCATGATCAAACACATGGCCATGTTTTTTGGCTTATCTACATATAGAGCGCAACATTTAGCATAGAATCCTTTAATCCAACAAGTTGTTTTGATCCATTATCAAGAAAAAGTCAATTGATTTGCCTAAGTTTTTGACCATTTGGGCATATTTTGAGCTAGGCTGTGCAATCATTGTAAAAATTTTGAGTAGAATAGCAGAGAGTAAGTGAAATTTGAGTTTATTACGTTTTTTATGCCTAGATTTTGGGATAAGAAGGATGAGAGAGAGAAACACACACACAGAGGGGGTTAAATGGGTCTGTATTTTATGGGATTAGATTTTAGGATGAGCAAGTTGAGATAGAAAAAGTGTGGAATTTTGGTGTATTGGGTTTATTTCTAGAGTTAGAATGTAGGATGAGGGAGAAAAGAGAGAACGAGAGAGAGAGAGAGAGAGAGAGAGAGAGAGAGAGAGAGAGAAGAACGAGGGGAGGCAGAAGGAATTTGCGTTTATTGGATTTGTATTTTCTAAGGTTGTAATTTGGAATAAGGGAGATGAGAGAGAGATAAAGAGAGCGAGAGGGAAAGAAAGCGTGATTTGGGTTCATTTGACTTTTCTTCTGGTGTTGAAATTTTGTGAAGAGGAAGATGAGAGATAGAGAGAGTGGGGGCAGTTTTCTAGCTAATACCCATAAATGATAAAATAAAAAATTAACTAGATAATGATATGTTTCATTTTCGGTCTCGAAATATCGTAATTTATGCGCTCATTTATTCGATTTTTTGCCATAATAAATTCTAATTTCTAGAATTTTTATTTGGTTTTTTGTTTATTTTGTAGGATATAATATTGGCCCCATTGTTAGTGGAAATTGGGTACAAAATAGTGAACAGCAAATGGAGATTTAAGGAAAAAAGGACTAACACTGCCAACTGTACAGATCCACGCATATCTTAACCCCATTTTGTTCTTTTCAACTTGAACTAAGAGCATAACCATGCAAATCTGCACGGTTGGCCGTGTTGGTCCTTTTTTCCTGAGATCGCAATTTAATTTTTACTGTTTTAAACCCAATTCTCACAACTACGAAATCAATATGTATCTTACAGAATAAACAAAAACAAAATAAAAATTCTAGAAAATAGAATTTTTATAGGCAAAAGCGAGATAAATAATTGTCAAAATTACGACATTTTAAGACAGAACAAATACCCCCATACCTATCTTTTTCTCATTCTCGAGGAAAACAAAGAAAAATTAACCTAATGACTTATTTTCCAAGAATTGTGATTGCATTTATTGTATGCAACAAATCCTCTAAAGCCCTTGGTTCTTAAATGGATAAGTGAGGTTTTATGAAGACTTTTAGAAGATATACCCACAAAGTTTTTGAAATGAAATGAAAGTGGAAAGAGGAAGGAAAATAAAATAATCTTTTTGGGTTTACAAACAAAATACAAATGTATACAAACTGAGGAAAATTGTTCCTAATCAAATCAAGCATGTCAACATTTTCACCCAATTATCTATCTATACATAGACATAATATACATATCAAGACTCTAGGTCTCCACTAGTGGCATCCAAACATCAGCTTTCACCACACAATATATCAAAATTACAAAGCCATCCCAGTGCCTAGTGTGGAAGTGCCCTATTATCCTAGGAAATACACTTACTAAGGTCTGACTTAATCCCACTTGACTGCACAGACTACTTTATTGACTTTTAACTTTAGAAGCAAGCTTTTTTAGTAGCGATATTGGCTTGAAAGGTACATCCAATAATGTATGCCTCAAAGGAATACTTGTCACTTCTGGCTCTGAGACTTTTTCTAACTTTTTATCTTTTTTTTTATTTCTCAATTTTTTTTGTCTTTGTTTTGAATAAGAAATGAAAGAAAAAAAAGTGATTATACCTACAGACAAGTGGGAGAGTCAATCATAGAATACTAAGACCTTAAGACAAAGGTGATACATAATTGAAGACTAGACTGTGCAGTTATGATGGACAGTCGGAGTAAGAATTGAGGTGCCGAAGGAGACACTTAGGACAAAGATCTATCAAGCGCATTCACTTGTATATAAAATGATAGCCAAGGTACAAGGAGTCAAGGTCAATCACAATAATACAAAACTCCCTAAACTATACCAAATTAGAAAATGTTCTTTTATTTTTTTTCTAATTTTTTTTCTTTTTCAAAAGTTTGAAGCATGTTTTCTCCTCACCCACCACTACACCTTAAAATGTCCTCATTAGGAGCCAAGGATATCCTACATCAATATGACACATAGATACATAAAACAAACCCACAATAGTAAATATGCAAAAATAAGAGATAAATAGGAAAAAGAGGAAGATATGAAAGCAAATAAAGAGGAGTAAAGAGGAAATGAATTAACCAATTTAGGTGCCATGTTCACATAAACTATCACCTCCTTAAGATGGTGCAGCAGGTAGTTAGAGGAGCATCAACCACTCCTCCATGTCACTCAAAACTCGTTGCCTTCTCATATGCCGACAAAGCTTATCATGTGTCGGTGCCTACATCTAATAATACTGTAATAAGAGAACACTAATAAAAATACAGCAAATAAAAGTAGTGCCCTCTTAAATTAGAAAATAAACTCATTAAAATCAATAAAATGATGGAACAAATTTAAGCAGATGATTCCCAAGGTATGTCCTCTAGATATGCACAATAAAGGTCAACGAAGTGATCGTAACCCCGAAAATCACCTAGGGATATGTCCAATACATGAACAAGAGAGGAGATATTAGGGAGTAAGGAAGATGTGGTGTAGATAAAGTCAGAGGCCTTAACAAGAATGCCATCTATGGACTCACGGGTAGGAAGAACATACAACACAACTCCTATAAAGTGGTCTTCTTTAAATATTGCTTAACTGAGGAAAGCACGTCTGGCCTAGTAAGTGAATCTTTACAAGAACCAGCATCAACCCTAAAAGGCTTACCTACGTTGACCCCATGTATTAAGCTAAACAGAAGGGAGAAGTAGGTAAGTTCAGGACACCTTTAGTGTTGTCTATATGTGTTCCAAGTGAGGTTGGTGTAACAAGCGGCAATAGAGTCAACAGTGTGTCAGTATTGTCCTCTAGGTCAATCAAGGGTGTATATAAAACCCAGTTAGACTCTAGAGGAATAGAAGACTCATCGTCATTACAAAAATTAACATTAGGTCTGGAAGAAGATAGGCAAAGGTCAGTGTCATGTGATACATGATACTCCCCGTAAATAATCTTCAAAGTTAGAATTTTGCTCCTTCATTGTCTCTATTAGTTATTTAATCTAACAAAACCTTCATTAAAAATCACATAACAAGGACAAGAGTTCACATCATGATTAGACGATTAGCAAGTAGAGCGTACATTATGAGCATAGTAAGGATGATGATGATAATAATTCCTAAATTGATCAACACATGGTGATTGAGTGTGCAAATCATAAAGATTGAGGAAAATGCACACAAAAGACTCGCTAACATATGCCAAATACTAAAAGAAAACCCGCATCTCATCAATACTATAATGCACAAAGACTGCCTCTCATGGACTTTAAGACAACTGGGGTCTAATGGGTTATGCCCTAAGCACAATTTCATCTATTTCCTATTTTTATACATGAAATGTAGATATTAAGCATGATAATCATTTAATCTAGACAAGTATTGCCAAAAGGCTCATATTCAAATTGGGAAAAATAAAAATTATGGATTGTCTCCTTTTTTTCTTCAAATTTTCAAATTTTTAAATTTTGTTTTGTAATTTTCAAACTGAAAGCCTAGTCTCAAATGGCCAAATAAGCTCCGATATTGAAAGCAACAACTCATTGGCAATAGTGCCAAAAAATTGTTCAAATAAAAATGTAGTGTATGATGTTATTGTAACTAGCAACCAACATATATGGGTCAAAAACTTTAGGGAACTCACTCCGGCGAAACCAACCAAAGTACTCAATCCATGTGTTATGACTATCTTTAAGATTTATGATTGGCCAAGTTACCTTAATAAAACAAAGAATTCTCAACAGATTTAGAAACCTTAGGTTTGGATCTACCATATTATCATGATTTGAGGTCAATTATCAATCACTTCAAACTTTTCATTTATATAATTGAGTAGAGTGATTACAAAGTAACGCTCGTCAATGCCTTCTTTCAAAGGTCAATAGACTAGTCCAAAAGCCTTAATGATCTATTTTCATGAAATCAGGAATTTAAGACTACAAGATCGAATAATGAATCCTCCCAATTAAAACCCTAATTATTTTCACATTAGCATCTCAGTTGTTCATTAAGCCATAATATTTAGGGTTTATTTTTCAATGATCACCTCAAACTTGACTAAACCATAGATGAGAGCTCCTTCAAGCCTTTCATCAAGCATGTATTGATTAATTAGCAAGAAATCAAATTGCAAGCACATAACAAGTCTAGTGGGATTAATTCATGGCCAACAAATTATAATAGGGGCTATACCTAACCTGAGAAGAAGATTTAGCCTCTAAACATGATATTGATTGCAAACTTTAATTTTCAAATCCATAGCATGATACTAAACAACTAGAACAAATAAGAAATAATAAAAAAGGGGTTCAAGAATAAACTTGAGAATTGGTTGATTGAAGAACTAAAAGTTTCAAGGTAGAAGAGCAATATACAATAATTATCTTCAAGCTAAAACTACTAGATTAATCCTCTAAACTATTGTTTTTGAAAGTAATGAAAGAGATCATATTTGAGAACCTAAAACCGTCCTTTAAAGAAAGAGGGAGTTGATTTCACTAGCGCTACATGGGCATGCAGAACTCCACAATATCCCGTGCCAATGCCTAGAATTTGGCTTGAAGTCCTGTAGTGATCATGCTTGACAATGCAGTTCTATATGGTAGGCCATTTTGTGTCTTTCTTCTAGGCTTTCCACTTGATTTCTTTATCCTCTGCCCTTCTTAGCTCTTTTTACCTAGAATGACCCTCAAATCTGTAATCCAAGGTTAAAACATTTGCAAAATAAGAAGCTAAGCCAAGTTAAGCTATGAAAAATATAGGTTTAACATTTCACAAATTAATTACAAGAATTATATTCTTTATTTTTTAAAATATATCATTTGTTTGTACTACTAATGAACATAAATAATACTTTATAAAAAAGTAAAACTAATTAACGACGCTTACTGGTGGGCTCTATAGAAAATATTTTATTTAATGATCCAAGTTGGAGTTCCATTAGATGTGGGGGTGAGGGATAGGATAGCAAAAAGATTAGAACTCTAGATGCTTTAACCATAATGACATATCCAAATACCTTTAGCATCCTAGAAGTTTTCATGGTCACTCTACCTCTAGGAGACAGAGGAATTTGAATACTCCATTAGAAAAAAAAAGAAGAGAAACAAACTTGAGCACCTAAGGCAGGCAGACAATAAGATGTGTCCTCTGATTGAAAACCTAATATTGAGTTAGAGGATGTTGAAATGTTCATTTTCTACATTGCAGATATGCTTGAAGACAGAAGAAGCCATCTAGTATATGGATTGTGGATGCTTCAAGCATCTGACTGGTAATGCATCACTCTCAACTAAAATCTAAATGAAATATAAAGGAAAAGTTTTATCTTGGATAAAACATTAGGGGAAAATCAAACATGATAAAGTGGGCAAAACTCCCTCTACCTGACTTGATATTGTGTTGGTAGCAAAAGGATTAAAGTTTAATATGTTGAGTGTATCCTAAATGTGTGACAAAGGGAATAGAGTATTATTTACTTCATCAAAATGTGATGTTATCAACTCTGACATTGTAAATATCACGATCTTTAGACCGAAAATAAATGATGCTTATGTTGTATTCTACATGAAATCAAAGCAAGGAATCTTGCATGTCTTTAGGTACACGATGATGAATGTTGTCTTTCTCACAGCCATCTAGGTCATGCAAACATGCCTACCATTAATAAAGTTATTGAACATTAACTAGTCAAAAGACTGTCTTAGCATAAGTTTGCCAAGGCCAGAGCCTATAATGCACATGTTAGAGGTAAACACGTTAGGACATCTTTTTTAATTAACTAAATGTGTATCAACTATTAGACCTCTCGAACTATTACAGGTGGATCTATGTAAACACATTACAATTCCGAGTCTTGATGGAAGCAAGTATATCCCTGTTATTTTTTATAATTACTTGAGGTACACATGAATTATGCTCCTGAAGGACAAAAAATTAAGACCTTCACAAAGTTCATTAGACTAACGAAGCAAGTGCAAGCATCAAAGGGTCTGACAGTGATACCTATTAGAAGTCATCATCGAAGTGAATTTGATGAAGAAGGCTTCATTGAATACTATGAAAAGCGTGCCACACAACATTTTAGCTCTAAGAACTCCACAATAAAATGGAGTGGTTGATAGAAAAAATATAACTCTTGAAGACATGGAAAAGACCATGTAATAGCTCGGACCGAAAATCATGTTAATTATCTTGAATTATATTAATCACAAATTAATCACGTTGGGTGCCGCATTTCAATTTAGTATTCTATATATGTATGTTTATTTATGTAATTGCAGGTTAAATTGGCAGAGTGACCTTGAAATGCACTTTGTTATACTTCGAAACAATTCATTCAACTGCTATTAAATATTTGAATGACACTAAATAAACATTAGCCTAATTAGTAAAGTGATAATTTTGAATAATGATGATGATGATGATGATGATGATGATGATAACAATAATAATGATAATAATATTTAAACATAGTGACAATGCAACAACCATAATAAGGCATATATATATATATATATATATATATATATATATATATATATATATATATATATATATATATATATATATATATATATATATATATATATATATATATATATATATAAGAGTGCAAGCAGTAACAGTTTAAAATGGAAATGACTTCTTCCAAATTTTGCATTGAAATGGTGTACAATTTAATTTATTAATTTTTGTCAAGAATATTAACCCAATTATCCATATATGTATATGTAATGAATGAAAAAAAACAAGAAGAAAGAAGAAAATGAAAGAAGATGATTAGGATTAATATGATGGAAAATCTAGATAAACTAGATGTCCAAAAATAAAAGGGGTAGAAAGAGAAGGAAAAAAACAAGAAATTAAAAGAAATTAAAACTTAAAACTAATAAAATCCAAAAAAGAAACCAAAACCGCACTAATATCCCCCCAAGACCTGAAACCCCCCTCTCCTGTGTTTTTCACTGCCATACCCGCATGCTCTGTCTTATACTGACACCTGATAGCCGCGCCACCAGAAGCCAACCGCTGCTGCCGTCGACTCTCCTGATCTTTGCCAACCATCGCCCACCGGAAGCACCAATTTCTTTTCCTTGTTTTGCTCTATTTAGGTGTGAGAAGGTGAAATCCTATTTTTCCATGAATTTGAGTTTCATTATTTGATGAGTGAATTTTTGTTTTAGATGATATATTTAGCTTGAATGACTATTAATTTGTAGTTTTTCTTGAATTTTTGTTTGTGAAATCAAATTACCGGGGTGTGGTTGGAGATGACAATGGTATTGAGGGTGTGATGTTTCAGTGTAAAGATTTTGCTTGATTATGTTATTTTGATGGTGTTTAAATTAATTTTAATGGATATTTGAATAACATCAATGCAATACAGGTGTTGAATGTGGGTGTTGTTGTCATAAGCTTTATGGCGTAAAGTTAGATGCTTGGATGAAACTCAAGACTAATTATGTTGTTTTGGTGAAATTAGGTGAATTTTAAAGGTACTTGGATGGAAATTTAAAGGGGTATGTATGTCTATGATACTGCCATGAATATGGGGGATTTAATGAATATGCGGGATTTAGGGTTTGTGAATAAAAATATAAACTTGGGCTATTGTTGAATTAATTGTTTTAGGTGAATTTTAATGAGTATAGAATGAAAGTAGTGAGATACTTATATATGTATATACTATTAGTGAGGAGGGAACTACAAAGTGAGGAAGGTGGGGAGAAGAACGAAAGGAAATATCAAAGCCTTAAATGTTTGAAAATCTTGATCTATGTAAGGGGTCCAGTTAGATTACAAGACTAAAATACTAAAGGGGTGTTGTTCTAATCAATATTATAGGCGAGAAGTAATGGAGGAAAGAATACGTAGTTTTGTGAGTTGAAGTTTATTAACCTAATATGCCCATGTGATTTTAATTCACTAATGAATGTTTGTATAATTTGGGACTCGACTCAGACTTGAAACCAAGTTTATGACATTACCCTAAACCGTACCTTAATCAAAAGTTTAAAAGTGTAGCAACGGTTCACAACGATGTGGCTAGTTAAAGAGAAAAGTAATACCAACAACAACAATAATAATAATCAAGATAAAAATAACCACAAGTCTAACAACAACAACAATAATAATAATAATAATAACAACAACAACAACAACAACAATGATTAATAATGACTTCAATATTAATAAGTGTGATGAAATAACGATATTAACGAGCTTTTAATAATAATTCGAATGGCAATGAGAATAACATCATTATTAATAAAAAGCAGACAAGTCACACCATTATGCTATTATAACATTCATTATATGAGTGTTAGCAGCATGAAGGAGAGGAACGAAAACAAAAACAAAATGAAACCAAATTAAGTTAACAACAATTGTTATGCTAATAATTAAAAGAGAGGTTGAGGGAAATTAAATTATTCACTAAATCTGGAAAATTAATAAAACTTCTTAACTTCCACTAGCCGTAAAAATTACATATTTGAGTACAGGCAAGACCACCTCTGTCGCTTCAAGCTGTCAATAAACAATTTTTATTAAAAAGGAGGGAGACTTTCAAAGACTAGGTGCGTACATTGGTTGTGCTCTTTGAAAACTCACATGTTTCTCAACTAGACAAAATTCATATAATGCTCATATAATAAATCATTTGATGCATTGTTTTGTCATCTATGCAAGTGGCCCTATCAATACTCAATCGTTAGAGCTTACGTCCTTCAGTTCATTGTTAGGGAAGTTTTAATATTTATAGACCCCAAGTGCAAGGTGCATCGTTGAGTATCCGGGGTATCGTCCGCAAGGAGTTATGTTTCCAAGTACCAAAACTAACTAAAGCGTCTTAAGCTAGGCAAAACAAAAAGGGGGATAGAAAATAGAACTAAACTACTAAAACAAACAACAGACTTCGATTATGATTAAACCCGAGATAAACCAAATAATCAATTCGAACCCTCACCTTCCCAAGTTATGCTATCATCCAAGGATGATTGGTTGCATCATTAAAGACCACCTAATCCCTCTCTCAAGGGTCTTAGGATAGTCTGATTGTTCTAACCACCTATTTTCATGGGATTAGCTCAATTAAACTACAAGATTGATAACCCTTGACATAGCTAGCGATCGAGACTATTTTCATGTCCCAATCCTGGCTATTCACTCTATCCACACTGGACAATCAACCTCACCTTTTAGCATAAGTAAATTGTCCCAAAATACAGCTGAAAGCTCTTTCAAGCATTTCATCGAACATATGGTGGACGTGAGAGAAAATCCTAAACTCTAGCATAAACAAGATGGGTGAAAGCCTATAACAAGATCAATTCGCCATCAAGAGGCTAATTACAATCAAAGCAACATAATCTAACCACTAAACATCACAAAAGCATATAAACAAAACATGAACTTAAATACACAAAACAAGAGAGAAAGAGGAGAGAAAACTTCTACTTGATTGAATTGAAGAACGAATCGACAAGCTTGACTCAAAATTAATCGTCTAATCTAACCTAATTACACTACTTTATTCATCCCCTAATGGGGTTTGGGAGTGTGAGGAGGAACCATAAATCACCCCCCAAGAATCCACAGTAGAGCCCGCTGAAAACTGGATGAAAAATCACTTAAATTGCGTGTTCATGGGGCGGTGCACGGCTATGCCTTGACATACGATCGACCGTGTGTCTGTGCCACTTGCGTATTGCTTCGGCCTTCATTGCACAGTTGTGCCAACCCTGTTGCACAACCGTGCCCTCTTCTTCCTAGCTCGCCTTGGTTCCCGAGGCTTCATTCGACCTCTATTCTCCTTGTAATATGCCATTAAAGCCCTCCTTTCTGTCAAAACCTAAAGATTTCTCCTGAAAAGCAAGATAAATCACTTATAACCATAATCTTATCAAAGGAAGTGAATTTGACCCTTCCTCACCTAAATTCGGCATGAAAACCGTGAGAAAAATGGATGAAGTGGGGGCTAAAATGAGGTCAAATATAGGTGCAACATTCACTCACATGGCTACAACTCTGGCTTTCAAATTAGCCTGGGAGGTGTGCACCGATCTTAAGATCGCGTCAGACGTCAATTGAGGTTCACTTTCAGATATTAATCGGCAAATCAACTTTACTTACATATTCTCTCTCTCTTCTGTTTGCAAACAAAATGTTTGGGATTGTGGGTGCCCAACTAACTGAATACAAAACTTATTTTACTGCATGGGGATATACGTGCTGAGCTTAGGCTCATTATTCGAACGTTTTTATGTTTTCTATTTTAGGTAAAGTATCAGTGGACATACCTCCTCTTGGCAACCCATAAGGAAACAAGAAATAAGTGTGATTTGTAGCTTTTGCTAGATGTTAGCTAGGCAACTGCTCACGGTATTTTATAGACTAGCACCCTTAGAGACTTGCTGGTTGTATATACTTCTAGACGGTGTGTTCACTGGTGTTTGATAGTTATACGCTAAGTTACCAAGTGTGTTTTAACTTGAACAAGTTATTGAATATATTTTTATTTCCAATGTTTAGTGAATGTAATGATTGTGTGGATAACATAGTGTTATAGATAGTTTTAGGTAGCCTTATTCCGTTATGGAATGACAATAGTGACTCCAGTCAAAAGACTTCCACTACAATCAAAAGTAAATAAGTGATTAATTTAGAATAATTAGGCATTAGAGATTGGGGGCAGTGTACTTGTGGTATCAGAGCCAGGTTAGTGAATCACTATGAGCAGTAAGACGCTCGAGGTTTAGGATGTGAAGTTTTAGGGGAATGACATAAGTAAATCGTGTCTTCTAGGAAATATATGTTCTTCTTTCCTTCTTCTTTTATGTTTAGATGGATCATCCGGAGCACCCGCTAACCCACACTCTATTCACATGGCACTGGGAAATTTTGTAGTAGCCCACATATCCACCCTGCATGCCGCCATGGTGACCCACATGCAGGATCCTTTCTCAGAGCTCCATAATGTACTGCCTGCACATGTAGACTTCTATGGAGCCTACCCCTCACCGCCCCATAGTACGAGTTAGACTATGATATCACGCCTTTATAGTCATAGGAGACCTAGGGGTTGATGGGGAGTAGTTTCATATCTTAGGGGCGTGGACCGTGGTCACCAGGGAGTTGTTGCTGAGAGAAGAGTTAGAGTTGAGAGGTATTTCTTACGAGTTACTCCCATGTATTTTTCCTACTCTCGATATGCATTCCCTGATCATTCTTCCCTCAGCTCCTCCTGCCCAGGGAGCACCACCCCCACAGCCTCTCGCTTAGCAGCCACCTGCTTCCCAGCCACATGGTGGGTCGGAGGATGTCGCTTATCTGTCGGAGGGTTCGGGTTCCTCCGGTGAGGTTTAGGTGGTAGTGGATGTCCCGAGTCCACTTGAGTTAATAAATTTGAGTTTAGATAAGGGGGAGGTTGAGCCAGACGAGGACGAGATGGAGCCAGAGAAAGAGGAGGAGGAGCATGTGCCACAAGAGCTATTGAAGGAAGAACCAGAGCATGAGGAGGGTGATTTTGGCGATAAGGATTTAGACATAGAGATGACAGATGTTAGCAGTGACTCGGGTAAGGAGGATGATGATTTATCCAACCTTGATTATGATCCATCTCAGGATCATCAGGGTTGACCTTGCTCATTTTTATTAATTTTCGAATGTGATTTTTGCTTGTACATGCCGAATAGCTAGTGCAGGGTTGTATTCTTTGTGCACATTATGTCTATATATGATGTATAGAGGTAGGCTAACCTAACTAGCTGTGATAATGGAATTCACCTTTTGTTTTTGGTTTGGGGTAGATTTAACTAGACAGATGACTCAAGTTAGTCGGTGTGGTAGGGGACTAGGTCTTAGATCCCAGCTAAAATACAGGAGATGCTAACATGACATATTGTAACATTCTTTTGATGATCTGTATGTATAAATGTATATACAATGGAAGTAGTGTTCGAGTTAAATTGTGCTTTGATTTTGAATGATCACTGCTTTATCGCAATGTCATGCAAATTTAGATAACAAACTGTTTATATGACTCAGTATATCAGAGTTGGTAGACAACAATTTAAACAGCAATGAAGGTGGGACTCAAGGTTTAGGTAATCAAGTGAGCGAGAACTCCTAGCAAAACCCTAGTGGAGGTCCAACACTAACTCTGGAGGTGACTACTAATGTGGAAGGTTCAGATTATTGGAAAACTTTGGTAGCTGAGTTGATGAAGAAGATTCCCCTTGTACTGGCAGAAAACCCCCCAAAATCTAATAAACTAGCTGATAGGATAGCTGGACACAACCCTAAGATTTACGATGGGAAGCTTGATCCTATAGAACTAGAGTACAGGATTAAGGGACTGGAGAAAATATTTGTAGCAGTTGAGGTGCTTGGAGAGGAAAACGTGAGTATAGGGACTTTTTACCTACCTGATGAAGCAAACACCTGGTGGAGCACTGTAAAGGATAAATTCCAAGGCCCTGAACTTACTTGTGCTATGTTTCTAGAGGAGGTCAGGGCTACTCACAGTTCAATGACAAAAGGAGAAAGAAATTCCTAAAGTTAAAGATGAGTTGTAATATAACGATGATGTAATATGCTAATAAGGTCACTGAGTTAGTGAGATTCGCTCCAGACTTTGCAGCATCTGAAAGGCTAAAAATGAGAAGCTTTGAGGAAGGTTTAGCTTTTTGTATTCAAAACAAATTACCAGGTCAACCAATTATAACTTATCAGGAGTTGTATGAAAGAGCTACTGAGGTAGAATGAGTGAAGGGTGAATTAAGGGCTTTGAACCCAGGAAATCAGAAGAGGAAGTGAAACTGTCGTGGCACATCAAACGAGAGTGTAGTTCAGAAGAAACCTGCTACTTGCCCTGTCAAGAGTCGTCTAGCAGCTTCAACAGAACCTTGCGCCAAGTGTGGTAGAATGAACTATACTACAGTTGAATGCCGTGTAGGTACTAACAAATGCATATGGTGTGGCAGCTCCGATCATTTGATTCTCACTTACCCTAGGAGACAGAAGGCCATAGAAAAGGAAGTTGCAAGACCCATGCTGTTACCAAGTCAGGGGACCATGCCCACTGAACCTATAACGACAGGACGAGCTTATGTGATGAACAAGAAGGAAACATTATCAAACAGTTGGGCCTAATCAGAAAGGAAATGAACATACTCAGAACAAGCCAGTATTGAGGTTATTGGCCTAGAAACTATATCAGCATGAACGAACAGTCTAAGCAAAATAGGGGGTGCACATTTTACAAGTCTGTTAAGTCCAATATGCATATGAGTGTAGTTTAAAGCAAAATTCTTAGTGGCAATGATCTCAAACTCAACAAATTCAGACTTGCAATATTCAAAAAGGAAGTCAATTTGGAGGGCATCAAAAGAGAAGGACTTATAATCAGCACAAAAACCATAATTAGAATTTCCACGGGTCTCGAACTCATAAGAAAAAGATTCATATTCCATACACAGAAGATCATCATCGAATTTAAATAGAAGGTCAGGAATGATGGGATCAAAAGAGAATGATTCATATCCAACATGAAAACCCACATCAAGACCTTCGTTAACATCAAGCTCATATGAAAAAGATTCATATTCTGCATAAACAATATCATCATCAAAGTCCAAAATAGTGAGTTCAGTTACCTCATCACACACCTTCTGTGAAATATCTTTCGAATCATCTAAATCATGAGCCTTAACTTCAGGTGTGACGCTTATATCTAACTTACTAATTGTATTAGATTGTTCACGCACATCAAATTTACAAAAGTTGTTCAAAGTGGTGGGTGGGTCGGCAGAAACTAGGACATCATCAGTGATGCCCTTAGGTGAGCTAGTCTGGGGTGCAAGGTCAGGTGATAGAGACATAAGGAGGTCACTCTCTTGATCTAGACTAGGCAAATACATATCTTCATTCAAATCAGGCCTAGCAGAATAAGGGGATTCAAAATCATCATAGAAACTAATGTCAGATTTAGGAGATCCTAAACTAGAACCAATCTCACTATAAGTCTCCCTGTTTTGGTTAAAACATTGAGATATGCAGCAATTCTCGCGTTCATTATCTCTATAATTTGATCAGTCATTTCATTAATCTTCTTTTCAAAGCTTGCACGTATAGCATCAACATAAGTTTGAAAAGGACAAGTATGAGCAACATGATCAGAAGATTCATAATTATCATGCAAAATAGGAGGTATAAAATAATAAGGTGGCTCATATGAACCTATAAAGTAGTTCTCATGGGAAGGATTAGCAGGAACAACTGACTCGCCATGAGTTGGACATCGAAAAGTGTCATTAGCTTACTCAAACGCATAGGTTTCCCAAGCTAGTTTTTTAAATAAATCCCAAACCTCATTTTGAGTTTTAGATAATAATTCTAGGACACTGCTAGAATAAATAGACTCAATATGACTCCAACATTCAGCATTTAGACCCACAGCAATGACCTTACAAATTTCCCATTTTTCAAAATTGTGATTTAGTTGAGTACGATATTCAATAAGCCTTGAAAGATAACTCCAAAAAAGTTCATGCTCATATTGCGAGAAATGGAAAACTGGCATTCAGTTTTTAAAGTTTTTAAAGTTTTTCAATTTTTAGGCATCTTCAAATTTTTCTAAATTTTTTTTGGATTTTTGGATTTTCAAGAAATGAATTAAATATATCATAACTAATGACGAATAAAGTAAATTAAAGCATAAGCAACTAATAAGAACAAAACTAAGAAAAAGAAAAATGCTCAAACTAAGGAAACATGAACTTACCACTTTGTTTTTGAGGTTTTTAAATCTTTCAAAATTTTTTTGTGGTTTTCAAGGTTTTCTAATTTTTTTAAATTTAAGTGGTTTTTCCATTTTTAGTGATTTTGAAGTTTTCCAAATTTTTTTAGATTTTGACTTTTCTAATTTTTTTTTGAATTTTGGGAATTTTCATGAAATGAACTAAATGAAGTCATAATTAATAACGAAATAAAGGAAGTAAATCAAGATTTATGCTACTAATAAGAAAGTAGGTAAGAAAAAGAAAATGCAACTGAAGCTCATGCTGTCGTCCCCGACAACGGCGCCAAAAATTTGTTGGGATATTTCGAGTGCAAATTAAAAGCCGCAAGTGTACAGCTTTTACTGTAGTACTTGAAGGTAGCGTCCTCAGCGATGATGGAAGAGATTAAGGTCACTAAGTATGAAATTAAACTAATATAGCGTTATTCTAAGCTAAATAAAACAATTAAAAAACTTATAGATTATCAATGGATATAAGTATGGATGATCACGAATTGTTCATATCAATCCCTAAACTCAACATACTACTGTTTAAACAATCCTAACTTAAACCGAAATCTAGAGTCAAGAACAACCTAGATTTGAGCAACAAGTAGGCTAAACAACTAAACCAGAGAAGGGGGAAAGAGCAGAAGAGTAAACTAGGAACATTACAATCAACAACTCAAAGCAAACCAGTAAACATTCGAACATTTAGTATCCAAATGTGAGCGAATGAGTAACCATGATTGAACAAATAGTGAAGAACAGAAAACAGAGCAGCTACTCGAAACATGAACTAGAGAAGAAGAGGGTGAAGGGATCTCAGATTTCAGGCATTACAAGCATTAGAAAACCTAGCTCCAAAAAATAGAGCAGCCATTCAACTAAATACATAAACACTAAGCACCAAAAAACCAAATACAATATCAGAGCATAACGAACAAAGATCAACTAAATCATCCAAGCTACTAAAATCGACTAAATGAACTAAACTACTAAAATCAACTAATCCAACTCAATCACTGAAATCAGAATATTATCAAAATCAACCAAACTAATAGCAGAACTAAAAACTAAGCAACAAGGAAGGGGAAGAATTAGGGGCTTACTACCCATGATACCAGCTCAAAATACCCATCTCCATTTATGGAGATACAATATGCAACTTGAGCACTCATCTCCAAGACCATAAAACCACTACTTGTCGAGCAGAAATAGAGGGGCTGAACAAGGGAAGGGAGAGTAGCCATACCAGTCCGCACTAACAAAATTAACATCCAAACAACCACTACCATAACCCAGAAACCGTAATCGAACCAGCAAAAACGACAAGAATTGAAAATAGATCAACCGAGCAAGCGAACTAGAGGAGGAGGAAACTGAGATTAATCAACTCGAACCCAAAATGTTGCGATTGCAAGTAGAAGAACATGAATTTCAACTCCAAATTAACGAAATTAACATATTACAGGAATTTGAAATTTGAGAATGTGTCTAAAACTGAAATCCAAACCAAAATCAAACCCTAAATTCCTAATATTTGAATTAAACTAACAAAATCCTAAAATTAAACCTAAAAACAAAAACCTAACCTAGATTGTTACATAGTTCGACCTTTTTTCTTTTGCTTCAATCGCCACTAGCTTGATTATATTCCCTAGCCCTTCTTCATCTCTGCCCTTGATTCATGGAGTATCGTGGATGGTCGAGATAAAATGATGATGTAGGTGTGCTAGCGTTCTGTGGAGCGTGGATGATGATGTGCTGGCGCTGTCGGAGAGACAGAGAGAGAGAGAGAGGGAGATGAGGAAGATAGATATGGAGATGGAGGTGTAGGGGACTGGTTTCGGGAGTCTAGGTTTCATGGCTGAATGTCAAGAGAGAGGAGAGAGAAAGTGAGATTGAAAAGAGATGGGGGTAACGAGTCATGTGCACGGCACATAAGGCCTGGGTGTTTTAGGTTTTATTTTCTTTTTTTTCACTCTTTTTTATCTTTTTTTGAATGATGGACAAAAAGAAAGGTTGGGCGGATTCTTGGGCTAATTCTTCAATCTTTCATGGCCTGAATTTTCATTTCCAGACTTTTTCGATCATTTTTCGCATTTTTCCATAATTATTCCCATTTTATTCAAAACCTAGAAAACAAAATAAAATCAAATAAAACTTAAAAATAACAATTATTGCTAGCATAAATAGGTGTAAAAGTACCGTAAAAATAGCACATTTTTAGCACAAACATACAGTAATCATAAAAATTACATATTTGAATGGAAGCAAGACCAACTCTATCGCTTCAGCTGCCAACAAATAATATTCACTAAAAAGGCGAGAGAGTTTCAAAGATCAGGTATGTACATTGCCTGTGCTCTTGAAAAACTCACATATTTCTCAACTGTGTAAAACTAATATAATGTTCATATAATGAATCATTTGACGCATTGTTTTGTCACCAGAGCAAGTGGCCCTATCAATTATCAATCATCAGGACTAATTCAGTTTACCCACGCGATTGCAACTTAGGCTTTCCGATTGGCCAAGAAAGCGTGCATATATTTCAAGATCGCTTCAAACATTAATTGGGGTCTACTTTCAGATAATAACCGACATATAAACTTTACTTACACATTCTTTCTCTCTTGTTTGCAGACAAATTGTTTTGGAATGTGAGCACCTAACTAATTAAATACAAAACTTATTTTACTACATGGGGGTGTATGTGCTTAGCTTAGGCTCATTATTCAAACATTTTTATGTTTTCTATTTTAGGTAATGGATTAGTGAACCTCCCTCCTCCTGGCAAGCTAGAAGGAAATAAGAGATAAGCGAGATTTTGCAGCTTTTGCTAGATGTTAGCTAGCCAAGTACTCACAGTGCTTTAGAGACTAGGGCCCTTAGAGATTGCTAGTTGTATATTCTTCTGGACGTTGTGTTCACTAGTGTTTGATAGTTATACGCTAAGTTACCAAGTGCATTATAAATTGAACAAGTTAGAATAATCAGCCATATGGAACTAGGGCCGTTAAAAACCATTAGTGGTGACAATGATCTTCCAAAATCTTCTGGGCAGAAGCTATAAGCACTGCTAATTATACTCTCAACAAATGCCTGGTTAGACTAATTGGAAAGAAAACTCCCCATGGCCAATTGTATTTGACTTCAAGCCTTTTGGAAGAAGGTGTCACACTCACAATAATGATAAGAATCTTTGGTAAATTTGATGCTAGGAGTAAGGAAGGTATTTTTGTAGGATGTGTAATCCATAGGAACACTTATAGAGTTTATAATAAGAGCACAAAAATCATTGAGGATAGTACTTATGTCATATTTGATGAGAATGACGATGGATGTATTAGTTTATCTTCTTTTGAAGAATTTCAGTTAAACATGATCATGTGAGATAAAGAAGAAGAAGACACAGGTAAACCTATGATTCACAAAAATCTCAATAAGAGTAGACAACATGAAAAAAATGAGAACATTAAAGACTATAATCCTCCAGTTACTCTAAGAAAAGAATTATAAGAGCTAAAAAGAGGGTTCAAGTATTAGTCAGCTTAACCAATTGAAGGTGTAATATCAAACATCCATAACGGTGTCAGAACTCGCTCATCTCTCAAAAGCTTATGTGTTTTTCATTCATTTGTATCTCTTATTGAGCCAAAGAATTCATCAAAGGTTCTTGAAGACCCTAATTAGAACATAGCTGTATAAGAAGAGCTGAAGTAGTTTAAAAGAAACAAAGTATGGATCCTTAGCAGCAGACCCAAGAACTATTTTATCATACGAACTAAATGAGAATTTAGAAATAAATTAGATCAAGATGGGATGCTTGTTAGAAATAAAACTAGATTATATCCAAGAGATATGACCAAAATAAAGGATAGATTATGATGAGACATTTTCCCCTATAGAAAGACTTGAAGCCATTAGATCTCTACTTGCATTTGTATTGTGTATGAGTATTAAAGTGTAGCAAATGGATGTAAAATGTAGTTTTTTCATTAGTTACTTAGATAAGAAGATATATGCTGAGCAACCTCCTGGTTTTGAGGACCCAAAAATGCCTAATCATGAATACAAATTACATAAAGCTCTCTATAGTCTCAAGCAAGCTCCTAAGCCTAGTATAACTTAGTAAATAGCTGTTTGATCATGGGTTCAAAGAGGTAAGATAGATGACAACTTGTTTATAAAACCCAATGATGAAGACTTCTTGCTTCTCTACATTAATATTGATGATATTATGTTTGGACCTACTAACTATGATTTATGTAAGGAGTTTTCTAATGTTATGAGTTTAAATGAGCCATATGGAAGAATTGAACTTCTTCCTTGCATTACAAATCAAACAATGTGAAGAGGCATTTCCATCCATCAGTCAATATACACCACGGAACTGTGTAAGAAGTTTAATTTATCAAACCTCAAGTTTGGTAAAACTCCTATGTCAACCAAATGTAAACTTGACAAATAGCAAAGTGGGAAGCAGTCCTTGAAAAGATGTGTAGAGGCATGACTCAATGCCTACTATACCTGATGGCAAGTAGATATAATCATTAGTGTGTGTCACTATACTAGATTTCAATCAACTCCAAGGATTAATGTTGCGAACAGGATACTTGAAGGACTATCATGGACTCTAAGTCTTGGTCTCAATTATCCAAAAGGGGATAAGTTTGAGCTTGCAAGATACTACGATGCTAATTATGTTGAATAAAGTGGATATATTGAAAGAATATCTCAAGATCACGCAAATTTCTTGGTCAATCACTTATCTCGTAGTACTCTAAGAAACAGAACTAAGTGGCTCTATCTATAGTAGAAATAGAGTATATAGCCACTAGAGCCTATTCTACTTAAGTGTTTTAGGCATCATAGCAACTCAGAGATCTTGGAATTAACTTTAAAGTAGTGCCACATAGATGTGGCAAGATGAGTGCTATCAATGCAACCAAGAATCCAGCTAACCACTCAAGAATAAAGCACATTGAGGTAAGGTATCACTTCATCAGAGAAAATGTTAAGAAAGGTGATATGTCTTTTGAATTTGTGCCCACTAAAAAACAACTGTTGGTATATTTGCTAAACCATTGAATGAAAAACATTTCAAATTCATTAGAGCAGAGCTTCGAATGCTCGAATTAGATGCATAAATTAAGGGGGAGAAGGTTTTCTCTGTCTCTGTCTCTATCTCTGTCTTTGTGTCTATCTCTCTCTCTTAATTACTAACAAGTTTGTTGAAGTCTCTTAGTTATTAACAAGTTTGTTGAAGTAAATGCAGGGACAACATCACAATTAAGGAGACATTTAAAGGGCACTTCTTGTTGACCATTGTCAAAGGCACAAATCATTTTGCTGATATATGAAGTTCTGGTCCACCATATAAATTTAGGTCCTACAATTCATGACTTTAGTCAATTAACCACTAGAAGTTGTGGCTGAGCATTTCAGATTACTTTCCTATTGAATTTTAGATACTATAGATTCTAAATTTTTAAAAGCAAAATGAATTAAAGTGGTTTTTGAAATGATAAGGCATTTACCACTTGTAACGATTGGGTAATTATTGCATGTGCATTCATTGGTCCGTTCTTGTAACTGTCATAACCAGCTCTCTTTAAATCTTCACCACATCACCTTCCTCCTTCATTATTAAAGGTCTTTCTTCTTCACTATGAGAAAACCACTCTTAAACAGAAATACTAACTACTCTCACACTTCTTCTTTCTCTCTCTCAATCCTCATTCACAGTATAGGTGAAAAGCCAAGTGCCTCTAAGAGAGCAGTTCTAGGAGAAGCCTCAAATCTAGTTTCAAAAAGAACACAGTGGCTAAAGCTCACCAAAGTTCATTATAAAGATATGAAGATTTGAATAAAAGGAAGTCCTCTGCTCTGTCCATATCTTGAACCGAAGATGAAGAAGACAAAATTGAGGAGAACTTTTCTTGCATCCATATGAAATACCTACCCACTTGATTTGCCAAATTTGGGATAGGTAGATGTTGAACATCAAACATAGTATCTTATGAGAATGTCACCATCTAATCTTCAAGGGGAGTGAAGGTCAAGTCTTTGTGTGCTCTCCAAGTCTTAAGCCTCAATGAAATTTCTTAAGATGTATAGCATAATTAAAAGGAAGGAATGTGGCCTATCCAACACAAACTTTAATATGAGGCCAGGATTCTTGAGTATTTTATACACCTTACTTCCTCACAAATTCTATTAAAAAACTCAAGTGATCAGGTTTTTGACCCTTCTGTATCAAATTGTAGAGCTCTATGAAGTCAACTTGTATGGGATGTCTTATATGGAGAACATATGCACATATCACTTTAAAAAAGACTCTCGTCTGCCCTACTCTAATGTTCTTATGCTCATCTTCAGATGGTTTACTATTCTTCTTATTGAAGAGGAATGTGTTAAGGAGTCCATCAATATCATTAATGAGACCTCTCTGATAAACCTAAAATATAAGAAGATAGAAGACAAGTGGATGCACCCTAGTAACTTCTTAGA